>LPNX010766514.1:0-30533 GCA_001517045.1 Pseudotsuga menziesii
CATGTCTAATGCACAGGTTATTATAGTTGTTGCCTTTGTTGGAAATCCGAGCTTTCTACAAGGATTTGAGAAACTGCAATTATTACTATAGTATATATAATTGTTAGATCATCACACCACCTAGTACCATGGTCACATACACCTAGGACACACTTTCATTTGTTTTGTGCTTATGTCATATGGTCCAAACCTTAGTTATGTTGGTATAGCAAGGTATTTGGGGGTTTTGGACTCATCAATGCACCACCCTCATTTGATCATTTAGGAGACACATGCACCCTCATTAATGACAATTCAGTCTTTGGTGCACTCCCACTCCTTAAAACAGGGAAACTGGTTTGACCAGAGGTGCCCATGCATGGTATTTGGGTGTTTTTTGCTCTTTTGGACCATTTATTCCTTCCTAGAGCCACTCGCACTCACCCATGCACTACAACACACCTAGCCTACCCTCATTTATGTCCTAGCATGCTTCACCCATGTTCACATGGCCATTCATGACTGTTTGAGGTGGTTTGGGAGCTCATTGTTCCACCTTGGGGGGTTTGAGGTCCAATCTAAGCCTGCCACATGTATGCATCCAATTTGCCTCCAAAGGATAACAATTTTCTCCTATTGTATCCTAATCATGTTCCATACATATTTACACGTTGGAAAGTAATAGAAAATTCAATTATTGGCACTATTCCTATGTGTTAATTTTTCTCTTTTCACTGTTTTTATGCATAGTTTGTGAAATTATTGAGTTGTGAGGATTCCCTTAGATCCTAGATATTTCCATGAATTAGATTTTCACATGGTATCATATCTCCTTGGAGCTGCAAGTCTAATTCTGAGAGTTTGAGTTACTATATAGGGTCTCTTCTAGAAAAATTTGAGTGTTTTGTAGTGTAGGTAGTTCCAGTGTCTTTGTCACTCAGTGCACAAGTAGAATTGGAACAGAGCCATGTGGGTGAAAACAAGAATTTGGTATACACTTTTTTCTTGTTTTTTGACAAAAAACTGCAAAATTTTATGTTTTCAACATAAACCCTTTCAAACTCATATCTCCCTTAGGAATTTCACCTTGACCTAAACACAAGAGTTTTAGCGAATTCTATTATCTTCGTACTCATATTTTCTTGAATTTTTTTTATGGACATATAGTAGGAAAAACTTGACAGGAACCAATGACATATACTTTAAATTTTTAGGTTTGGATAATGAGTGACCTGTGTGCCCTTCATTTTTGTTAGAGATGGTTATTCATTTTACAGAGACCAAATGTATATTCATAATCTACACAGATTGTAATTTGCAATGGACTATATGTTGAGGATTTTCAGACCTAAACACTATTTTTTATTATTTTTCGAAATAACATATGTTTAAAAAATAGTTCCTTATTAACACATGTTTGTGTCCTCCCATTTTCTTTCAAATGTGACTCTTATCATACAAACTAAAAATACTCGTTTGAAACAGACAATTCAAGGAAAATCCATGTGAGTTTTTACACTTTTTTGTTGTCATTGTGATGATCTTCAATTTTTAGTGTGACTCATTCTCAAAAAAATGTATTGCAATTTCAATTTTTCACCCATGTCTTGGTTAGTCCATTCAATTATTTTGAATGAAAGGATGAAATGGTGATCCAGCTAAGGTCGAAAGGCCTCTACAGAGTAACCATGGGGACTAGGACCAAACACAACTCTGTTGTGGAAAAATCAAAGTACTTCAACATGTTGGATGAGGCATTCCAGATGCTTTGTCTCAGTATTTCGAGGTGCCTTCTCTTCCATGTATAAAGTCTTACCACACCCAATAAAGTCTGGCTCAAGCTCGAGCCACTGTTTGGGAAGACTGATGAGATGAGAGGACACCAACTCAAAAATGAGTTTATCACATTGAGCCCAGCTCACGTTGAGATGATCCAGGATTTATTCACAAAGCTCAAATCCTTGGTACTTCAGCTGAAACAGTGTGGAATCAAGAATAAAGAGGAGCATATGATCTTGTCCATTCTTTTGAATCTAGGCCCCGAGTATTCAGTGTTTGTCTCCAGGTTCCACTCAAGCAAGCTAACAATTTGAAACTAGAGAATGCCTTCACTATAAGGCTTCATGAAGTATTTGAATTAAGAATAAGACAAATTGGTGCAAATGGGTACCATCAAATCCAACAAGGATCAATCTTTTGCTGTAGGAGTTTCAAATCAAGCCAAAAGAAAGAATAAATCCAGAGATTCGAAGCAGCAAGAGAAGAAGAAGCAGGAGAAGCCCAAATCTTCATATGGGGGTTCAAATCCTAGCAAGGACACAGAGAAGAAGAAGAAAGAGAAGACAAAATGCACTTATTATCATAAAGGTTGGAATCTATATAGTGCATGCATGAATAAAACCATTGAAATGATGGCGCAACTCCTTGAGAAGAACAACATTCCCCTGCCACAAGGCACAAGGAAGAAAGAGGGAGGTTCAAGCTTAGAGAAAAAGGAAATATGCCATGCTTTGGTTGTTGGATATTCAGGCTCTTCTTCCTTCATCATAGATTCAAGCATCTCAAGGCACATGGATTCCATGCAAGACTCCTTCTCATCCCTACATCCTTACAGTGGTCCATCCATCCTCATGGTTGATGGCTCTGAGGTCCCAGCCAAAGGGATTGGCATGATCGATCTTGACAATGGGTATTTCAACAACGTGTTGTATGTGCCTAGTATTGAAATGAACCTACTCTATTTCTATCAAATGACACACACAGGAACAACCAAGAGAGTAACATTTACTCAAAATGATTTGAAGATGTCAGAAATTTCTATAAGCCAAGTTGTTGCAGTGGGTATTGTTGACCATGATTTGAGAATGTATAAGTTCTCTCACTTACTTCCTTACCCCTAAGGGAATGCACTCATGTCACATGCCAATGAGACTAGAAAAATATGGCATGAGATGTATGGACACCTCAACTATAGGTATCTTTAGGCATTAAGCAAATAAAACATGGTTGAAAGGCTTCAAAGTATCTAGTTTTCCAAAGGCACATGCAAGGGTTACATAGTTGGAAATGCCAAGCGCAAATATGACAAATGGTCTTCTTTATTATTTATTATTACGCAAATATGACAAATGGTCTTGCATGTGCCTATTACGCAAGTTATGAAAATAATAAAATGCAAAAATACTAAATCTAAAACTCTAAGTTGGACCAATGAGATAGGGCACATCACACCATTTATATTATAAAAGTATGATGAGTTGCAAGTTTATTTTATAATTTCTATTATGGATGAACCATAATAACTTGCATTATTTTAATTTTTATACGAAGAATGGTAATCATATTGTTTTTTTTATAATCTAAAGTTAGAGGACACATTTGTTGTATTTTTAAGCTTTCGTTTTTTTAAGATAACTTATTAGAGAACACATATAATTATTTTTATTTTATTTTAATCATAAATTTATTCAAATAACATTAGAATTATTATTTTTAGATGTTTAAACAATACTTTAATTTAGATTAATAAAGAAACATCATAATTTGTCACAAGTTTCTTACAAATATCTCTTATCTTTAGTTCAACCAAAAATACAAATATAGTATAATACTTCACAAAATTATATTCCAGTTATTTGTCCACTCCATAAAGAGTAAAGCCTTCTTATACAATCATCCATGTTTAGAAATCAAAAATTTTTTGGAGTTAACTAAAGGAATAAGTAAACTAGTTTAGCTGTTAAAGAAATAGAAAGATGCAAAATTGTGGAGATTCCATTGATGTTTTCTTCTACATTCCAAGAACCATAAGAAATTTAAAGAAATAGAAAGATGCAAAATTGTGGAGATTCCATTGATGTTTTCTCCTACACTCCAAGAACCATAAGAAATCAAGATGCCTTCTTTTAGCAAAGTGCTTGCCTTTTGGTTCCTTTTTGGGGAGATATGAGAAAAGGAAACCTTTTATTACACCCCAAGAGCACGAAGAGCAAATTTTGTTAAAATGTTTTTCCTTCTAAACCATTTCATGACTAAAGAGTGAATCCCCGAAATCTGTAAACTAGTCATCCCCTTTTCATCTGCCAAAATTTGTGTTAGCCTCAAAGGCATAATCTCTACCAGATTATTAGAGCATTAACCAATACTTGTTTTGAAATTGACTATGTGGTTAACTAGAAAAAATGTATAATGTCGCCAACTCCTACCATGGGTGGGTCTCCTTGTGAGGCACCATCAAAATACGAGTTGTCATATCAATGTGTTCTTCACAAATTTGTTTAAGAGGCTTTTGATCCTTTACTTGCTTGAAAGAAGCTAAGATGTTCCACCCGTAAAACGACACAGTGAACTTGAGGAATTTATGTAGTTTCAAAAATTCTATCATTTTTGGCCAATCATATGCCCCACACTATAATAAGAGGTAAATCCCTATATGATTTTGTGGCAAGGTTGTCACTCCATCTTTTAGGACTGTCTTCAATAATATATATATTTTAAATAGAAATTATCAATAATATATTAATAAAAGCCTTCATAAGAGGAAAGTGTCCATTACAATAAGCTAAGCATCATATTTGAAAATAGAGGTAGACCTTGTATGGTTCATAGACTTTTCATAAACTTTGAGTTTGGTTTTCGCAGAGGATTGTCTGATGAGTTTACTTGTATAAACCTGAAATAAGAGTCATAAATATAACATGTTCTACAAAACATAAGCTACGAGACAATATAATTTTTAATAACCATTATGAGTGCTTGTATCCATGAGTTGGGCTTGGCTTGAATGATGTACTTCAATGCCCATTTCAACATTGTGTTGTCCAACAATTTCCTCGCCTTCTAATCATCCAAATGTTGAACCAACCGAGGGGCAATTGTTGGAATTTGTTGATGGAGTTCCCCTGCTCAATCGCAAAAGTCTTCTTGGTTGCTTGCATTTATTTTCCAAAGCTAGAATGGTTTGGGCTCGATTATGTATATGTTGTTGTTGTTGAATGGTGTACATCATTGGGGCATGATCCCTACTGTTGTTGGCCTCATTCTCAAGAACCTAAATTATATCTACATAAATGGATGTATGAGTGCTTGAGTTCTTGAGATCATGACTTTGTGCCTCTGAAGCATCTTCCTAATATCTTAAAGTTCTTCCTCCAAGTACCACTAATTGTTTATTGAACTAGAAATCTGGTCAAGGTCAAAGGTGGAGATTGAAAGGGTAATTCCATAATGAAGCAAATGCACTAGGATTAAACACCATGAAGTGACAATATCTCCAAACTCTAGGTTGTTGATTATTTGCAATGAATTGCTGAAAGAGTTCGCCAAGGGTCCAAGGGCAATGCGGCCCAAGAGAAAAGGAATGCCAAGTGATCCAAATTTATCTGTGAACAAAATGAAATAATATAGATAACATCATAAACAAAGACATTTTGCAAAGATAACAAAGATATAGTAAACACATTCTATTAAATGGCGGAAATAGAATAGACTGCAATACAATTGCTAGAATGGTGGTAGCTAGCTCAGAGAAGAGATGTGGCTACTCCGCTCATTCGTGCCAAGATGAATACAAAATGAGGCTAGAGGGGCCTATTTATAATAAGGACGAGGGTGAGAACCCCAAAAGTCCAAAACATAACCCTAGAAGATGAACTGTCACAAAGTTTGTGGCCATAAGGTGGTAAGTTGAACAATCAAATTCCCGAGGTCATAACTTTTGTTTACGATCTCCGATTTGGGTGCTAGATAGTTCATTGGAAAGATCTATCCGAGATTTACAACTTTTGAGTGTGGCTAAATGCATATTGTAGGCAACCATTTTGTCACTCGAATTTCCAAAAAACATCATTTTGGGCCTCAAAACAGCCCCAAAAGTTTGGGACCCGAAAAATCGTAGAAAAATAACTAGGAAACTACCACAATGGATAATTGTTTTGAGCTAGTGGAATAGGTAGGTGGCCACTGGTTTCCATCTGAATCAATCCTCCCTCCTTAGGAAGCAATGGTCTCCATTGCGTCGAATCCCATATCATATCTTGAACTGTGTGTTGATTTGATTTCTTAGTGTGACATTTGCTGAAGTGAAGAGGTTGATTTTCTTTGGCATCCCGAGAGGGATGTAATTGTTGTGCAGATGATTTGTTTTTGGAGGATGTTGGGACACATACTCCATGTTTGGGTAACTCCGTGGTTAATCAGAAAGTTTGTAAGCAAAGTTACGGGTCAAAACAGTCTTAGGGGTGTCGGGGGAAGTTAAAACTCTTTTTTTGTAATAAACCCTTGGTTGAAATCTAGGGTTTTGGGTTTTGGGTGCCCATGGTTTAAGACCATGGTTTTGTAAAAATGCGCAGTATAAATAAGTGCTTGTGTAAAGAAGATAGGTTAGGTTTTATGATGTAAGAAAGATTAAGGCAAAGCTAAGGTTGATTTTGTAAGGAAAGGTTAAGTCCCAGCTGTGTGCGTGGACGACCTCTGCAGCTGTGTGCGCAGAGGGTTTTTGTAAAGAAGATTGAGGAAAGACCTGCAGCTATGTGCGCAGGGGCCTGCTGCTATGTGCATGGCTTTATAAGGACTGAAGGGATCTGCAGCTAAGTGCGCAGATCAAACTGTGGTTTTGTAGCAAGTTGAATAAAACATAGTTTGTGGACGTAGCCCCTACACTGGGGGTGAACCACGTGATATCCGGTGTTGTGGTTTCTTGTGCTGTTTCTGTTTCTGTTGTCTTTTATGCACTAATAACTGTATACATCTAATAAGTTAGATCGCTGCTAATATTTAGCTTCGCTGTGAATTCCCTGTAGTGGGTTGAGCAAGTCACGACTGTTTATTTATCTGCGAAATTGTATGTGAATGAATGGTAAAGCTTTATAATTATTGATTAATAAGGTTATTAAAGGATAAGGTACAGTAATCCCCCTCTCTGCTTGCAGAAACCTGATTCTGCGGCACCCCATAGCTGTTTCGGGTGAGACTGCAACCTGCGCGCAGGTTGTTGCCGAAAGGGCCAACACTGTGGGTCTTTTGTTGGTGCGACACTAAAGGATTAAACCCGGGTCTGCCCTATTTCCCAACAAATTGGTTTCGTTGCCGGTTGAACTCAGTACCTGCTCAAGAGGGGTTTACATCGTATCTCAAGGGCTATGTTCTGGAGGCCCTCTGCGAAGGAAATCGGTGATTGGTTTTGCTGAGACTTGTCTGAAATTCACGCAGCAAGAGAATACGAATCCGTGTCGAAGCTCAAGTGAATTTTTACAAAGGTATGTTTTTTGTGATGCTTATGAAAATTTTTTTGGTAGTATCCACATAGAGTTGCACCAGTGGTTGTCTAGGTTAACAGAGAGGAGAAGGAAACTTTCAAGCTCGACGGATTCCTGTGTGGACCCCCGCAAGGGTCAATCTTGTGCAACACGTGAACAACGAGGTATGCCGCGCTGTTGACTTCTAGACGACGTGAACGTTGGAAGCCTTTGTGATAGAGTTTGCCATTGACACAAGCACCTCTTTCAGCGAAGTTGAACGACAGTTTTTCAAAGGCCCCCGTGGTAAGTTTTTAAATTCCTTAAGCTTGAAGATTAAAATACCATTGGTTGAAAAGGGTATATTATTATTTGAATCTGACTGTTAGTTTAGTAGTACTAACATATGTTTGCAAGTGAGAATACCTTCGATGCGCAAAGTGGGTTGCCACGAAGTGAGCAAAGGTACAAAAGAGATTTTGAGTCCCACTCCTCAGGTCAGACCACCGCACCTCCCCCTGTAAACCCTCAATAGCCAGACCCTGAAGAAAACCCTTCGGTAGGAAACCCTCCCGTCACCCCACATCGTCGCTTTGTTACCCCTAAAGTTCGGTCGCAGTGTGACAGGCAACCAAGTCCGAGTATTTCGGTCACAGGTCAATCTGCCCCTATAACCCCCCCCATCAACGTCTTGTCCCCCTCCCAACCCTCCCAGAACCACCATGGCCCACCTAGCTGATGACATTAAGCTGCCCATCTTCAAAGGAACGGGATTAGAAGATCCAGAACAGTTCTGGTTTTTATGTGAGGCCGTCTGGAACGCGAAGAGTATTACAGAGCTGGATGTGAGAACCGCGCAGCTCATTACTTCCTTTCGCGACTGGGCTTTGACCTGGTTCATGAAATTCTCCAGTAATCAGCACCCCACTTTGGATGAAATCAAGGCAGCCATCACTAAGGAATTTAAGAAACCGAAATCAGAATCGCAGAGCATCACTGAAATCAAAGAGATTCAACAGAGGCACGGTGAATCTGTGTGGGACTTTGACTAGAGATTCAAAGTTCTACTAGACCAAGTCAGCTTCACCATTAGTTCCGCGCAGCACAAGGAATGGTTTATTGTAGCATTATTGCCGCATATCAGAACTCCGCTCATGCAACAGAAGGTTGCTGACCAGCAAGAGGCTCTGGAAATCGCAATGAAGCTAGAGACCGCCCCTGTCGGAGATGATTCTGGTATTGCTCAAATCTAAGCGCAGCTGGCAGCGATGGCCCTGGAGCTTCGCGACATGAAGAAAGCTAAAACCAATCGAGAGGAGGTCTAGTGTACGCAATCTCGGTCCAAGGGTCACGATAGGGACCAGTGCCCCGTGGCCAGAACTTACCTAAATACGGGCGCACCCAACCAATTCAATCACGGTGTTCTATATTGTGAGATTTGTCGAACCTCTGGCCAGCACCGCCCTAAGCACTGCCATCTTCTTCAGAGATATGTTCAAGTTCCCAAAAACCCCTACTGCCAGTTCTGTAAGTCCATAGGGCATAATGAAGAAGAGTGTCGGAGTTACGACCTTATGCAAGAGTGCACCTCTGACGCCTACTGAGTACACAATGAGGCCCCAAATAATGATGGCTATGGTTACCGCGGCGGCGCCTCCGGAAGAGGTGCTTTTGGCGGTCGCGGCCATGGTGGGATGACCGAAAGAGGTAGAGGCCAGGTTGTATGTTACAATTGTAACCAAGTTGGCCACTTGGCTCGCGACTGTCGGAACCCCACTACAACCTGTCGGTATTGCCGCGCAGTGGACCACGTGATTGAACAGTGCCCCCAGCTCCTCGCAAAGATTCGGGAGAACAACCGTGGCCCTACCCCAAATATTTAGTTGATTTCCGTTGAGCAAAGACCTGCCGCAGCCCTCAATGTGGTCACCCGGAGTGGCGCTACGACGCATATTCAAAACACGCCAAAGCAACCTGTCGCGGTGTGCGCATGTAAGGCCTCCGAGAAAGTCCCAGCCCTTGACCCTGCGAAGGACCAAGCACCAGCCCAGGAGGCCCAGTGCGATATTGTTGACCCTGGCGCAGCAGAAGTACCTGCGCAGCAACCTCAGCAGGCTTCGCAGCCACAAGAGGCCTCGACGGATAAAGTAAGTACACTATCCTCTTTCTTGCAGAGCTGTATGAAACTCTTGCGGAATCAGAATGCTTTAAAAGAGCTGCAAAAAGTTCTTGCTGTCATAGACCCTCAGAGAGGAATTGATCAGGATAAAACTGTTAGTCGTGTCCGAAGAACGGGAAGGGAAATGAGATTGAACGTTCAGATAGGGGAATATGATATGACTGATGTCATTTTGGATCTTGGATCAGATGTTAATGTCCTACCCAAGCAGACCTGGGGACAAATGGGAAAGCCTTCCTTGGTTTGGTCACCTATACAACTGCGACTAGCTAACTAGCAAAGGATTGTACCTCTCGGGAGAATTCTTAGTGTTCCAATAGACATTGATGGGGTCAGTACTCTAGGAGATTTCGAAGTTATTGAGATCATTGATGACAGCAACCCTTATCCAGCCCTGTTGGGAATTGAGTGGGCCATGGCCAATGCTGCAATTATCAACCTTAAGAGGAGACAGATGACCTTCGAAGGAAATGGTCTGCGCGTTATCATACCCCTCGACCCATCCCAAGGAGAAAGATATACAGAACCACTCAGAGATGAAGGGGAGCAGGATACTCTAGACCACATCTACAACATCACAGCCAAGGACGCAGATTATGTCGAGCCTGACGCTGATGGTGTAATGGATTGGCAATGCGATAGCTCCTGCATGTCTGATTCAGACGATGGTCTGGAGAACTGGCATAATAGACTGTACGAGCTACATGGCCACTGATGCGCGCAGATCACTCAGTCTCTTAGATGCCTTAGTGCATAGCCTAGAGGGTTGCCTGCATATGTTGGGATGACAGACCCTGGAGAATTTATTGCACATGTGTCCGACCGAGTACCTCAGTCACAAAACACCCAGACTCTGGAAACAGCACTAGGAGCTACAACAGCATGGGGGACCGACCCTAAAGAGTCTCACCCCAGTCGGGGAACCTGCCAGAAATTCCTACGCCCCAGATTCATAAGCCAAGCTCAAGAGGTGCGAAGTAAGTTCAAGGGGCCGAATAGCCTTCAGGGCCATTTGAGGCAGTACTATACAGCAAGGGAAAACACACCTCACAAGGAGAGGGTGCATAAGTTCGTGCATATCTTGGAACCTATAGTGAAAAATTGGCATATGGAGGGTGAGCTCCGACATGGAACTGTAAGTAGGGATGATCTTGTTGATAGCTTTTTGATCACATTTTCTATTAACAAAAGTGGTCCTATTTTAGATATAGCTTTCCATGACAAGGCAAATGATGATCACCCAGGAATTGAATACCAAACCAAGGGGCAGAGCCAAGATGCCAGTCCCTCAAACCTAATCGTCCTGTCACAGATATTACCAGGTCGGGTCGAAGGGCACTATTATGCCGAAGTTGCTTGTTGTCCCGAAGTTTCAGTCATGATTCTGCCGAGGCCCAGAAACACAGTGAGGCTCAAAATCCGACCGTTGGGAAGCAGCCAAATTGGTGGCGGTAGTGTTTTAATTGCCTTAAATACCTGTACTAAGAAGATTATCGGAAATCGGGTAACAGTTGGACAAGATTTCCATAAGATTTGGTGCCTTCAATGCAGCATCCTGCCCGATGTGATTGGTGGCGTGTATAAGAAGCTGCCTAAGTCAGGGAAAATTGTATTCTGCATTTCGTCAAGTTTTATGAGTGAACCCATGACAACAGAAAGACAGATTGACGACTTAGTAAGAGAATTCGAGCGAGAGGGCCTGATAGCTTGCTCTAATCGGCAGCCTGCTTCTGTTCCCGGTGAAGACACCCAACCAGCACCACCACGGCCGATGCAGACTCGGTCTGCTAGAAAAAAGTGCAGAACTGAAGTTCGCTCCAAGCTCAACCAAGGTTGACAGAGGCGAACAGGGAAAACGCCGGCAACACCTCCTATGGATCCCCCCGGTTCAGCATAGGTACCGGCCGGGGATAGGGAGAACATTGCACCTCCACGGCCACCTTATCTCCAACCTATTCGCCCAGATGCCAAGATTCCCCGACAGACAAAGCAAGTCACATTAACCACACCCTCGCTACCACCAAGAGTTCAGCTGGTCGGAAGTATGACAGGGAAGATAGATCGGCTCAAGTACAGTGACCACGACACAAATGATCATGGCAAGTTTCCCCAGTTTGCACCGGCCGAATACCTGCACCGCGTCAACTACCCAGAACATGATGTACCCCTACTGGACGTGCAACCGTGGGCTGCGGGCCTCGATAACGCTGGCCTACTCAAGGTGCTTGATATTCCACATTTCGGTCGCGGCATACAGGTGACTATAGTGGCCAAACAGTTGCTTGCATTAGTGCATGACGGCTATTTGTGGATAGGAGACCAGCAAATCCCCATTGATGCCGCACTCATTAATAAGATCACAAGGTTATCTATGGCAGGACCTGATCCGGGAGATGAATTTCCCTCAAAACATGAGGATACAAAGCTTGCGCAAACTATGAAAGAGCGGTTTGGCCTGACCAAGGGGAAACGGGGGTATCACACCTCCGTGATCCAGGACCAGCCTATTCACTTTGCAGCTGAACTCTTAGACTGCAAGATCATCCGAAAATGCAGGCCTACTGAGGCACCTGCTCCAGTTATTCGGATTGCCATGAACTGCGCCGTGGGATACACTTACAACTGGTCCACATATCTTGCAAAGGAATTCCTGGAGGATGTTCGCGATGCACAGGAAAAAGGTAGACCTTTTCATTACTCCTGGTTGTTAATACTTATTGCATTAGTTGGGTGGAAAGAACCCATCGAAGCTCAGTTTGTCGAAGTAAACCCAGGCCGGCCAGAGGCATTAAGGTATGCCTCCCTCTGGTTATCCTCGAATAAGGAAACTCAGCAAATGACGAACACTGTGTTCGTCTGTTATGCCATGAGTATCCACATGGAGATTCTGTGAACACCTCGGCTTACCAATGAGTTGTTCTCTAAATATGAGGGTGCCGCGAACTTCAGGGCTGATCTTCATCATGTGTTCATTCAAGCCCGTGCCGATCCACGACATCGATGGTTTAAATTACCTTATGTAGTAACCGAATTAGATGTCACGGGCATTGTTCAGCTATGGCCAGCTGAGTGGTTGCAAGACGTCGGGAAAAAACCCTCTATCCCCGTTCCCCTAGCTACAAATATTGGCGCAGGTACCAGTCAGGCACAACAGAAAAACCCATTAGAAGATAGCGAAGACCTGAGTGATTCGTAGATGGATGGCGACATCCAGGACGGAGATGGTGGCCAGGAAGATCAGGATGAGGAGTCGTGCAAGACTCTATCAGATCCTAGCCCATCAACCAAGCGCAAGTCACCAGAAGCAGCAGCGGTAAATAAGCCGCAGTCCCGCAAAAAGTCAAAAGCGTCGAAGGACAAAAATGTTGAAGAAGATGTCACTATAACGCTGGATGAGCTGGAACAGGCTCTAGAAAAATCTACTGGGACGCTTACCAAAAAATGGTCCGAGTTTTCCCAAATGCATCTTGCCGAGCTCACAGGTATAGCAAACAGGGTTTCGGAGCTAAAAGAGTTAGCGGCAAAATCAGTAACCAGTACTGCGACAAGTAGCACTACAGTGACCAGACAGTAGGATCTTAGGCAATGGCCAACCAAAGATAACCGAGGTCAACTATCAAGCGCAGCTCTGACACTGACCGATGCCGATTCCTGGTCCCAGATGAATACGACTGTAGGGATTGATTATACAAAGATGACCATGTCAGAATTGCACCTCTGCCAGCTAGCAATTACAAAGGAGATCCATGCACGAGATCAATTGTCCCAAATCCAATTGGATGACATTATCAAGCAAAACCGAATCGTCGCAGCACAACTAGAAGAAGTGGCGCAAAAGAAGATAGATGCTGAACATAAAACAACTACACTTATGCAAACATTGGACGAGGCCTGTCGGAGTCTTTCTGATTTCGACTTGCAAGGTGCAGAGGAACCAGCACAGAGAATTGCTAAGCTGAGAGACTATGCCCAGCAGTCTCGCAGCGAGATTGACAGGTTGAAGACAGAACACCAGCACCAGATCGCAGAACTTCAATTGCGCATCCCTCCTGAGACCCCACCAGAGGCCTGGGAACAGTGCCATAGGGACATCAAGGCTTCAGCAGCAAAAATATCAGATAATACAGCCAGCGTCGCCAAATTGCTGGAAGACAGCATCGAAGCCTGGGCGAACCTCCAAGACCATCCAGATGTAGGTAAGATCCAGGAATCCATCAAGATACGCCAGGCCGAATTAGATGCAGTCAGAATAGAAATCAAGACGCTGCCACCTATGCAGAAGATGGCTAAAGTGAAGTGCAGCAAGGAACTTCAGCAGGAAATTGAATCCTGCAGGACAAGGGTAACGCTGCTGGAGAATTCGCTCTAGCCCCTGGTTGATGAAGCATTGGCATTAAGTAATACTGCAGAAAACCAGCTCAAAGTTTTGAAGAGCTACGACAGTTTTGCGCAGGAACGGGCTAATACAGATTCATCTTCAGTGTTACAAGAGTTGGTGGAAAAGGAGAAAGCCGCTGACGACATACTACATAACCTCAACAGTCGCTTCAGCACCTTCTTGCAGAAGATTTTCCCACCAGAGACGTCGCAGGGTGTCCCGGGACGGGCCACTAGTGAGTCTTAGGGGCCTGTTGGTGCGCATACTCCATGTTTGGGTAACTTCACGGTTAATCAGAAAGTTTGTAAGCAGAGTTACGGGTCAAAACAGTCTTAGGGGTGTCGGGGGAAGTTAAAACTCCTTTTTTGTAATAAACCCTTGGTTGAAATCCAGGGTTTAGGGTTTTGGGTGCCCATGGTTTAAGACCATGGTTTTGTAAAAATGCACAGTATAAATAAGCGCTTGTGTAAAGAAGATAGGTTAGGTTTTATGATGTAAGAAAGATTAAGGCGAAGCTAAGGTTGATTTTGTAAGGAAAGGTTAAGTCCCAGCTGTGTGCGTGGATGACCTCTGCAGCTGTGTGCATAGAGGGTTTTTGTAAAGAAGATTGAGGAAAGACCTGCAGCTGTGTGCGCAGGGGCTTGCTGCTGTGTGCGCGGCTTTATAAGGACTGAAGGGATCTGCAGCTGAGTGCGCAGATCAAACTGTGGTTTTGTAGCAAGTTGAATAAAACACAGTTTGTGGACGTAGCCCCTACATTGGGGGTGAACCACGTGATATCCGGTGTTGTGGTTTCTTGTGCTGTTTCTGTTTCTGTTGTATTTTATGCACTAATAACTGTATACATCTGATAAGTTAGATCGCTGCTAATATTTAGCTTCACTGTGAATTCCCTGTAGTGGGTTGAGCAAGTCACGACTGTTTATTTATCTATGAAATTGTATGTGAATGAATGGTAAAGCTTTATAATTATTGATTAATAAGGTTATTAAAGGCTAAGGTACAGTAATCCCCCTCTCTGCTTGCAGAAACCTGATTCTGTGGCACCCCATAGCTGTTTCGGGTGAGACTGCAACCTGCGTGCAGGTTGTTTCCAAAAGGGCCAACACTGTGGGTCTTTTGTTGGTGCGACACTAAAGGATTAAACTCGGGTCTGCCCTATTGCCCAACAGAGGAGCACCTTAAATGAGTGGCCTTTCATCGTAGAGGTACTCGGATGGATGAGGAAACAATGACTCTATTTTATTCTTGTGTTTGATGAGCATAGATACCCTGTGCTAAGAGTGTGGAGGTAATCTGATGTTCTCCTTCAGACATGATTGTGAAGAGGAATAATTTTCTGATATGGGAGCTTATCTTCCTACCTTGCGAGATTGTGTTAGGTGGAACTATCTTTGGTATCTGATAGAGTTTTCCTCCCAAAGTAATAATGATACTGCGAGGCCGTGACTCATATACAACATGATGCTTCCACGTATATGGTTGTCCTAAAAGAACATCACAAACTTCAAGTGGGGCCACATCACACAATACCTCGTCTTTGAAAGGCTTGATTCCATATGGTAGGAGGCATTGTTGAGTATTGCGGATACCTCATCCTTGGCTTAGCCAACCGATGTTGTAGGGTTGCAGGTGTGGTGTTGTCGAAAGCTCCAGTCTCTTGATGACTTCTGCTGAGATCAAGTTCTTTTGGCTACCATTGTCAACAATGAAATGTAGTGGGATTCCCTTCACCCACATCTACGAGTGGAAGAGGCGCTCCTATGCCTCTGACTCTTCAAGCTCCTCTAGTTGAATCTGTGCGGTAGCAACAGTGATAGTGGGGCCTGCATCAATGATCTGCTTCCCATTGTCTGTTCCTATGGCATTAGGTTCGAAACCAGAATCGAAATATGATTCTGAAGATTTGATCTCTGCCACCAATGAATGCTTTGAGCGACATTCATCAGTTTTGTGTAAGGGATTTTATGAAATTCGCACCACTTCTCTGTGTCCTTTGTATTTCCATCCCCCTTCTTTTCTTGTGGTGGGGGCTGGTTGTCCTTTCCTTTTCCTGTGATATGTGGGCCAGGGTTTCCATTGCGTTGCTTCTGCGGTGGATCGAAGGTCCAGAGTCTTGCTTGTTATTTTGTTTAAATTTCTCCTTGATTTTGACAACATACCGATAGGTAGATCCAAGTGAAGAGATGTCGAAGAAGTCCATCTCAGCTCGGATGTACCGATGTAGACCACTTCGATATTTCAGTACCAGGTGCTGCTCGGAGTCCTTGATACCCAGCTTTATGCACAAGGTATGAAATTTGTTGGTGTAATCTGACACCGTTTGGTCCCTCTCTTAATGCAAAATGGTCCATTTTGTGTATTGGTCATCATAGTTTCCCACAGGGTAATATTGTTCCTTGACAACATCTATGAAAGAGTCCCAAGTAAAGAGTCCCAAGTGGGATTTTTCTCAAACATTCCAGACACATCTGATAATTTTTGCTCCTAATAAGTACCCCACCAATTTTGGACATAGGGGACTGCCTTAAGGAGAGCAAATGTGATCTTCTCCCCGTCGGAGAAATTGTGGACAAAGAAATACCCTTCTACAACATTCAACCAATTATCTAGGGCATATGCATTGATCTGGCCTTCAAATAAATGAATATCAAACTTAACTTATACCTTGAAGGGAGTTACATCACCGAACCAACTACTCATTGAAGATGTACTTGTCGCTGTCGGCATTCGTAGAAAGATTTGGGCGATATTGTCCATCATCTCATTCCTCTGTCACACGAGGGCTTCCTCGAGCAATGATTTGATAGGATCTCATGCTCTTTCTTCTCTCTTTTCTTCCGCCATGGGAGGTCATTTGGGACGGTGAGAGTGATCAAGAGAAACTAGTTTGAGACCAAATTCTCTATACCCATACCTCGTCGGGGACATGTGTCGAGAAACAATCAAAGAGCATATTTCTCTGATACCACTGATACAGATTTATGTGTGAATGAAATGAAATAACATAGATAACATCATAAACATAGACATTTTGCAAAGATAACAGAGATACAATAAACACATATTCTATTAAATGGAGGAAATATAACAGACTGTAATACAATTGCTAGAATGGTGGTAGCTATCTCTAAGAAGAGATGTGTCTACTACATTCATTCATGCCAAGCTGAATACAAAATGAGGCCAAAGGGGCATATTTATAATAAGGACGAGGGTGAGAACCCCAAAAGTCCAAAACATAACCCTAGAAGATGAATTGTCATAAAGTTTGCAGCCCCAAGGTGGTAAGTTGAACAACTAACTTCCCGGGGTCATAATTTTTGCATACGATCTCCAATTTGGGTGCTCGATAGCTCATTGGAAAGATCTATCTGTGATTTAAAATTTTTGAATGTGGCCAAATACATGCCGATGGCAGCCTTATGGCCACTCGAATTTCCAAAAAACGTCATTTAGGGCCTCAAAACAACCTCGAAAGTTTGGGACCCGAAAAACCATAGAAAAATAACTAGGAAACTGCCACATTGGATAATTGTTTTGAGCCAGTGGAATAGGTGGGTGGCCACTGGTTTCCATTTGGATCAATACTCTCTCCTTAGGAAGCAATGGTATCCATTGCATCGAACCCCGTATCATATCTCGAACTATGTGTTGAGTTGATCTCTTGGTGCGACATTTGCTGAAGTGAAGAGGCTGCTTTTCTTTGGCATCTCGAGAGGGTTGTAATTGTCTTGTGGATGATTTGTTTTTGGAGGTGTTGGAGCAGGGCCCTGTAGCTACAGTAAAAGCTGCTAATTTTGGTAGAAGATGGACAATTTTTGGAGGAAAGACAGTTTTGGCGATGCCGATAAGCTAGCAATATAAGAGATGCGATAAAGGTACAACGTCGTAGCGCATTTCCCGCCGTGGATCAGGGGCCAGAAATCAGGGTGGTCGGAACAAGGAAGTCAAAGGAAATAGTACCTGAAGCGGCCGAGAAGAGAGCTCAACCACTGCATTTAAGGCAGCGGCGATGACAGGAGGGCTCAACGACCCTCATAAATGGAGAAGGAGCAATGGGCCGAGGTATTAAAGACAAAGGATAGAAGGGGAGCGATCGAGGAAGTGGCGCCCATACCCGCGATCAACACCAGAAATCGTGGAAGAAAGCTGCGGTGTGACCAGAAAGCAGCAGTTCAAAGTACAGAAAGGCCGACTGTCACAGTTAGGGTTTTGGGTTACTGATGGGATAGGCCCACAGTTTTGTATCTCGGTGAGACCTTCGGGCCACCTATTTAAGCATGTATTTTGTATTATGAAGGGTTAGTTAGTTGGGTTTTTTGGTTGTTACTAGTTGTCGTCAGTATTGTGAGACATTGAGGAAGAGTCGAGCTCTGGTTTTGTCTTTAAGTCTGTAGTTATCTTACTGTAACCAGTGGCCGGCTCCTTGAGCATGAATGTAACAATCCGCAGGGATTGAGAGAGAGAGGAAGGGTATATTGTAAGAAGAAGCATTATAGGAAGAGAAGAGATCTAAGAGAAGGGCTCCCAGCTGTGTGCGTGGAGTTTCCCAGAAGATTTCATGCTGCATAAGAGGTTGCAGCGGAACTATGTCTACTCTCTCAAGATATAATACAAACACAGTTCCCGTGGATGTAGCTTCCCTCCTGGAAGTGAACCACGTAACATCCATGTGTTATGCGACTGTTTCATGTGATTGTGCTTTACTTATCTGCTATTTGTTATCTGTTACATGAACTTTGCTCATTAGTTAATGAATGTATGTATGCTATCCTTCAGCTTACAGTAACATAGAAGGTTAAATGCGAGTTGAATGTGTCAAGTATTCCGTATATGAGTTTATCAATGCTTGATTCACGACAGCTAACAGCTACAGTGTTAAGTGACTTCTATATATTTAGTTCAGCGAGTTGAGCGTAAGTGATGTCAAGCATGTTAAACTGTCGGAGCTTAAGCGAAGTTGTTCAACACCCTAATGAAGGTTAACTAAACTATTATACCTAGGGAGGAAGCCTCTGGACCTTGAGAGTTGATGAGCATATTGAGTCTTACTATAGGAAGTATCACGGCATAGAAAGGCGATACCGCACTGTCGGGGGGAGCTGCGGTGTGCGATGTCGCAGGTTAAGAGTTGAGCAGAAGAGAAAGCTTGTGCGTCATCCTAGAAGCTGCGATGCGATAAGAGTGAGTCCCATAGTAGAGTCAGCTAGGAAGAGAGAAATAGCCCTTGCTGAGAGATTTAGCTGGTTAATTAGAGTCAAGAGGACCTAGGATGCTACAGAACCTGGTTGAGGAAACCTAATTCTTTAGCCACCCCATCTAGGATCACTTCGGGTGAGACTTCAGGCCGTTCTACAGTCTGTTGCCGAAAGGGCCAGTGAGCTAGGGGTTTTGTTGGTACAATAAAGTAAACCCGGGTCTGTCCAGAGAAGACCAACAAATGGTTCCATTGCCGGTTTTGAACAAATTGAAGAGCTGATGTTCTGTTGGCATCCTACTAAAGAAGAACTTAACTAGTGGGTTGAGTCTAAGGAAAGAGAATTTGCTGAGAAAGAAAACAAGAGTCCTAGGCTGAGTACAGGGGACTGGTTACAGAAACATATTTTCACAGACCTGCATGAGATATTTTTTGTGACCTATGCAAATGAGTTGTACGATTGGTTGTCAAAGTTGAATGATAAGCATGTATTCAAGAAGAAACAGAACATTGTCTGGACACCGGAGCTGATTCACACTGTGAAGGGCATAGATAATCCCATTTCACGGGCAGTAGACTTCTGGCTTGCGAGTTTGCTGGAAGGTTTCATTACAGAGTTTGCAGTTGATCAAAGAAAGAGTTTCAGCGAAGCAGAGACGTACTTCTTCAAGGGATATCGTGGTTAGTACTTGAACTCTTTAAATTTGTCCCTTAAGATGTTATTGTATGAAAAATGAGTACTGGATATATTCTCAGATGAATAAGTTAAGTAAGTGTAATGTCACAAGAGTTTGAGAGTGATTCTGAAGAAATTGGATGTACACGTAGCGGTAAGAGATATAAAGTAGATTTCAGATCTTCCTTCTTTGAAGACAGTTCAGACAGTAATAGAGAACAGAGTCAAAGTAATCGAGAAAGAACAGCAGTGGGTATCCATTACCACCCTTATACCCCCAGAAACCAACCGGGACTTAGAATAATCCCGCAAGAACTCCATCTAGTAGTTCACACATAGTACATACTACCTCTACACCACCTACATTTACACCGCCAAGTGGTAGCAATACAACAAATCAGAATCCACCTCATAGAAACTGCATGGGGGATGACATGAAATTACCTACCTTTAGGGGTACAGGGGTAGAAGACCCAGAACAGCATTGGTTCCTATGTGAAGCTGTATGGACCATTAAATAGATCCAGGATGACAATACTAAGCTTGTCCAGTTGGCCACTACACTTAGAGAACGAGCTTTAACATGGTATATGAAGTATACAACAGCGCAGAACAGAACACTTGCAGAGGTCAGAACCGCAATGATTAAGGAATTTAAGAAACCCAAGTCTGAGTCACAATGTATCACAGAACTTAAAGACATTAAACAGTTACCCACAGAGTCAGTATGGGATTTCGATCAGAGATTTAAAGCTCTTATAGACCAAGTTAGTTTTGATTTTGCGCGGGAGCAGCATAAGGAATGGTTCATCGCAACACTGCTCCCTCATATTAGACTCCCACTAATGCAACAGAAACTCCATACACAGGATGAAGCATTGGAGATGGAAATGAAACTAGAGGCTTCACCTCTAGCTGAGACTAGTGTAGGTATGACAAATTTACAGAATCAATTAGCCAATCTCACTTTACAGCTACATGAGATTAAGAAAGGGAAAGAGGTTGAACAAGAATTATGGTGTACAAAGTGTAAAGGATATGGCCATACCAAAGATAACTGTCCAGTATTTGTTGAGTATATAGCAAGTGGGGCTCCTAACCCCTTAGTACAGAATCAAGGGCCATGGTGTGAAATCTGTAGAACACAAGGACATAGACCACAGGAATGCCCTTTACTTCAGAAGTATGTACAAACTCCTAAGAATTTATACTGTAACTTCTGTAAGTCAGTAGGACATGATGAAAATAATTGTAGAGCTTATGATCTCATGATAGAGAGAAAACATGACTTCTACAGAGTCCAGTCAGAGACATCAGGACCAGCAGCAGGTCCATAACATGAACCGGCTCATGACGGCCGTGGTGGAGGATTCAGAGGAAGAGGCCGTGGTGGAGGCTTTGGCCGTGGCTGTGGACCGATTGTTTGTTACAACTGTGGAGCCATAGGACATTATGCTAGGGATTGTCAGAACCCTACTACAACATGTAAGTATTGCAAGTCCTATGATCATACTATAGAAGAATGTCCTATCTTGATAGCCAAAATTAAGGATCCTAAGCTAGTAGTAAACCAGAATATTCAGCTTATTGCTGCTGAGCAAAAAGAACCAGAAACAAGAGTCAATGTTATGACTCACAGCGGTGCTTCTACTAGTAGGACATCGCAGGATGCCGAAAAGAATACAGGTCCAAAGTGGGTGCGTAAAGCCACTGATAACTCTACACCACTTGACCTGCAGAAGAACAAAGAAACATTTCAGCAAGCTAAAACTTTCTTTACTGACCCTACACTATCAGGATCGTAGATATTACCTTGGAGGGGTGTACCGCAACAAAAACCTTGTGGTGTTAGTCCTATGCAGATATCGCAGGCTACCACATCTGGAAGGTGCGAAGAGGATGAGTTGATAAGAAGTGTACAATCCTTCCTGCGGAGCTGCTTGAAACTCGTAAGAAATGAGAAAGCCATAGAAGAGCTTCAACGCATCATAGATTAGTATCAGCAGTCTTCTTCCGTGAGCAGTACGCAGCGTGCTGTTCATAATATTATGGGCCATACAAGAACAGGAAGAGAAATGAGACTCACAACACAAATTGGAGAGTTTGAAATGGATGAGGTAATCCTAGATTTAGGATCAGAGGTAAATTTTCTTACCAAGCAGACATGGGAACAGATGGGTAGCCCTAAGTTAGCCAGATCACCTATCCATCTGCGATTAGCCAATCAGCAGAGGGTATCACCACTGGGTCGATTACTGCAAGTACCAGTTGATATTGATGGAGTTCGCAACTTTGCAGATTTTGAAGTCATAGAAATTATTGGCGATAGCAGACCGTATCCAGCTTTATTAGGTATTGATTGGGCATTTGATAACATGCCTGTTATCAATTTGAAGAAAAGACAAATGACCTTTGAGGATAAACAGATTCGAGTCATTGCACCCTTGGATCCTTTTCAGGGTCCTCGATACATTGAACCTATCAGAGCAGAGGAAGAGGTGCGTAATATGGAGAGCCTCTATCAGATGACTGCTAACCAGAGTGATTATATCAATCCCACCACAGAAGGAAATATTAGTTGGCGATGCAGTAGCTCATGCGCATCGGATTCAAATGTTGGTTTCAAAAACTGGTAGAATAGACTTTATGAAGTTTCAGCTCGCAGATGTGCATTTATGACTAAGTCACTGCGATTGATTGGAACAGAGATTAAGGATATTCCATCGTTTGATGGCGTAGCAGACGTCAATGAATTTTTACAGCAGTTTGAGCAGGAAATACCTCATGAACAGAGGATGGCATCTATTGACCTTGCAGTAAGAGCCACACCTGCAAGATGGTGGCATGCACATAAAGAAAATATCGCATCATGGGATGATTTTAAGAGATTAATGATGATCAGATTCTCTAATGACAAGGAGCGTTTCCAGCAGAAATATATAGGAGAAAGTGACCCCAGGTCACATATTAAGATTTGTGAACATAATTGCTCGGACATTCTAGAGGATGAATGGGTTCACCTATTCATTCACACTTTAGACACAATCCCAAGGAACTGGTACACTGAGACAGAGTTGCACAGAGGAACGATTACGTGGCCAGTTATGATAGACAGCTTTGTACTCACTTTCACTTTTGAATCTGAGTATCCAAGCATTGATCAAGCTCTAGAGACTATAAAGACTAAGATATTTGATGACTGTACCCTACCAGTGTAAGCTCAGCCTGATTGGGCCATCCAGTTAGAACACGTGCTAAAGTGTTACAACTTCGCAGAAGAGCCAGGTGATGAGGATGAGAATCCTCGTAGTATCAACATTCCAGAGTCAGAAGGGACTCACGAAGTTGATGGACCAAAGCTAGAGATTCTAGCTATCACAGAGCCTATTAAGATTAAAAAGATCTATATTGGCACAGAAACAGAACCAAAGTTTGCCTCTATTGGAGACTATTGGGATGATGAAATGGTAGGACACATCATAGATTTGTTACACGACTATCAGGACTTATTTCCCACTAAGTTTATAGAGATGAAGGGAATAGTAGGATATTTGGGAGTCATGAGGATACCTTTGAAAGCAGATGCTAGGCCAGTTAAGTAACGTCCATACAGATTAAATCCTCGTTATCAAGAAAAAGTTAAGGATGAGATTGATAAGATGCTAGCAGCGGGCACCTTTGAGCCAGTAGAAGAGAGCGAATGGGTTAGTCCAATGGTTGTGCGGGAAAAGAAAACTAAAGGAGAAATCAAGATTTGTGTCGATTTGCGCAAACTCAACGATGCATCACTTCATGACCCATTTCCGACACCTTTTACTGATGAAGTTTTAGACAATGTGGGAGGACAGGAGATCTACTCATTCACTGATGGATTTTCAGGCTATCACCAGATAAGAATACATCCAGCGGAACGACATAAGACCACCTTTGCGACAGAATGGGGCTCATTCCAGTATACGGTAATGCCCTTTGGTCTTAAAAATGCACCAACTATTTTTTCTAGAGTAGTAGTTGCTGTCTTTAAGGAATACATCCATAAATTCTTAGAAGTCTATTTTGATGATTGGACTGTATTTGGATTAATCAAAAACCATATAGGAGATTTAAGGCTCATGTTAGAGAAATGTAGGCAATATCGATTTCTCTGAACTTGAAGAAATGTATATTATGTGCACCATTTGGTATTTTGTTGGGTCATATTGTTTGCAGACAAGGCTTGATGGTAGATCCTGCAAAGATTGCCATAATTGTAAATCTTCCAGCACCCAACTCTGTCAAGCAATTGAGGACAGTGCTTGGTCATACAGGGTATTATAGAAAATTCATCAAGGGCTATGCAAAGATGACAGCACCTATGGAAAAGCTGTTAAAGAAAGAAGTGAAATTCCTATGGAATGAGGAATGCCAGCAAAGTTTAGACACTCTTAAGGAGAAGATGGTTACAGCACCCATCTTAGTATTTCCAGATTGGAACAAGCCATTTCATGTACATGTGGATGCATCTGGCATCGCACTGGGGATTGTCTTAACAAATCCAGGAGAAGGGGGTATCGATCACCCTATCGCATACTCAAGCAGAAAGTTATCTACCGCAGAAAAGAACTACACCACTACAGAAAGAGAAGGATTAGCTATGGTGTATGCTCTACATAAGTTCAGGCACTACCTGTTGGGTGCCCCATTCAAGATGTTCACTGACCATTCCGCTTTAAAGTATTTGGTCAATAAGCCAGTGTTAGGGGGAAGGATCTGCAGATGGTTACTCCTATTTCAGGAGTATGATTTTGAAATTATTGTAAAACCAGGGAGATTGAATGCAGGACCTGATCATCTGTCGCGGATAGACTCAGGAGAAGAACCAAGTAATTTAGAGGATAATTTGTGAGATGCGCAATTGTTTTCTATCCAGATCACAGATAAGTATTACACATATATTATTCACTTTCTCACTACAGGGTGGGCACCAGTTGAGTTTACTAAGCAGCAAAAGAAACGGTTAGTTGTTAAAGTAGCATATTTCACTTTGATCACAGGAAATTTATACAAGTTAGGTCCAGATGAAGTCCTGCGTAGATGCGTTATGCTGCACGAGAAAGAGGCCATTATCAAATAATCACATTCAGGTACCGTAGGAGGTCATTTCGAAGGAAAGCTGACTGCTCAGAAAATTCTAGCTGCAGGATTATGGTGGCCTACTTTGCATAAAGACACTAAGGAGTTTTGCAGATGTTGCGATATCTGCCAGAGGGTAGGAAAACCTTCGAGGAGAGATGAAATGCCACTGCGACCACAGATTACGCTGCGGGCATTTGACAAGTGGGCTATAGATTTCGTGGGTCCTATCAACCCACCAAGGAAACGAACTGGTACGAGATACATCATCATAGGAACAGAATACCTCACCCGGTGGGCAGAGGCCAAAGCAGTAAGGAATTGTGATGCTACTATAGCTGCACAGTTCATTTTTGAAAACATCATAAGTAGATTTGGATGTCCAACAATTTTGATGAGTGATCAAGGCACACACTTTCTGAATCACACTATCGATGCCTTGACGGAGGAATTTCAGATACAGCACCATAAGAGCACTCCCTACCACCCACAAGATAATGGTACGATGGAGGCTTTTAACAAGATTCTAGAAAATGCTCTTACCAAGATCTGTAACACCCAAAGAGATGATTGGGACCTCAAGGTTAACGCTATGTTATGGGCTTATAGGACTACATGCAAGAAACTTACAGGACACACACCTTTCAGCTTGGTGTATGGACAAGAGGCTATTATGCCTATGGAATATATTATTCCCAGTTTAAGAATTGCTCAACTTACCAAGATGGATGATACAGATAAAATGAATGAAAGATTAGCGCAACTGCTTGCCTTAGAAGAAGACAGATTCATCGCAGGATTTCATAAAAAAGTGCAGAAGGCACGAGAAAAAGCTTGGCATGACAGGTACATCAAGAGAAAGTTTTTTTAGACAGGAGACCTAGTGCTCCTTTATGACAGCAAGTTTGTTAAGTTTCCAGGGAAGTTCAAGACACATTGGTTGGGGCCATATCAGATTCAGCAAGTCACAGAAGGAGGTGTCGTTCAGCTCAGTAAACTGAACGGGGAACTTGTTCCTACTTTGATTAATGGCAGTAGGCTTAAGCTTTATAGTGATAGCCACTCCACCTCCCAACCCTAAATCAAAGAACTAAGTGGTGCAGATGTCCAGTGTAGTTGAAAGGAGGCATCGCACCCATAACTAGTCTACACCAGGTGAGAAAGTTCTAAGTAGGAGGAATCGCAGCAGGAAAGTTTATTTTACGCAAGTCATAGGACGATTGCGGAGTTTCACACCAACTTTTTGGTCCAGGATGATGCGGTGTGACATCGCAGTGAGGCGATGTTCCCTTTGCTATAAAGATGATTTTGAAAGGGAAAGAGGGCCAGTCACTTCGCCTTCTGACAAGTAATTAATGTAGATATGACAGGTATATGTTGTCCTAGATTTGGTAAATCTGGGTCGAGATTGCTACTTGCGCACAATTTTCGAGGGAAATTTGAACGGGTTCTCAGCAATTAATGAGGAGCGGGGCACGGGCTGTTGTCTTGTCCATGCAATAAATGCCGCCAACGGGTCCAGCCTAAGTGACCATTGCTTCAGAGATTACCGCCTTCATTACAAATACACAGATCATTCAAACAGAAGGGTTACTTTTGCGATTTCTAAGAGTTATAGAGTAATTTGTAGAGTTTTCCCTGTGCAGAGATACTCCAGTTAAAGAGTGCTGGTTTCCCCATTTTCACAGCCATTGCCAGTCCAGAGTATCGCAC
Source organism: Pseudotsuga menziesii (assembly GCA_001517045.1). Classification (NCBI taxonomy): domain Eukaryota; kingdom Viridiplantae; phylum Streptophyta; class Pinopsida; order Pinales; family Pinaceae; genus Pseudotsuga; species Pseudotsuga menziesii. The sequence continues at coordinate 26,473 of LPNX010766514.1, forward strand.
CAGGAGGTTTATGTCTGATAAGGAACCTTTAGAAGACGTCGTGCGACAATTCAAGCGTGGTGGCCTCGACTTTACTATGACGATGCCACCCAGGATTGTGAAACTAGGTGCAACACAGGTCAGGCAGACGCCAAGGACGAGGACTCAAGCTCAAACAGTAGAAGGGTCTAGCTCAAAGCACGAAGAAGAAGTTCATGTGGCAACATTATACATCCCACCACAAGTCGAGGACGCACTAGAGGTAACCATTCCCAAGGGTGTTAAGTTTCCTATTCCGCTACTGCCGAATGATCTTCGCGTAAAGGAAGATGGAGAACTGTTAGGATATGTCCCTGCTCTCAAATTTACAGACTACAACCTTGGAGACAGTAAGACATATCCTCAGTTTCGGCCGGATCAGTATCTTACGATTCAGAGGAACCCGAGGACCGGTGCAGATGAGTTTGTTCCTATGGAACATGTCTAGATTCTTAAGCAGTCAGGCTTGCTCAATTTGTTGAAAATACCACATTTCGAACGAGGTACAGAGGTTAATGTCGTGGTGCGTGTGATACTTTTCGGTGTACATGGAGGTTACCTATGGCTGGGTAACAGGGTTGATCTGAACGTCGACTTGATACACCGCATCACTGGGCTGTCCAAGAATGATAAGGACCCTCAGACACATATATCAGGGAAAAGCAAGGATACTAAGCTACCAGCGCTTGTAGTTAACAAGTATAAGCTACAGAGAGGAGGTCGGGCTTATGACCTCACAGCCTTAGCTGATGATACACCCAGATTTACAGCCAGTCTGCTTGCAGGCAGATTGTTAACTAAAGTTCACCCAAAAGAAGTCACAGGAGCAGTAATTCACCTTGCCGTGCAGGTCGCAGAAGGTGAACAATTTAATTGGTGTTTGTTTTTATTAAATATTTTTCTTGCAGATTGTTTGGCAGCATAGGACGAGCCAAACCACCCCTTCCACTTCTCGTGGCTACTTATATTATGTGCATTCGTTGGGTGGAGAGAGCCGCCCCATACCCAGTTTCCACAGCTACGAGGCGGAGAGTGAAGAGGCGCACGATATGCAAACTTATGGGAAAGCAACAGTCCAGCCAAGAAAAAGATCAATATGATAGTATTCTATGAATACTATAAGCTGTTGAAGTGAGTCATCCAGGAGACACCGCGGATCAACACAGAGGTTGTTGACATGTATCACAATCGGCTTGATTTCATTGCGGACAGGCATAGAATCTATCTCAGGCCAAAAGGGTTTAGAAAGGATGACTGGGCTATTGGATTGTCTAGGATGACAACGCACGATGTAGAAGATGTCATCAAAGGCTTTGATGAAGAGTGGAAGAAGGCATTAGAAGATGCCACGGCAGGAAATGTACCAGCAGATACCACACCGATAGATCCATTAGATAAAGGAAAAGGTCAGGTGGGTGTCAAGTGGAAAGATGCAGTAGAAGTGCCACCAGCGGCACAAAAGAGGAAAAAAGTCAAATCCTCAATGCCAACTACAGAGACCGCACTAACAAAGGATGACTATGATCTCATTGCAGCGAGATTGAAGGAGGAGATGTGGGACTCATTTCAGGCGATGCAGGCATCGCAGGACAAGCTATAGAGCATGATAGATAAGCAGCTTCTGGACTTGAAAGCACTAACTGAGAAGACTACCATGATGCAGACTCAGCCAGTCAAGGCGAAAACAGGAGAAAGCTCAACACCATCGATTTCCCGCGAGGAAGTATTTGTAAAGGATCGCACCAATACAGTGCTGATACCGCCAAGGAGCATCCGATTCCCTGTTTCGATGATTGATGTGCAGATATAGGTTAGACAACCTGTTGAGGTTAATCTGGCACAATTCCCCGTTGATCAACTACAGATGATCCAGCAACAGATAGCCGCAGAGCTCAGGGATAGAGAGCTCATGACTTATAAGCAGAACACTCAGCTGATACAACAGAATGCAGAGCTCACCGCAGGCTTTCAGACAAAGGCGAAGGAGTTAAGACTATATCAAGAAAGAGAATAGGATCTAATTCAGGTCCTGCAAAACATCGCATTGGAGTTTCCCCAGTGTAACATAGAGTTTTCCTTGCCTCTAACACAGAAAGTAAGAAGAATCGTAGATAGAGCAAAGGCTCTGGAAGAGACAATGGTCAAGATGGAGGAAGACCACAAGGCACAGATTGCTGAGCTTGAGGCTCGAGCACCAAGCACACCTGAGGCAGACAAGGAGGCAAGGGCACAAGCCTTTAGAATCACTTCAACGCAGATGAAGTGTCGCATAGATGATGCAGAGTCATTGCTAGCTAATGCAACGAAGACATGGTCGGAGTTAGAAGAGCTCCCAGATAGACTGGATTTGCAGCAGAGCATCCAAAACATAGAGAATACAACAAAAACAATAAAGGAAGAATTCAAGAGCTTAGGAGCTCTTGCAAAGATGAAGAAGATGGCAGAGATGAACCGTTTGCAATAGGAAGCATAGAGGTTGCGAGGAAAAGAGATACAATTCAATAATATGCTTCAGCCGTATCAGGAACAAATCGCAGAGCTGGTCAATGCGGTTGAGAAGAAGGTCAAGGAGTTCACTGGAAGCAAGAGTGTAATTGATAACACAGAAGACTCCATGATTAGTCAAGTTATGCTTGAAGCGGCACAAGACTGTATCGAAGCTATGGACAAAGATGTCGCAGAACTCAAGGAGAGATTCGCAAGGACTTTGCAGGAAGCCAAGGAGAACCTATAGAAACAGAAGCCAGCTGTTAGTGGCTCGGGGATGAGCCACAAGTAAGTGTTAGGGGACTGTTGGAGCAGGGCCCCGCAGCTACAGGAAAAGCTACTAATTTTGGTAAAAGATGGACAATTTTTAGAGGAAAGACAGTTTTGGTGATACCGATAAGCTAGCAATATAAGAGATGTGATAAAGGTATGACGCCGTAGCGCATTTCCTGCCGTGGATCGAGGGCCAGAAATCGAGGTGGTCGGAACAAGGAAGTCAAAGGAAATAGTACCTGAAGCGGCCGAGAAGAGAGCTCAACCACTGCATTTAAGGCAGCGACGACGACAAGAGGGCTCAACTACCCTCATAAATGGAGAAGGAGCAACGGGCTGAGGTATTAAAGACAAAGGACAGAAGGGGAGCGACTGAGGAAGCAGCGCCCATACCCGTGATCAGCGCTAGAAATCACGGAAGAAAGTTGCGGTGTGACCAGAAAGCGACAGTTCAAAGTACAGAAAGGCCGACTGTCATAGTTAGGGTTTTGGGTTACTGATGGGATAGGCCCACAATTTTGTATCTCGATGAGACCTTCGGGCCACCTATTTAAGCATGTATTTTGTATTATGAAGGGTTAGTTAGTTGTGTTTTTTGGTTGTTATTAGTTGTCATCAGTATTGTGAGACATTGAGGAAGAGTCGAGCTTTGGTTCTGTCTTTAATTCTGTAGTTATCTTACTGTAACCAGTGGCCGGCTCCTTGAGCATGAATGTAACAATCCACAGGGATTGAGAGAGAGAGGAAGGGTATATTGTAAGAAGAAATCATTATAGGAAGAGAAGAGATCTAAGAGAAGGGCTCCCAACTGTGTGCATGGAGTTTCCTAGAAGATCTCATGCTGCATAAGAGGTTGCAGCGGAACTGTGTCTACTCTCTCAAGATATAATACAAACATAGTTCACGTGGACGTAGCTTCCCTCCTGGAAGTGAACCACGTAACATCTGTGTGTTGTGCGACTGTTTCATGTGATTGTGCTTTACTTATTTGCTATCTGTTATCCGTTACATGAACTTTGTGTATCAGTTAATGAATGTATGTATGCTATCCTTCAGCTTACAGTAACATAGAAGTTTAAATGCGAGTTGAATGTGTCGAGTATTCTGTATATGAGTTTATCTGTCACGTCCCCATGCCTCCGACCGGCAAAGAGGACACGACTACACGCTTATTCAGACCGGGGCTAAGTGCCCATGAACATGTACAGGCTTAAAAATTTCATAAAACAAAATGCTGAAAGAGAGAATGCACTGCAGTATAACACGCCTAAATGCAATTCATT
>LPNX010766514.1:30679-58980 GCA_001517045.1 Pseudotsuga menziesii
AGACTAACCATTGCATTTAGGCAATCAATTTAGCTAACACAGCTTGAACAGTAAAAACGAATTACACAGCCCCAAACGTAACAACAAAAACGACTCACAACGTGGGGGAAAACACACAATCCTGTAGCTTATCAGTGAGCACAACTCACAGCAGGGAAAAACATCCCAAATAACCAGTGCGTGAGGCCAATAGTCAGTGAGACAGCCAAAAATGTGAATGGCTCTTCACAGTCATGGTAAAAACACATGAAATCACAAAAACGTGAATGGAAAAGAATGCACCAGCAGCTCCAAAAACGTGAGGAAGACAACCCAGGCCCTGGCATTACAAAAATGACCTCCAATCCATGGGAAAAATGAAGCCAATAGCCAAAACGTGGGATCCAAACACACAGGAAAAACTCCAGCTGCTCCCAAAACGTGAGAAAACTGAAAAACGTGAATGCATAGCAGAATGGCATACGTTTTTGGGCATTTTTCTTGCCAAGGAAGTCAAAACACGTTTTTCAAAAATGGGTCTCTGCCCAATTCAAATTTGGTTGCCCATACTCTTCCCATTCCATGCAATAACTAACTCAACCACATTCTGGCAGAAATAAATAATTGGGGAAAAAGACAAGAAGGGCAGTTGACAGTTTGGTGGGTTTTCTCATAGACATTTGGCTTCTCCCCATTGGCTAAGAATTGACAAATTCCCAACCTCACATCCTTATCCTTGGAAAAATCATGCCCCATTCGATTTGGTTGCCGTGACCGTAGCTGGTTGTGCTCATTTAATTAATTTTAGATGCATATTTACATAATGACAATCATCATATATGCTGCATGCCCTGATATACCATCGGTGACAATTTTAAATCCCAAAACATAGCATTACTGATCAATGGCGGGGTCTTGGCCTTTAACTCCACACCATGATCATTACAATATATATATACGTCATATACATCTAATGTAACAGGGTCAAGATCGGGACGTGACATTATCAGTTCTTGATTCGCGATAGCTAACAGCTATAGTGTTAAGTGACTTCTGTATATTTAGTTCAGCGAGTTGAGCGTAAGTGATGTCAAGTGTGTTAAACTGTCGGAGCTTAAGCGAAGTTGTTTAACACCCTAATGAAGGTTAATTGAGCTATTATACCCAAGGAGGAAGCCTCTGGACCTTGAGAGTTGATGAGCATATCGAGTCTTACTATAGGGAGTATCGCGGTGTAGAAAGGCGATACCGCACTGTCGGGGGGAGCTGCGGTGTGCGATGTCGCAGGTTAATAGTTGAGCAGAAGAGAAATCTTATGTGTTGTCCTAGAAGCTGCGATGCGATAAGAGTGAGTCCCATAGTAGAGTTAGCTAGGAAGAGAGAAATAGCCCTTGCTGAGAGATTTAGTTGGTTAATTAGAGTCAAGAGGACCTAGGATGCTACAGAACCTAATTGAGGAAACCTGATTCTTCAGCCACCCCATCTAGGATCACTTCGGGTGAGACTTCAGGCTGTTCTGCAGTCTGTTACCGAAAGGGCTAGTGAGCTAGGGGTTTTGTTGGTAGAATAAAGTAAACCCAGTTCTGTCCAGAGAAGACCAACAGGAGGACCACCTTGAATGCGTGGCCTTGCATTGTAAATGTACTCAGATGGATGAGGAAACAATGACTCTATTTTCTTCTTGTGTCTAATGAGCATAGATACCCCGTGCTAAGGGTGTGGAGGTAATCTGATGTTCTCCTTAGACACAATTGTGAAGATGAATAATTTTCTGATGTGGGAGCTTATCTTCCTACCTTGTGAGACTGTGTTAGGTGCAACTGTCTCTGGTATCTGATGGATTTTTACTCCCAAAGTAACAATGACACTACGAGGTCGTGACTGATATACATCATGGCGCTTCCACATATATGGTTGTCCTAAAAGAACATCACAAACTTCAAGTGGGGCCACATCATACGATACCTCTTCTTTGAAAGGCTTGATTCCATATGGTAGGACGAATTATTTAGTATTGCAGATACCTCGTCCTTGGCTTAACCAACTAATGTTGTAGGGTTGTGGGTGTGGTGTTGTCGAAAGATCCAATCTCTTGATGTCTTTTGCTAATATCAAGTTCTTTTGGCTACCATTGTCAACAATGAAATGTAGTGGGATTCCCTTCACCCACATTTGCGAGTGGAAGAGGCGCTCCTCTGACTCTAACTCTTCAGGCTCCTCTAGTTGAATTTGTGCAGTAGGAATAGTGGTAGCAAGGTTTGCATCAATGATCTACATCCCATTGTCTATGTTTGTGGCATTAGGTTCAGAATCGGAATCGGGATATAATTCTAAAGATTTGATCTCAGCCACCAATGACTGCTTTGAGTGACATTCTCAGTGTTGTGCCAAGGGATTTTATGAAATTCGCACCACTTCTCGGTGTCATTCTTTGTCTTTCCATCCCCCTTCTTTGCTTGTGGCGGGACTTGCTGTCCTTTCCTTTTCCTGTGATCTGTGGGCCAGGGTTTCCCTTGCATTTCTTCTACGATAGATTCACAGGTCCAGAGTCTCACTTGTTCTTTTGTTTAAATTTCTCCTCAATTTTGACAACATACCGATAGGTAGATCTAAGTGAAGAGATGTTGAGGAAGTCCATCTCAGTTCATATGTACCGATGTAGACCATTGGGATATTTCAGTATCAAGTGCTGCTCGGAGTCCTTGATAGCCAGCTTTGTGCACAAGGTATGAAAGTTGTTGGTGTACTTTGACACCATCTTGTCCATCTCTTGACACAGAATGCTCCATTTTGTGTACTGGTCATCATAGTTTCCCATAGGGTAATATTGTTCCTTGACGACATCTATGAAAGAGGCCCAGGTGGGTTTTGTCTCAAACATTCCAGACTCATCTGATGATTTTGTCTCCCAATAAGTACCCCACCAATTTTGGACATGGGGGACTGCCTTAAGGAGAGCAAAGGTGATCTTCTCCTTGTCGGAGAAATTGTCGACAAAGAAATACCCTTCTAGAACATTCAACCAATTATCTAGGGCATCTGCATCAATTTGGGCTTCAAATAAAGGAATATTAAAGTTAACTTGTACCTTGAAGGGAGTTTCATCCCCGAACCGGTTACTCATTGAATATGTACTTGCCGCTTCCGACATTCGTAGAAGGATTTGGACGAAACTATCCATCATCTCATTCATCTGTCGCGCGAGGGATTCCTTGAGAAACGATTTAATAGGATATCATGCTCTGTTGTCTCTCTTTTCTTCCGCCATGGGAGGTCGTTTGGGATGACAAGAGTGATCAAGTGAAACTAGTTTGAGACCAAACTCTCTATACCCATACCTCGTCGGGGACATGCGTCAAGAAACAATCAAAGAGAAGATTTCTCTGATACCAATGATCCATATTTATGTGTGAACGAAATGAAATAAAATAGATAACATCATAAACACAAACATTTTGCAAAGATAACAGAGATACAATAAACACATATTCTATTAAATGACAAAAATAGAACAGACTATAATACAATTGCTAGAATGGTGGTGACTATCTCTGAGAAGAAATGTGGTTGCTACGCTCATCTGTGCCAAGCTGAATACAAAATGAGGCCAAAGGGGCCTATTTATAATAAGGACGAGGGTGAGAACCCAAAAAATAAAAAACATAACCCTAGAAGATGAACCATCATAAAGTTTGCGACCCCAAGGTGGTAAGTTGAACAGCCAACTTCCCAGGGTCATAATTTTTGCATACGATCTTCGATTTGGGCGCTCGATAGCTTGTTGGAAACATCTATCCAAGATTTATAAATTTTGAATGTGGTCAAATGCATGCCAAGGGAATCCCTTTTTCCACTCGAATTTCCAAAAAACATTGTTTAGGGCCTCAAAACAGCCTCGAAAGTTTGGGACTTGAAAAAATCGTAGAAAAATAACTAGGAAACTGCCACAATGGATAATTGTTTTGAGCCGGTGGAATAGGTGCGTGACCACCGGTTTCCATCTAGATCAATCCTCCATACTTAGGAAGCAATGGTATCCATTGCGTCGAATCTTATATCATATTTCGAACTGTGTGTTGAGTTGATCTCCTGGTGCGACATTTGTTGAAGTGAAGAGGCTGCTTTTCTTTGGCATCCCGAGAGGGATGTAATTGTTGTGTGGATGATTTGTTTTTGGAGGAGCACCTTGAATGCATGGCCTTGAATCGTAGATGTACTCGGATGGATGATGAAACAATGACTCTGTTTTCTTCTTGTTTCTGATGAGCATAGATACCCTGTGTTGAGGGTGTGGAGGTAATTTGATGTTCTCCTTCACACACAATTGTGAATAGGAATAATTTTATGATGTGGGAGCTTATCTTCCTACCTTGCGAGACTGTGTTAAGTGCAACTGTCTTTGGTTTTCGATAGAGTTTTTCTCCCAAAGTAACAATGACACTGTGAGGTCGTGACTCATATACAACATGGCACTTCTACATATACGGTTGTCCTAAAAGAGCATCACAAACTTCAAGTGGGGCCACATCACACAATACCTCATCTTTGAAAGGCTTGATGCCATATGGTAGGAGGAATTGTTGAGTATTGCGGATACCTCGTCCTTGGTTATCTGAACTCAAAGATAATTGAAGCTTGGATCTCATCCAAAGTCTTCTGCGGTGTTTCGGCATGTGTGGAACAGAAATTCATAAACCAATCTAGTGCACTACCCCTCAGAGTCGTGATCATATGTGCCTTCTTTATGTCTACATTATGGACTAAACGAGCCATCCAAATAACTTTGTAGAGGAACCAATGATGCTCTGGATATTTTGCTCCATTTCCATTGAATGTGGGTAACCGAATATCTGCTCCGACCATTGAGTTGGCATCGGGGTTCTCTGCTAAAGGATTCAAAGAAGGTATACCTTCTGGTGTATTAGTCTTAGTACCAAAATTATTAATATTAGTAGTCCTCTCCGGGGATGAGACTCTAGATCTCACCTCTAGTGATATTGCTAATGTGATATAATTGTGTCCTGACCTTGGTGCCTCAATAGAGTCTTTAGAGTCCTCTGGTCCTTCTTAAATGAGGCTATATCCCTCTTCTTCATCGCAATATCCTTCATCTTCATGCGACCGAAGTTCATGTTCACTCTCCTCGAACAGACTAGGGTTCCATCGCCCTCTTTCGGTCTTTCTTCTTTTCCCTGATCCGAATCTCCTTCCACTCCTTCGGAATCTCACCTCTAGTTCAGGTTCTATACTTCCAGGGAACATCTCAACTCACCCTCTGCCAATTCCTTAATAGGTCATCTGCGACATAGCCTCCTTCACGGATATGCGACTCAACTACTCAACTACAAGATACCCTTCTCAAAGGTGAGCATCTTGATCCATGCATTGATAGATAGCAGATATCTTCTTCGGGTCCCTTGGAAAAAATTTCTTTCAGCCTCACTATATGAGGTTATAGTGTCTACCGAAAACTCAGTAATGTATCCTTGCAAGATACTCTCGACCCAAAAGTCAACATCTCTAGAGATGGTGTTACTTACGCTGGTTACCTCATGAACCAACCAATCATTCCATTCAACGACTTCTCTCCTTTGGAAATTTGTCTGTTTAGTCACCAATATTGACAACCATTCGTGCAGTATAGTGGGGAACTCAGCAAAGAATACCTCATGAATATCATAATATATATACATGTCCACCCAGATTTCTGCGCTCAACCGTGTTCCTATGCTTTCTTCTTGTGCAAATGCTAGCATCTTAGACTCCAGTTAGTCCTCTATCTATTTCTTTGTCTGATTCCACAACATTTCCCTCAACTCAAAGGATTAAGGTCCCGACAACAGAACCATTTGTTGGCTTCTATCCCCTTCCTGTCTCGACCCACGGTTAAACAAAACCACAAGACATCGATCCGACAGAGTAACTCTGTCGGCAACACCTGCTTGGAAGGTGCAGTCTCACCCAATATATCTAATGGGTAACTACCAGAACCATGTTTCCACAGTTGGCAAGGGATTATAATCCCTTGGCACACGACCAAGGCGCTCGACGAAGGCAACTTGGACAGCTGGACAGTGCCTGCACGACTGAGCACAACTGTATGTTAGCATGCACGACACAACCTAGTCCTTAACCTTAACAAATGGCACAACTTGTGCGACGTAGCTGATTCCTTGAACTAATAGACCATTCGCGACTTATATTTTAACTTAAGGAATTAACCACAAACTTCTTGGTGCATCCCAATGATGCTTTAACAACTATTCATTCACTAGTTAACAATATGGTGCTATGCATTCAACAGTAGCTCATCAACACACGGTAAGCAAATAACATACATTCATATCAACATACGACATTAATCAATCACTAAACAAAAGGAATAACGTGGAAACTGATATGGGAAAAACCACCAAGGTTCTCTTCATTTGGTGTGAGAAATGGATATAGCACCTTGTAGTATGCGACTTGCAGACTGATCTTATGATATGGCTTTATGAATCATACCTCTTTCTCTCATGCTCTTTGGTTATTCTTCTATCTACTCCTATTGATTTGCACATAGCCTGGATCAACTCTTCTATTTACTGTATATGCACTCAGATGCAAATTCCTTCTATTCTTAGTGATATGCGCACACAGTTGCAAGATCCGTGGCTCAACAACCTCCTACTACTACTAGAATCCTCTCCGGCTCTTCTCTTTCGCTAACTCTAACTCAAAGCAAAACAAAAATTGCTTCCTTAGCTCTGGACAACCAACGAATAACCAACAATGACCAAAAAGAACAACCAACCCTTATACAGAACGAGTATTCTTATTTATATCTTCTATCAGACCACGCAGGGTCGACTACATACTGCTCCTCAGTAACAGGTCGTGATCAGTCATTAGAACAGGCTGTCATGGACTGACACAAGGCACTATCGACTTGACTTACAAATATTCTTCCATACATGCGCCGCCGCAGGATTACGTGGTCTTTAGCGGCCATGATCTTCACTTGTCGCTTTCTGGCCGTTATCACCTGTACGCTTGTACGCTTTCCTTTCCTCCGTCGCGTGCATCTCCATTCTGTCTATGCTAGTCCCTTTTCTTCCTTCACGACCTTCCTTCCTTCCTGTTGTGCACATGACGTACCTTCTTTTGCTTGCACACGAACTTCTTCCTTGTGCTCGTTTCCTAGCCCAATACTTACACACTCTTTGGAAGAGAAGAGGAATGAAGAAGGGGGAAGAAGGAAGGATTTTGTGTGCCCCAAATGGTCAAAGAGTTTGATTTTTGTCAACGTTCCTTATCCTTTTTTTTTCTTCAGATCTGCTAAAAACCAGGGAGCAATTTATTTTAGAATTTCATGGATTAGTCAAATAATAATACAAAATTTCACACAACTTAAGTACTTGAAAATTTGTGGAAATTTTGATGAAAACAAGCACTTAAAGCACTATTCTAGATCTAGTTTGAGATTATATTTTTAAGGATATTCTAGATCTAATATATATACATAACACAATCATATTTGAATATCATATTTTATGGATCTACATTTTTTCAATCATAAAGGACTGGTAACCGAGAAAAAGTTGAAATTTAGAGAGGGAAGAGAGATGAACTCAAGCATGAGCTTGAATAGTATGAAGGAGAAGAAGAGTTTGTGAATCAAAACAAATTTTATGCTACTGTTTAAATTTAGTGGAAAGGATATGGATTCAACTAAGCTCCGAAATCGATTTCACGTAAAGCAACCTGCAAAAACTACACAATCCTTCAAACAAGCATGGTTAATCTAGTGCATTTCATCATAGAAAACACATAGAACATTAGTATAGATGAATACGATCTCTTATTCTTTAAATTTTTCATTGATAAAACATAAATGAGCAAATTTACAGCTGCAAATACTCATTCAAAATAAATCTAGATTGACACTACCAATTTTGATAGAAAGAAAATCATAATTTAGCTAAATATCACCTCAGAAATCATCCAAATGAATAACCATGAGACAATACTGAAGATGAGCCTCCAAATCCTTCAATTTCCTTAATAAAAAATACAAAAAATATATTACAATGGGCATAGTTTTTTTGCATCCTTCCAAATGAGGAGAAAGACCTTGCATTTATAGGAAAAATTGCTCTCAAACACCAGGGGGTGCAATTCCCAAGAGAGGAGGTGGATTTGGGGGTTGAGGAATTCAAGGAGGGAGCTTTGAATGCATGGAAGGGGAGGATTCCACCTCTCATGATGTGTAACCATTTTTTTTTGGAGGCCTCCACCTATCTAACTGCCCCCTCTAAGTGGATGAATGCACCATCCATGAGGAGAATGCACCCCCTTTGATGGTGAAAATGTGGATCCTCCTCCTTGGTTAAGATAAGATGCTACCACATGATCATTAATACCCATACATGATCACAAAACTCCTTAAAACCTCTGATACATGTCTCTTACCATCTTCCTTTGATTTAGGAATTGGATTTTCTCCATTTTCCCAATTATTTGACCATTTGTGTCATTTTGGAGAGAAAATCAAAATTAATAATTGAAAATTATTAATTTGACTCTCAAAAGTGGGTTTAGGGGTTAAGTGGGGGATCTGAGTCCAAAAATGATCACCCCCATGATAGAATTATCTCCATAGACCCATTTTTATGACCTTTTGAAATTTTACAATTAAAATACACCTTATCGATGATTTTATTAAAAAAATGAAAAATAAAAAATCCCAAGGGGGACTTAGCGCATGTTCAAAAGACTATGGGATTATGATTAGCATGGTATAATACATAGAATATAATATTTAATAACCCTCCTAAGGCATAATCACCTACGTCATTACCCTGGGTTTGGAGGATTTTGAGTGAAAAACTTAAAAATTATATGTCACTTAAAAAAGCGTTATATAATTAACGAGGGAAAAAAACTCAAGGGTGATGAAATTGATGAATAAGGCCCAAGAAGGCCAAGAATTTTACATAATACACCACCATGCTATATCATTTATTACAATTTCCCCAAGGGGGTGTGAACATGTGAAAAAAGTGACCACAACTAGTCTTGATGAAACCATGGAACTTCTGAGCACTTAGTAGGAACAATTGTCTTGTTCTAATCATTGGTGGCTCACTAAAAATTCCCTAAGTGCAACTTAGTGGATAACAGGTACACCTCTAGAGCCTTCACCATATTGTTGGAGGACCACCTACGCCCAAGCATATTGTTCCTTTTCATTTCCTCTGGGATCATATAATATCCTCCTGCTCCTTCTACCCATAACTTAATGTGATTATTATTAGAATATTATATTTGACATAATTTATAATCCAACATCATCAACATTAAATCTATTACCACTCGATATACAATAATTGTATTTAGTTTTTATAACATATATAGGAATCAAATTAAGTGGTCATTTGTATAACATCCTTACATTTTAAAAAATATAGTGTCAACAACATTAATGATAAGTTATAAGCAAATACATAAACATAGTTTATATTATTTAAATTTTTAATGTTTATGAAATATTTTATGTTTATTAACAAGTTAATCATATCAATTACATACATCATATTCAAGAAAAAGCTTGAGGACCTTGGGAAAAAAATAGGAGAAAGTCTAATAGACAAAGGATAGCGGAAGCATGAATCAAACTAGTCGAATCAAGGCAGTACCCAACAATCAAGGATACCCTGGGACTCTCAAGCAAACAATTTTAGTGAATATTATAACATGGAATATTAAAGGTTTGAAAAATCCCCCAAAAATTTGAATTATGAAGAAAAACATACAAATGGAGAATCCAATAATATTATTTCTTCAAGAAACTAAATGTGTTGAAGATTGAGTCAGAGAAATAAGAAGGAGAGCATGGTGAAGATGTGAGGTTAAAGGGATTGATGCCACGATCACTATTGGAGGCCTTGGCATCCTTTGAAATCCCAAAAGTATAAGCCTATGGAACTTCATGGTTACCCCAAGGTCCATTTCAATGGAGTTCTAGGTAGTAGGGTTCCCATTTAAAGCAATGCTAACAAATGTTTATACCCCCCACAACCAACAATAGAAGCAATATTTCCTGGGATCATTACAATCAATTAGAAGATGGACAGATGGATAGGACTGGATCGTGGGTGGATATTTTAACAAGATCACTTTTCTCTTAGAAAAGAAAGGGGGCAGGATAAGTATGGACCCAAAAAGCAAAATGTTCAGAGAGATCATAGAGGACCTGACACTAGTGGATATGGAAATTGGGAACAACACCTTCACCTAAAATTATAGGACAAAGGGGGGTGGGGGATGAATCTAACATGTTGCCTCACGTTCAGATAGGTTCCTAGTCTCAAAGTCAATTATGGAACTAGGGAGCGAGCTATCGTCTCTGGTTCTCCCTTTAACAGGGTCATACCATTGGCCATCCAATTTATTCTGGAGTGGTATGGGGTCTCAATTCAAGAAACCCTTCCTCTTTGAATCCTTCTGGCTTAGTCACCCAAAATTTAAGCCCAAAGTGCAACAATGGTGGGGAGAGATGGACCAGTATGATGGGTTGAGTGTGTTTAACCTCCAACATAAACTTAAGGCTCTCAAAGAAAAGATTAAGAGGTGGAATAAAGAAGAGTTTGGAAACATTTTTTAGGATAAGAGACACTTGGAGTAGAGACTAGAATAGATTTAGTAGCAGGGAATGAGGGACATGTACTCTCCTTCTCTAAAGGGGGAGGAAACTGACACCATGGCCCAACTGATGGAGAGGGAGCACTAGGAAGAAACTCTATGGAAATAGAAATAAAGGGTGAATTGGATTAAGGAAGGAGAAAGAAACACAAGGTTCTTCCATCATTCCATTATCTATAACTGACAACTGGATAAGATCTGAATGCTTGAAAATGTTGTTGGGGATTAGGTAGAAACCAAAGAGGAAATTGAAGGCGAATTTGTTCACTAATTTCAGGAGGTTATGACTGATCCATAGTCGGATAGGGAGAATGACATAACCCATATCACTCAGCACATCACAACTCTCGTCATTGATTCCCAAAATGTGTTGCTAATGAGACTAGTTACCCTTTTGGAAGTGGAGGAGGTAGCGCATCAAATGGAAGATGGAGAAGCTCTTGGGTCGGATGGGTTCACTGCTAACTTTTTTCATTTCTCTGGGGACCTTGTTAAGAACAAAGTTTGGAGAATTGTCGAAGACTCACATTGAACCAAAAGCATTCTAAAGGATTTTAACACCACCTTTCCGATCCTCATCCCAAATAATTAAGGAGTAGACTCCCCATGTATGTTCAAACCCATATCCCTTTGTAATGTCATATATAAGATCTCCACGAAGGTAGTTGCAAACATATTAAAGCCTATCCTGCCTTCTCTGGTCTCACTTGAGGAATACAGTTTTGTTGAAGGAAATAAAAATATGGATGGAATAATTCTGGGTCATGAAGTCCTCCACTCTCTAAAAACTGCTAAGATACTAGGAATTCTTTTGAAACTAAATATTGCAAAGTCTTATGATAAGCTCAACTAGAAATACATGAAGGAAATTTCAAGAGCCTTTGGTTTTAATCTAGAATGGATATAATGGATTATGGGTATGCCATCATCTAATTTTTTCTCCATACTCCTGAATGGATCCCCATCTAGCACATTCACACCCATGTGGGGTATAAAACAAGGAGACCCATTATCTCCTTTTCTCTTGGTATCGATGGAAGATGGTTTGGACGCTCAATAAAAGTGATGATAGTAAACCAGGAGATAAGAGGGTTGAATGTCCACCCCAATGCTGGATTCCAAACATCCCAATAGTTTGTTGATGATACCATGCTGATGGGTCACCCTTCGATGCATAAATCCTAGGCCATCAAGAGAGTTCTCAGCCTCTTTGCGGTAACATTTGGGCTGGAGGTGAATGAACAAAAATCACAATTTTTTTGTCAACACCTTGAGGATCACTAGACTCAACATATGATGCATTATGGGATTTCAAGAGAGCTCCCATACATCCAAATATTTGGGCTCTTCCCTGTTAAATTATATTATTCGAAAGGGATATTGGACATAAATGTTGGACATAATGAAGAAGAAACTGGTGAGATGGACATTTCACCCTCTAAACCTAGCCAATAGACCGATGCTGGTTAAATTGGTTCTCTAATCCATGCTAATTTATCTTTTCTCAGCCATGGTAGCCCTAAAATTTGTTCTAAAATAGATAAAAACCCTCCAACGTAAATTCCTTTGGAGTGGTCCGAGCGACATAAGAAAATGGGCACTAGTCAAATGGGAGGAAGTTTGTATCCCAAAACTATAAGGGGGATTAGGGATGAGGGATCCAGAAAAAATCAATGAGGTTAGTGGAGCCAAAATATGGTGTAGATGGGTTAATCACAATGATGAGTAGTTGGAGTCGATATAGCATCATAAATAGGATTAGGGATGGGACAAATAGGACCTAATTAGATTTTTAGAGCCCAAGCCTGGCTCTATCATATGGAAATTGGCGTTACAGGGGATGAGTCCAATCCATGAGTACACATTTTGGGAAATATAGAATGGTGAAATGGAGAACTCAGGGGAGGACTCATGGAAATAATTGCTAAGGACAAGTGATCTCTTGGACTTCTCCAGAACCCAGGAATTTTGTGATGCTCAATCCAAAAGAAAAGTTAAGGACTTATGGAAGAAATCCCGGGGAAGCAAGTATTTTTAAGAATGGTTACCACAAGAATGGTAGAAACAAGATTAAATATAGGAGGATGATAGTGAACTATGGGGTCCCTATAGGAGAGAGGCATTAGAATCTATCATGAACTGGATAGGCTTCGGCGGGGATTCCATCCTAAGGGGTTTTTTTGATTCAAGGAGGCCTATGACATATGGGTTGGGAACCACCCTCTCTATAGAGAAAGGGTATGGAAAAAAGAATGGAAATCTCAATTATGTCCTAAAATTGAATTTTTCCTATGGTTAACCATTAAAAGGCTAATTTTAACAAGGGGAAATCTCAATAAAAGAGGATTACAAACCCTTACTGATGTTGCCTTTGTGAAAATACGGATGAGTGCATTGACCATCTATTGGATTATCTTCCTTTCACCTATAATATTTGATATAGAGGAGCAACTACCTTCCATATAACCAACTGAATTCAAAGTAGACTAGACCTATCTATAATTGAATGGCCTAAAAATCCTTTCCTGAACCCCATATTAAACATGATTTGAAATTGTTCCCTAGTTTTTTGGTATAGGAAATATGGCGGGAACAGAACCAAATAACATTCAAAGACAAATCCAACTCAAAGGATGTCATATGGACAATTATATAGAGCCAAGCAAGGAAAACCAACATGCTAACTCCGTGGAATGATAATGATTGAAAATACCAAGGTGTTGAAACATATATTCTCGGTTATTGGGGCTTTCTTGACCTGCCTCTTCCCATTATTTTTCCAAGCTCTAAAAAACACAAGGATCCAATTCCAGATCACCAGATTGCTCCCCTAGAAGGGCTAGTCAATCTAAACTTTGACGACACATCCAAGGTAGACCTGGGGACAACTAATTTTGAGGGCCTCTTCAGAAATCATAGGAGAGAAAATCTAAGAGTTTATGCAATGTTCATAGGATAGGAAACCAATAGTGCGACCAAAATTGAAGGATTAATCCATGGCATGATAATAGCCAAAAGACAAGGTTGGTATCCCTTAATTGTTGAAGGGTATTAAGAAGTTATGCTAAAATGGTGGAACACATATAGAAAGGGAGACAAAGTCACCATATGTCATCTTAGTGGAAACTAGAACATCATTTGGAAATATTGGTTGTCCTACTCTTAGAGGTTAGAGCCTGTTCCTTTAGCCATGCCAAAAGAAAAGGAAATGGAATTGTGGACATCCTGGTCAACAAGGGGTCCCATGGTAAAATTGCGTTAATGGAAAATAGGTCGGATGAGATGGCAGATAGCTTTAACATCCCAATGTGAAGCCCATTGAATACTACACATGATGCCTCTGGTAATGGGTAACACTTAATAAACTTAGAACTTTACAAATAATGGGTACAGTGCAAAAATCAATGGTGTTGAATCGACATGATAGCTTGGGAATTAAAGCTTCTAGCACCATTCAGATTCATGTGGGAAATAAATATGAGCCTTGTCGTCAAGGTCAAAGGTACTATATTCGTGTAAAATCCATTATGGTAAGTTGTGGGGAATTACATAATCATGGGGAAATACAAGGGAATGAAATCCAAAGAAGCACATATATTATCATTTTTGGGAATGGCAAGCCTCTTTATGTCATCCTGAAAGGTGGCAGAACTCAATGTCATCAACGCATATCTTGCTCTCTCTATGTGGCCTGGATTTTGGTGCACTGGGAGTGGGAGTGTTGGGATTACTTGAGACATAAGTTCTATGGTATAATGGAAAGTGGAGAGATGATTCCTCTAAAAGGGGCCAAAGGAAAGAGGATTGAGTGAGGACACCGTATGACAAGAGCTTAGGTTCAGATGGCGAAGGAATCCCGATACTTCAAGATGGGCCTTCCTCTTACTGTCCAGACTAAGGTAAACAACCTAGAATCCAGTTTATGGGAAAATATTGACGATGATAAGCTTCATAAGGAAGCACACACACTAGATGACTGGGTTATTGACCCTGGAAGCACCGTGGCCAAGTTGGCTCTCTATGAATGAACTATTACTTTATATTGGGTCATGAAGAACATGATGGGCCAAGTCATGTGGGACATGCAACATAAGGAGGAAGGGGATGGAGTGATAGTGAAAAAATGGAAGGAGCACCATCCAGACACTCAAATGATGTACATGAATATCAATGCTATATCTAATCGACTGGGTATTCACTTTCAGGAGACTTCCGGGATGACACATGCCATATCTGCCTCGCGTCACCCGGCCTCTCGATTTGGCTCTTCTACAACAACTGGCGGTATATGACTATGCATAAGTCTAGTTTTGGGTCTTTGTCTCTATGATATTGCTCTAGATATATAGTTTTTTCTCGACAGTATATGTGTTATATCTCCTTGTTAATCTAGTTAGTATAGTTATGTTATGTCCTGGTAGTTTTCAGTCTGTTAAAGGAGGTCAATTTTGGTTTTATGGATATTGGGGGAGCCTTGTGCTGGTATTGTTATTTCAGAGAAAAAGTTGGGCAGTTTTGAGTATGGGGTTTTCACTCTTTCCCCTAGAAAAACTTTGTAAGCAATGATATGAAATCTTCATTATGATAAAATAATTCCTTCTTACTTACAATTTTTTTTACATAGCTCATATTAGATTGTAATCATGGAATGTGTTATTGGTATCATGATTGTAATAATGGAATATGCTATTGGTATCAATATGATTGTAATCATGGAATATGTTATTGGTATCATGATTATAATCATGGAATATGTTATTGGTATTATTACATTTGTTCATAGTTTATTTTCAGAATCAAAATGCTCTCAACAAAGCTTTAGGGCTTAAGTATCGAGTAAATCATTTAAAAAGATAGAGGTTGGATTTTGTTGTAAAAAATTATTATAATTTTTATAAAACTATATTTATAGTTGACATGGAAGGAAAATAGTTTAGAGGTTGAAAAACTATATAATTATATTTCATTGTTAATAATTCATTATATATAGACTTATCATTTTTGTTAAAGCATATTTGTGTTTGAGTGTGTTTCTTTTTTTATTTTAAGACATATTATACTTGACTACTTAATCTTCCTTTTTTTCTAGGTATTTATCCTGAAGTATATGCTCAAATACTTCCCCTCATTTTGATGAGTACCCAAGTTAAACCATAGATTCTTCAAGTCACAAATTCAAGTCAACAATAAAGATCCTTAGGAGGAAAATACTCCATCCCACAACCACTTGGGATAAACCAAACCAACCATACTTGTATGCTTAATCATTGATTAAATTATACTATTTAGTTTCCTTTGGGTTCCCATACAATTCTTCCTAGTGTATATAGAAAGCATCCTTCTTTCCTCTTGGTTTAGGAAGGACATTAGAAAATGTCCTTTTTAACTTTTTGAAAATGATCGCTCATCAAAATGAAGAAGGTTATGGGGGTTGAAATAATATTATGATGTTGGGACTACAGAGGCCCGACATGGAGGGAGTTGATCCTTGGTGACTGTGAAAGATGAAGTGCAATGGTTCTTTGCTCTAGATTACCAACACATATACATGTCTTATTGCACAGAGCAAGGATCACACGTCTAGTTTGAAACTAAAGTAGGAAAATATCAAGTCATATTGTTTTGGCCAAGGTTTATACTTCAAGTGCAAAATTGAAGTAGGGAAATAAATAAATAAATAAAAATTCTCATTGCAAGACCTTATTTCATTATAAACTTTCTTCAAAATAGATATGTCTTGCTTTCTTCTTTCTAATTCTTTCTTGAGTTTCTCCATGTGGTGTCTTCTCTTGCGTAACTCCATTTCTAACTTGAAATTCTTGACCAAAACAACTTGGACAATGCTTACAATTATCTTTCCTTAGGATCAGGAGACACCACCATTCCATTACATGCACATATTCAATGATCCCCTAGCCACCTTTGCTCCATTGTTATTCTTCTCTTAGGTTGCTAAACAAAGGACTCCTTGAGATTTTTTTTCTATCCACACTCTCAATGATTTTAGAAATTAATGTCCAACAATCAATCGCAATGACTTCTCATATAATGGTACCATAACCCAAAGGATACTAAATATGTAAATTAATTAGTGATTTATTAAGTATAATATTTACTAAAATAAAAAGGAAGATATGGTCATACGTCTCTATTCCATATGCATATATAAAAAAATGTGATTCTATGTATAATATTGAATTATTAACAATGGAAAAATGACTATATTGTGTTACATCCCTTGGGTTGTTTTCATTCCATATCAATTGGTATAAGAGCATGTTTTGGATTCCTAGGCCATAATTATTTTTCTTTTCATGAAAGGAGAAAAGTTTGTGGCCAAAAAACTATAATATATTTATTAGCATTAAGGAAATAAACACAAAAGTTTAATTAATTATATTAGAAGTCATTGCAACCGATAAATTGTTAGACATTAATTACTAAAATAGATGAGGGTATGGAGATTAAAAAAAATATAGAACTCAACAAAATGTTAGTGAGTCCTTTGTTCACAACTATGATGGAAAAATAATTATTTGGGAAAGGTATCCAAGGGATTGTTGATTACATGCATGACAAGGGATTGTTGATTACATGCATGACAAAATGACAATGCCTCTCGAGCTTAAGGAGGGAGAAATTGTAAGCATTGATGTCACGCCCCCATATACCTCTGTGTATATTGTGTATTGTGACCACGTTCTCTTTCGCAACTAATACCAAGACAATTATATTTCTAATGTTGAGATAATTTATTGTGCAATAGTTTAGGCCACATAATGTTAATTCACTAAGCAATGCACTATGTTGACCATACTTTACTCCAAACACAATACTATGCACACTAATTTAACCTAGTTCACTCATGTGCTTATTAATACTTTATCGTGTAGTTATACTGTGCATGTGAAGCCAGACTACTGTGTGATCCACAACGTGACTACCTTTAACTACTGCACATCTACCACCACACATGATAACCATCGGGTGACAACTTAGCTTGCAGTTACAATTCACCGACTTCCTGCAGAGTTAGCGCCACATGCATAATGAGATTTCATGTACAGAACATTCATCTATATGCAAGTATTTCATGAAGTGAAATATAACATATTCAACACTTATATATCAAGAATCATGATTACTTATAACTAAGCAATTCATATTCGCATTCGTTATTTTCAGCATGCATCTTCATCAATTATGAACAACATTCATATAGTGGAAGCAAGATAACACAGTTGAGACATTAAATAAACACTTATCTTGAATGTAGCTTCTCCAAGCAAATAAATATGCAAGAGCAACGTTCCACCCAACTATAGGCACTTTGTCTAGCATATATTGTTTCTGTTAAGAGGCCATCCCCACGCTGAGCATGATTTCCTTAAGAAAAGGGGAACTATCCAAAGTTCACTAACAATCAAATAGGAATAACACCACAACCAAGCCAACCTCTGTTGGGATAATAGGTTGTTCATAATCACATAGATTCAATTCTCAATCCAAGCCAACCTTTGTTGGGTTAACAGGCTATAAGGGTAATGGAGGGAAATGATGAGCTAGTAAACTATCCTCAGACTTGCAGAAATATCAATTATATTTATGTAGCCTGGGATCACCTTGGGATCTACAATACTCGCCCCACACAACACCGTGAAGTTACTGCTTCACTGCTCAATAGGAATTTAGATGTCACCTTCCTCTAGATTCTATTCAGTGTGTGTGTCGAAAGACCACCCAAACCTAGTCATCTTCCAGAAGGACGTAACCTCCACTAGTATCATTAGCCAATTTCATGCTCCATACCACTCTTGGGATCTAATCCACTTGGCACTCAATATCATCCTGTCCATATATCAGGGTTATAAGCAAATCAAGAAAGGGAGAAATTGTAAGATCCGGTCTACCTCCAAAATCATAGACACCTCGCATAGAATCAACTAGTTTGGGGTCCACATTACTTGCCCCACACAACACCAAGAAGCTACCCCTTCACTGCTCAATTATTCCTCAGGTGTCCCCTTCCTCTAGGTGTTATTAAATGTGTGCGTAGAAAGATCACCCAAACCTCAGATCATCTTCCAACAAGTTCTATCTTCCCAAGGCTTATAAATCTTGGTTGCATATAACCAAATGTATTCAAGGGATTCACCCTAGTTAGCTCCCAACAAACCACATAGGTTATAATATGACCAACATACAACTATACTAAGGTTTCCAGTAATATCAAGGAACTAGTATTTTTAAGCGTGCGACTGAAGCTAGGAACATGCAACAACTCAGGGTGCGCTACAAAGGACTCATAGATAAAATTCACCACCATGTTAGACATACTCATACCATTCTAGAGATAGGTTTGCGACACAGGAATACACAAAAGTTCATGGGACACATGTATAAGTTAAGAAATTGAAAACTTTGATACCACTATGATGCCATAGAACAGTAAAGGAATGCATAGCAGATGGGCTTTCATATTTACTCTTTGAATTTCAATCATGACCACGAACCAGAACTCAGAACCACTCTCCACTCTGTCAGTATTCAGGATAGGATTTCTCTAAGGAAATGGTCAACTCTTCTTCATGAGGTGAGAATGATCAATGGATTTCCACCAAAGAGAGGGTGATATAGATAAACCAACACGAGAGGTTGAGTTGCTTGACCACATAAGTCGTCTGACCAATTGACTGGTAGTGCTAACTCCCAATTGATAGGTAATTTAAGGATGAATTAAATTCAACTGGTTGATTATCCAATAAGAAATCCCCATTCCCAGTTTTGTAGGATTACTGACACAAGAAACTCAAACCCATTCCTTCCTTTCCCCAAGATAATAATTGTATAAACTACCTCCCTTTTGGAAGCATTGAATGATTAGGGCACATGAGTCAATCTTGAAAATTGATGGATCATTAGTCCTCTCTTGGACACTTGGCTTTCATCTACTGGCTTCATGGATTAAATATCCCTCCCTAACCTTAGGAAAACCATGATCCTTTATCTTGTTGCTTTTCACAGCCAACTATGGATTTCTTTATTATTATTATTATGCACATTTATATCACATTTACAATGCTACTACACTTTACCAGTGCATGGTTCACTAACCATACTTGCTTACTGATATACACATATATATTTGAAGAATCTACAGTGGGGCCTTTGAATTAAGATCCTCACCATGTTCCTTTCAATCATCAATGATATTACATCATTTACATATCGTATGTCAAGGGTCAACACTAGGGACATTACAATTGACTAAACTATTGTTGGTCATGACCTTTAGGTTGGTAATGGTGTTTTGTGGGGGAGAACAATTCAGATAGGAGTTTGAAAGAAGAAAGCAAGAGAAGAAAATATTTTGATATCGTCCTACAAAGACAAGTTTTTATTTTTATTTTTTCCCCTACTTTAGTTTTCACACTCAAAGTAGAATCCTCTCTCTAAGCAAGAATCCTTTCCCAATGTAAGATGAATTGATATCTTCCTATTTAGTTAGAAAAGGGCTCCGTTCCCTCAGTATTGGGATTCAAAAACCCCAACAACGTAATGATTTAGTCCCTAAACTTCTCCCAAATTCCCTCTTCTTTTGGGTATAATATTTAGACCCTTGCAAATATATCAATTATTCTAAAATTTTTGTTTGACACCCTTTAATAAATGGAGTAAATTTGTCATTAAGATAGATAAAAAAAATAGAAGATATCAACAAAGAAAAAATGATAGGGAGAAATATTATAAGCCACCTCATAGTCAACAAACTGAAGTCACATTTTTTTCCTCCTAATGCACTATGATATAGAGCCAATATGCTACCATACCACGTGTTGAACACCCATATAGAGAAGGCCACTCCTCCGCTTCCTATTACCAAGCATTTGATAATACCTTACCTAAGGTCAAAATTTGAAGTTTCATTAAACACATTGGAGAACTTGGTCATTGTATTTTCTTCTCCAATGAAAGAGACTATTTTAAGCTCAAACTTTAAAGTTTCATTAAACACATTGGAGAACTTGGTCATTATCTTTTCCTCTCCAATGAAAGAAGATAATATTTTGATTAATGACAAAGCTTGTTTTATAATATTCTTAGCTACGTTATAGGCTTCAATTATAGTCTTCATTTAACTTGTGAGAAATCCCCACAAGCCTTGGAGAATTACGAAAAAAATCATAAAAGGAAATGACATTATTACTAGTCTCCATGTCAAATAGAATGCCACAAAACAAACCTCTACAAATGCAAAACACATTCTTCCTCTACAAATGTAAAACAAATTCTTGTTGCTGGAAGATGTACAACTTCCAATGAGAACTACTATTGCTTTCATGACCAATTTCTATATTCCACAATGTTAACAAAAAAAAATTATATCTCGAGTGTCCGAACAAAAGAAATTTCATGAAGGAAATGGAGAAATTGTGTTTTTCCTCAAAAGTCACATTGCTATACATAAGACATTCAACATTGCAACGTGCCATACAAAAATGTGTTATGTGTAGGCTAAATAGTTTCCCGAGAGAATGTGAAGGAGACGTGAGTAATAATAAACCTTTTTAAAACACTTATGCATTAGGTTTTTTTTAACACAATACAAACACAATACATATTTTTTTTTCATATTTGTGCATTAGTTTAGGATGAAAATCACTCTCTTAGAGTGCCCTGCTTACACCCACATTAGATCTGAGTTTCATAGTATTTGCTACAGTACAAACCTTTATTATTGGTTTATTGGTCAATACTGAGAGGGGGGGGGTGTGAATCAGTATTGTTAATTTTTTACTATTTTAACCAATTTTAAATATATCATTAGAAACACACAAGAATACACAGAATGCAATTTTAACGTGGAAGCCCAATAGGGTAAACCACCAATACGTCCTATTACTGCAAAATCGTTATTTACAAATAGTTTTGCATGATTCTACAAACAAGTATGGTATTAAACCCTATTTACCAATACCAATTGGAAGGAGGCTATGATCCCCTGGTCTGTCGTGTAACCGTTGCATTACCTTATCGACCCAAGAAACCAGAGAGCTGAGCCCACTGAGCGAACCTGATCCATCCTTTAGAGCTGAAGCCCTTGCTCATTGTGTTATTCAGTAATACTAAGGACTCCATTGTTCATTAGCATCACCTTAATTGATTTTGAAAGTACCATATGTCCCTGAACCTACTCAGCCGACCAAGAAGATGAAGAAGACCCAATCAAAGCCAAAGGTAACCCCGAAGCCGAAGGCAGTGAAAAAACCACCGTAGAGGCCGTCGCATCCGTCACCAGCGGGGAGCTAGCTCACGTAGCTACCTGCAACCCGGCCACCAGTCCAACCGACCAGAGCCCAAGTTTTTGTCGCCAGAGCCCCAACTGCAGACCTCCCTACTTTCTTTGGCCCTGTAGAAAAAATACCCAAATCCTCTAGAGTCGGCCTGGTCCTGCCACCAATGCCAGAAGTAGACCTGACTGAGGAAGAAAAGAACTTTCTACCACCGTATGTATCACCGAGGAAGCCAGGTGCCGCACAAGTAATAATGGACGCGTAAGAACTTCTGGAAGAGCGCGCTATTCCAGAAGGTGTCACATGACCTCAGAATACCATCGCTCTCAAGCTCCAAGACTTAAAGTTTGAGGACTACGACACCAGGAAATAAGAGCTATCCAGAAATCAATTCATAGATGCAGAAGCTGGTGAGCCACCGAATGCAGACGTTGTTTCTGCAAAGGAGTGGGCACACAGATTGGAGCAGTCAAATATCTTAAATCTGCTCCTTATGCCACATTTCAGCTGCTTAGCCCCAGTCGGGATGTATGTCAAGCAACTACTAGTATCCTTCCATGGAGGTTACCTCTAGATGGACAGGTCGTATGAGGTAACGGTAAACTTGATCTCATCCATCACAGGTCTCCCGAAGAAAGGACTCGACTCGACCCCATACCAGCACAAGGATGGGGAAAAATAGGACAAGAATGACATGAAGACCAAGTACCAGCTCCTTCGAGGGGGAAAGGGCTTCCTTCTTAGCTCTATTGATGATGATGCTGTCAAGGCTACAACAAAAATCTTGTGTAGCAAGGTCCTGCGCAAGATGAGGCCTGCTAAGTGCACGATTGCAACAGTAGAGCTTGTAGAAAAGTGTGCAGAGGGAGTGCACATCAACCAGTCCTAGTTCCTCCTGAAAAAACTAATGGACAACGCATGTGAAGCACACGAGTTCACCGCAGCAAAGTTCCACTTTTCATGGCTTCTAATTCTCATCTCATTTGCAACTTGGATGCCGCCACCAAACTATAAACCTATGGAAACCCTAGTAGATATCCTTGGTGCACCATATCAAAACCTATGGGACCACAGGGATAGTAAGCGCAAGGCAGAAACAAGGTATATATTCCTTCTCCAGGGAGAAAGGCTTAGGCAGGTTGTATGCAGGAAGTATCGCTTGAATCCTGCGACGATAACCAAGTATCCCTTCATTCAGTTCCATGCTGCGCCACACAATGTCATCCTGTATTCACGTAAGGACCACAAGAAGCAGGCACTCCTGACAGTCTTCATCCTTCGGGATGTGGATATCGAGCGAGAAATCAAAGACTGGCCTAAATAATGGCTTAGCCATTAGGGGGAGGCGCCTACAGGGCCGCAAGTGTCGCAGGGGGATCCACAAGAAAACCCAAGCTAGGACTGCACCAATGCCATTACCCGGGTGCATCAGGATGGCTCCCAAGAAGAAGAAGTAGAAGAAGAGGACCGCGACCCGCTCAGTACCGAAAACAAAAAGCCTCCTACTGATGAGGAGGTGAGCACCGAAAGGACCAGAAAAAGGAAGGGTAAACAACCCATGGAGGAAGATGAAGAGGCCTTGGCCATCTCACATAAGAAGAAGCAGAAGACTAACCAATCCCAAGTAATGGGCATAGCATATGAGGATCTGACCCTTCTCACTAAGGCAGTCACTAAAGTAGCCGAGAAAACCTTGAATAACCCCACAAGCTGAAAAACCAACTAGACAGCCTCCATCACTACAAAAGTTAACCAGTTGGCCAAGACCATCACAGAGGTGCGTGACACCATGTAGGATGAAACCTATGGTGTGGACCTAGCAGACACATGAGTGAATCCAGTCCTATTCCCACCCTTTAAGAATAGAAATTCCCACGCAGGAATTTTCTACAGAAGAAGCAGAAAAAGAGGTACGTATCCATAGCTTGGATACATTGATCTTGGATTTCTCTAAGCTAACGTTGTCGCAGATATATTTGATTCAGTACGCCGCTGTCACAGAAGTCAGAATCTAGGAAAAGGTGGTTGCATTCCAGGTAGCCAAGGCAACTATAAAAGAAAAGGAGCGCAAGCAAGTTATCAAGCACCAACAGGAAGACCTGAAATCCCAAACCTAAAGGCAGGCTTCATTGGAGCAAGCTATAAAGGTGGTAGTCGCGCAACTATTAGAAGAGGAGAAAGAAATTGAGGTAGAACCTCTGCACCAGCTAAGGGAGCTATCCAAACTAGATGCTGACCTAAAGAAATAGGTCCAGGAGATGCAAACTGACCAGCAGCCGAGCACACCCCTCGAAGTGCTGCAGCAAAGGCAACAATTGAAAAATCAAGCCATTTCCCGACTTAGGGAAGCCGAGAACATCTACGCAGAAGCAATGGAAGCAATTGCCACGGCATGGGAACAACTCAATGATGATGAGACTGCAGAACAACTTACTGAGAAAACACGACAAGCATACTTACATATATTGGCAGTAAAGGCTGAGATTAAGAGGCTGCCAACCAAGGAGAAAATCACTAGAGGCACTGAGATTAAGCAACTCCTAGATAAGGCAAGAGCCCTGCGCGACCAGGAACAAATGCACAACAAGGAGACGGATGAGAAGCATGCCGAAGCTGAAAGGGTGACAAGGTTAATTCAACCTGTCCAACAAACGAATCCATGAGTTCACTGAGGCACTGTCCAATACCGTATTGTAAAACCCTAGCAAGGATAGAGTGCAGGAGCTCGAGCAACAGGTAGATGAAGCTTGCCGGGATATAGAACGACTTACTCCCATTTTGGCCCAGTTCCAACAGAAGGTTGGAAGTGCCAAATAGCTTGCGCTGGAAGATACAACTGAGACTGTGAATGTAGAAGAAAAAAGGGAAGAGGCAAGAGAAGAAGAGAAAAAGGAAGGAAAAGACGGGCAGGAGGATGAAGGAGAGCAAGAAGAGTGCCATCAAGAAGGCCCGGACCATACGCACGACAAACCTATGGACATAGATTTCTCAGAAGAGGTTGAAGAAGAAGTTGTATAAACCCAAGCCTAAAACACACACACACACACACACAAGGAACAAGGTGTGCAAGCTAGGAGATAGAGAAGTTGCGCAAGGAAGAAAAACGTTTTTGCAAAAGGTGCCGCGCAGATCGCGCCTTCTCATATGTCCCTTGCTTCATGGCTTGGGACGAGCCACATGTGAGTGCTGGGGGCTTGTTGTGCCTGGGGAAAGTGTGTAGGAAATCAACGCAAGAGTCAGTATGCAACAAGCAAAGAAACCTGCGGGAGAAAAGGAAACTTGCGTGAGAAAAGGAAACCGTTAACAGACTTCCTGTAGGCAGTCGACCCTGCATGGTCACGTCAAATAATATAAATAGGAGGGATTCAATAGTTAGAAGGTTTCTTTTTGTTGGTTGTAATTACGGCTTAGGTTGGATTTTCGATAGCTACATATAGTTGCAGAGATTAGATCGAAGTGGGAGAACAGTCAGGAATCTGCAGGATGAAGTCAGAGTTAGTGCACTAGGAGAGCTCTGCTAGAGCGGTGTAGATGCTAGAAAGGTCAATCCAGGCTGTGTGTGGATATGTATATGGCAGTAGTAGATTAGGATAAATAAGACAGAGGGCATGAGAACCATAAGTCCGAGTCATAAAGACATATTGTATGATCAGTCTGCATCCTGCATACTACATGGTGCTATATCCTTTCTCATGCCAGATGAAGAGCACCTTGGTGGTTTTTCCCAGATGGGTTTCCACGTTATTTCTTGTGTTTTAATGGGTGATTGGTGTTGCAAATGCTTATCTTTCTATCTGATTTGCTTATAATGCAAGTTCTGTTATGTTGGAATGAATGTCGGCCTGTTCATAAAAGCTTGACTGCATGATTAGGATAATACGCACTGCTTTGAGTGTTAGTCGATGTATGGCGCAAGGGGTGTTGTGTGCCTGTATGCTATTCCTATCTAATATCTGCTTTACATTCTATCGTGTTTATAGTACTAAGGCTGAATCTGTGTCGTGTCGTTGGTAGTTAGTAGCATATCTGTGCAAGGGGCGCTACAGTTCGAAGGGAATGACTCCACCCTCGCGACTTGGTTGAGCTCCTTGGTTGCGAGCCAAGGGACTATAATCCCTCACCAATCGTGGAAACATGGTTTCGACGGTTACCCATCGAAGAGATATCTCGAGTGAGATTGTGCTTGTTTCGCAGGTGTTGCCGATGGGGCTTGCTTTGTCTGGCCGATATCTTAGGTAGTTGTTGGATTGCAGAACTTGGGTCGTGCAAATTAGGAGAAGTGGCCATCACCAATTAAAAATATCTTTCCCAAAAGGTCCAACTTCTAGGTTTTAGTACTACTTTACTTTGCTATTTATTAGAGTCAATCAAACTGTAATAGAGTCCATTTCCTATTGTGGATTTTTTTTGTTAACTATTAACTACCTTTCTCATGTTTGTCAAGACAATACAATCTATTTGAGATATAGGTCTTGTTTGAAACAAACATAGGTTTATTAGTCTGTTAAATTAGGGTTTTGTTTTGAAGTAGATAAGGGTGTACTTTAAGTTTCGACATTCTTATGATTTTCTAGAAATCCTAAGTAGCTATGCCTCATGCACTTGTGAAAATGTTTCTAAATTGATGTTGGAATATCGAGGATTATCCTGCGGTGCTATGAATTATTCTACTGAGTAGTGTTACTATATTCTAGTTCGTTCCCTGGTGTAGCTACATTTCAAAACATTTCAACAATATTGTTAATTGAAATATATAATATGCAACAAAGTAGCAATTAACATCTCTCTTTCCAATGCTATTGCATTTCATGTGGTTCTTGACATATTGAATGACAATTGGTAAAAGGTCCCAGTGGTGAGCAAATTCATGATGAACGTGACAAGTCTAACACAAAAAATGAGCTTATTTCTTACATGCGGGGAGTCTATTAGTTTTGCTTTTATAACAAGTCACCATGCCATGCAACTATTGATTTTGATGTACATATTGGCCACATTCCTTACGATGAACAACATGCAAAAGATGGTAACCTGTTAAGAGGCATTTATATTCTATTGGTACCCCTTTTATAGTTATATTTTTTTTAGCAAAGCCAATAATTGTGATGTAATGACATAAATTGCTTTCTTTCCTACCTGGTAAGCTCTAAAGTTTTGGCTTTTTAATGAGGGTGCAACTATCAATGGAATTTGTTTATATCATTTTGATCCTTTGATGCAACACATCTCAAAGCTAGAAAAGGCATTGTATAAGGTGCAATTCGATTCTTTAATAACAAGACATTTAATAACAAATTTTATATCTTTAATTCAAAAAAATCATTATAATAGATGTTTTAAAATATTTGATAAGATATAAAATTTATATGGGAGTTCCACCCGCCATATTTTGAACGACACAAAAAGCTCTAATATAATATTATCTACCTTCCATGTTTATTCAATTTATCATTATGCCTGGTTAGGGTGAAATTATATTCGATTGTTTTTATTTTTATAGTAATGCGATAATTTAAATTAGTTATACATGATTATAGTGAAACTATATACATTTGTCATTTGTCATTTTCATCTTTATTATTATAGTAACATAATTTAGATTATTTTTACCCGATTTTTGGCCAAACTATATACAATTTGAATCTTCACCTTTATCAATATAATAATACAATAGTTTTTTCAATTATATTTATCATACTTTAAAACTCAAAAAATAAATCAAAGTGTTTGGATGTGAAAGTTCCATTTACAGTTACATATCCAACCAATATTCCCAAATATTTAACTTTTGCAGTTATGCACTGTTATGTTTTTTGCAAATAGCATTGTGTTGCCACAGTTGATGCATGTTTGCCAATGTTCAATGGCATATTTTTCTTCCCCTTGCTTTCACAGTTTTATTTTATTATGTAAGGAAAATAGTAATTCTCACATCTTTAGCAATTTTGCATAACTAAAACGCTCCTCCAAAATGCTCTTGAAATGTGCCTTATTACTCTTCTTATCGTATTTTCTCTTCTCGCAAAATCATGTGGCAATGTTGGGGACATTGCCACCACTTGGATCTTGTTTAAAAAATGATTTAAAAGGCACGGTAGTCACACAAATAAAAAACTTGGATTGAAAATGCATTTTATTTAATAAGGTCTAAGTTGTTTCTTTAAGGTGAGGTAGATCCATAAAATCTCTTTCTTCCAAACTGTTGTTCTTGGTATGGATTCCTCCCTTTTTAGTGTGCAATAATCGCTATAAATTTTGATGGCTTTATTCATTGAGATCTCATTATGCCCATTCATTTCACATTATATGGGAAGGACTCTCTCGTTGAAAATAGATTGAAGT
>LPNX010766559.1:0-97369 GCA_001517045.1 Pseudotsuga menziesii
GCGATCTCAAGGCATATGGAAGGCCAGGAGTCGAATGAGTCGGATCCATGTCAAGGAAAACTCCAAAAGGATTTGGATTATGCACACATCCCTATGTACGCGGTTATATGGGTCAAACCCACGTATGTACGCGGTTATCGGGTAAAAAGCCGCGTATATCATTTTTCATATAGTTTTAGGGATGATCAAGGAAACATCAAAGGATAAAATATGGTCCATGGGGTCTAAAGAGTCTGCAGCAGGACAGGGGAAGGCCATACAAAGTGTGATTCACCTGGAGTGGTGAAATCTGCTATAACAATGGAGAATGCAGAAGTGGTGATAACCACCTTGAATGGCCTCCCAGGATCATGGGATTGATTCTTTCGAAGAATATGTGCTAGAAGGAAGTGATTACTTTCAGCAGAATCTGGGAAGAGCACACACAAGAAGCTGAAGGCTCAAGAAGGAGTCTACCCACGAAACAAATAAAGATAAGTATTCAATTGTCATTTCATGATATTGTTTTGTTATGCATTTTTTTATATTCAGTTAATTTATTATGCATGATAGAATGTTTGCATTAATGATGGTATAATACTAATATGCATGTGATGGGTAAGTAGCTCATGGTGCTATACAACTCTCCATTGCTGCTTGTCTAGAATGAAACCTCTTTACTGACATATTGGATTAGTGCACAATCTCAATGTTGTCCTAGTAGAGATGGAAGGAATATAGAAAGTTTCTGTGAGATATGGATGAATGTTGTATTGGCTAAAGTAGTTGCATGATCATATATTTATGCATAAGAATTTTCCAGTATGAATATTCCTTATGAAATGTTTCTAACCATACAAATGCATTTGACTTGTAGGAAAGATCGCATACATAATCGCCTACAAGAAAAGAAGGATGAGACTTGTTTCGAAGAACAAGTGACGACAGTTCAAGTTGAAGAATAATATGACAAATACAATGACATCATTGATGCAGAACCTTCAAGCTATGAATAAGTAACCAAGAAGAAAGGGAAGGCCAGTTCAAGAAGAATGATGTCTAGGATGTAGTATCAATACGTGAAGGAAAGTTCGTAGTTCCATCATGCAGTAGATGGAAACATCATGGGATACAAGGAAAGATTTGTAGCATGAGGCTTCTCACGAAAATAAGGCATAGAATACAAATAGACATATGCAGCGAGTGGGAGTTGAGACACATGACAGGAAAAATCGTGTGTGCAAATGAAATAAGGCCTTGTATGAGTTCAAAAGACACCCCTGGGATAACACATACATGAGGAGCTTGGTGAAGATCTGAACCTATGCTACAAGGTTGATAGAGGATGACAAGCTCACCGATGGGTGCGAGAAGAAATTTTGAAAAAGTTCAAGATAGAGGATCTTGGTATCCAGTGATCCTAGATGGATACATAGAATATTAGTAGCAGAGGAATCTATTTGTCACTCCGGTACAGAATGTTTCAATACATAGAGTACGAAAGACAGAGCGAGTATGATGCTTTAGAGGGAGTGACTGCAGAAGATCCTAAGGTTCGACATGGTACGACCGGATGGATAGATTACTAATGACTCTAGGCTTTACTAAGAGTAAAGTGGATTCCAACCTTTGCTTCAAGGTTGAAGGTGGAAGACCAGTGATGCTCCTGTTATGTGTCAATGCACTATTTTCTAGGCATGGAGGTGTGGACAAGGGAAGTATGTAGTAGAGATCCTGAAGATGTTTGGGATGATGGAATGCAAGGCCATGACCACACCTATGGCATCGAACCTGAAGCTTTTGAGTGATGCTTCATCAGAAACGGTTGATGCTATGATGTATCGTCATATGATTGGGTCCTTGATGTACTTGACGAACACGAGACCAGATATTTGATTTGTTGTGAACACCTTGAGCCAGTTCTTGATAGATCCAAGACATGTTCACTTGATTGCTGCAAAGCATATTCTAAGGTACCTGAGCGGTACAATTGATTATGGGCTCAAGTACGAGACGAATAAAAAGATTAACCTGGAGGGTTATGTTGATTTAGATTGGGCCGGTAATGCCATCGATAGAAAGAGCACTTTAGGGTGTTTCTTCAGTATGGGATCAGGTGTGATCTCTTGGTTTAGTAGGAAGCAATCATGTGTGGCACTGAGTATAGCTGAAGCAGAGTATGTCACGGCTTGTTCAGCTAGTTGTGAGGTAGTATGGCTGAGGAAGCTACTGTCTAATTTATTTGATCTCCAGATGGATGCTACTTGTATACATTGCGATAACAAGAGTTATGTGAAGTTGTCGGAGAACTCGGTGTTCCATGACAAGTCGAATCATATCGAGATCAAGTATCACTATATCAGGGATATGGTGCAGAAAGGAGCATTGAAGCTCCAGTATGTTGCGACAGATGAATAGATAGCTGTTGTGTTGACAAAGCCATTGGCTAGGGTGAAGTTCGAGTACTTCAGGGAGAATCTTGGTGTTCTCCAGATCGAGGTTCGTTCCAAGGGGAAATGATGAGACCTAGAGCCATTCTGACATGGTGAGAGGATTGGTTCCTTCCATGGTCAGATGTAAGGGATGAGCCATTCTATCATGGTGAGAGGATTGGTTCCTTCCATGTCAGATGTGAGTGCTAAGCCATTCTAATGTGATTGAGGGATTCGTTCCCACTTGATCAGATATAAGGGTTGTTTCCATTCTTGGAATGGAGGCACCCGGTCAGTTACTAGGTAGCTTAGTTTGGGACTGGGGGCCATTCTAATATGACTGTAGGATTGGTTCCTACTTGATCAGATGTGAGTGCAAGCCCTTTCGAACATGCATGTTGGATTGGTTCCTTGCATGTGTTGGATGTAAGTGCAGAGCCCTTTTGAACATGCATGTTGGATTGGTTCCTTGCATGTGTCGGATGTAAGTGCAGAGCCCTTTCAAACATACATGTTGGATTGGTTCCTTGCATGCGTCAGATGTAAGTGCAGAGCCCTTTCGAACATGCATGTTGGGTTGGTTCCTCACATGTATCGGATGTAAGTGCAGAGCCCTTTTGAACATGTATGTTGGATTGGTTCCTCGCATGTGTCAAATCTAAGTGTTGATCCTTTTTGAACATGTATGTTGGATTGATTCCTCGCATGTGTCAAATGTGAGTGCTAGGCCTTTCTGATAGGGTTGTGGGATTGGTTCCCACATGGTCAGATGTGAGTGCTGGGTGTGCCTTTCTGATATGATTATAGGATTGGTTCCTACATGATCAGATATAAGTGTTGGGTGAGCCATTCTGACTTAGGTTCAGATATAAGTGCTGAAGAAGACCTACATGGAGGCTAGGCCTACAACCAGCATGAAAAAGGGCTGGCTCTGTAGAACTTCCTGTGACAAGAAGAATCATGAGATAGAACCTGTGATGATGATCCAATAGTGATGGTGATCCAGATCAAGTGATGATCTATATCCAGTGATGGTGATCCAGATCAAGTGATGATCCAGATCCAGTGATGGTGATCTAGATAGAGTGATGATCCAGATCCAGTGATGATCCAGATACAGTGATGATGATACAGATTGAGTGATGATGATCCAGATCGAGTGATGATCTAGATCCAAATGAATATGAATTGAAGATGAATATGACAAGAACTCAATGATGATCCAGATGATACAGAGAAGAAGACTTGTGCTGATAAATTGTGTCGAGAGAATACCTTCCTAGTTAAGAGGGAGTGTTGATGTAATTGTAACTTCGGAATGTATTCATCTGTATATCTTATGTATTGTAACCCGATGTTTATTCTAGGATGTGTCTGTAATGTATTTGAGTCATGTCATACCTCGATGTTTATTCTGGGAAGTTTTTGTAATGTAAACAAGTCATGTCAATTCATTGTGGGTAACCATCCTATTGGTTAAGGGTTAAATTCCCCACAGTTATGGGGCCCTAGGGTTATTATACTATCCTAGAGAAGTCGACCCTAGGTGAGTCATTGTAAATCAGGATAATAGTCCCCACCATTGTGTTAAGGATAAACCTCCTTGTTGGTCAGAGGAGGCAAAGTCCCCACAAGTTGTGGGGCACTAGGGTTATTAGACACTCCTAGAGATGTCGGTTCTAGTAAGTAATTGTTAAGTGAGGCTGACATGTTGGAGTGGGTTTCAAGTGAACGAAAGAATATAAATAGAGAGTGAGCTTCTCTATTTATCACACACACACTCACTCATTGGGGCGCATGAGTGAGAGAGGAGACACTGGGATCAGAGAGAGAGAGAGTACTGCTATCGAGAGATCATCTTACTATTTTTGGGTTTTACTTTTGGTGCTGATTCTATCTCTGAGAAAGTTGCAGGGTTTTCTCCTTTATGGTTTCCCCAAGGAAAATTCTTTGTGTCTCTTGTCTCTTGTGTTTTATTGTTGTGCATGTTATTCTCTCAGTTAAAGATCCTAATATCATAAAGCTAGCTTGAATGATAAAAATATAACACCTTGTGTCTCGAATGTTAATTATCCTTCATGAGAACACCGGCCTCCTATGAATCCTCCATCTTCTTTGCCACATGTGTCTTCTTCCATTTCTCCCCCTTCGCATGTTGAAAGTTGTAGTACTAGTAATCAGGTGAATAACAAGAATAAGAAAAGGAAGATTAGGAAGAAGAAAGCAAGACTATTGACCGAGTCCCAACCAACTACTCTTCCTAGTGAGAGTGTTGAAATACCTACCAAAAGAACTCGTGAGCCAAAATTCCCTTGCAAGCTTTGTAACGGTGATCACCTTCTAAAGGATTGTCTTGGTATTTACCAAGTTTTGGAAGTGTGGTCTAGTATCTCCCAACACCTTGTTTCATCAGCCTCTAGTCATCATACTGATGATACCCCATCAAACAGTGACTCTGTGGTTAAGAGTTGGAAAGGAAAAGTCAGAAATCCTTGCTTGTTGTGTAAGGACATGCACCTTACTTACCTTTGTCCTCACATGGATAAAGCTTCAAAGCTGTTGGAATATATTATTGTTACTCTCCTTTTCAATGGTTTTCGACAGGTCATCATAAGTTGTCTCTTGACCCACCACTGTTTGACTAAGTGGTCAATTCAGTTTCAGCCATAGTTATTCCCAGTCTTCCTTTGAAGAGTGAAGTTAAAGTGATCAAGTTGATGCATTCTCCACCCGATCCCACTCTTTCACCTGAGAGTGTTGAGACTGAAGTAGTCGCTTTGAAATAGTCTTCATCTTGTCCCTCTCTTCCAGTTGGGAGTGAAATGAAAACATCTGAAGTTTTTGTAGTCAGTTCAGACTGTTCTACGCAAGGAGAAATTATGTCTATTTCAGCAAAACCCTCTCCAAGAATTGAGGTCATTTCCTTTGATTCGAGTAATCTAACAGAATCTTGTATTCCTTCAAGCATTCCTTTCTAGATATCTATGCAAGTTATTGCTGTTAGGCTTATAATCCTCCCTTGTCCAATTTGGTTATTATGTCTACATCAGGAGTCATGTCTAAATCGGGAGTCCTTTTAATCTATTTTTAGTCACTAGCACCGTTGGGTCCACTTGGCCTAATTGGGGTACATAAACCAGTTACTAAAGTGTGGGGAACACTAATTGAGGCCAACTACCATTGATTTCACTTGCATGCATCAGTTTAGGATCCTCCTAGATCAATCCCTACAAATTAGGAGCCACTGGGAGTGCCAATACCAACCTCCATCAATTGAGTTTAGTTGGTGACTAGTCAAGCTCAGTTAGGAGTCAGTTAGATTCAATTCTAGTCCTCTACATTCAGTTAGTGCTAGGTTTAAATGGATGCATGCAGGAGAGGCACATTTCTCACCTACCTCAATTAGTTAGGTTTAGTTAACACTGAATTAGACACTTCAGTTGGGATTTTGAACTTCGATGGTGATTTAGACATGTCTTAGTTATCTTGCAGTCAAGTAGAGTCTAACCAATTCGAATTTCCTCACAAGGATTCGAATTGCATGTGGCTATTTAGCCATTGCTACATTGTAATTAATTATCCAATTACTTTTGATTAATGAAAGCATTCATAGTTGCAAGCCATTTTTTGCACTGTTTCATTCTTCAATTCCTGAGTAAAATTGTGTGATGTATTATGTGAGTTGTGTGTTGATCCATAGATCTATGTGCTCAATTTAATATGGTATCAGAGCCTCATTAGGACAAGGCACTTCTCCTACTACAGACTCATACTTGGATCAAATTTTTTTTTAGCAAAAATCGCTCCTTCCAGTACTACACCAGAAGCGGATAATTTACCACTTAATATCCTAAGTTAAGGAATTGTTGATCAAGCTTGCTTAAACAATTATGCTAGGTGTGAAGGAAATTACAAAAGTACATTTTGCTGGCCTTATTTTGTCTATTTGATTGTGTGATTTATAGGTTATCATTATTCTTCACTGCATTCACTACAACAGCTTAGTCTCCTTCTCTGCATTTGCTATAGCAGCTCAGTCTTCTTCACTGCATTAAAAAATGGCCCCTCAAATGGAGCAGCTCACTTCCTTCAAATACCACCAGTGGAAGGAGGACATGGAGGTGAAGCTTCACTCCAAGAAGTTCTTCAGACTCACAATGGAGACAGAGGCAGAGCCAATTCTTAATTATGACAAAGATAGGTACTGGAATAGGCTTGATGAAGCCTATGGATACTTCTGCCTCTCAATATCTCAATATCTTATCTTCCACATCAAGGGATTGAAGACTCCCAAGGTGATATGGGATAAGCTTGCTTCCTTATTTGATAAACAAGATGATTTGAGGGTTTATTAGCTAGAGAATGAGATGATCTCTCTTCATCCATCCAATTTCAAAACACTAAGTGACTTCTTCACAAAATTCAAGAACCTGATATTCTAGGTAAAGCTATGCAAGGTTGAGAAGGAGGATGATCAACTCATCCTTGCCATTCTCTCAAAAATCAGTGCAGACTACTCAGTATTTGTATCAACATTTCATTCAGT
Organism: Pseudotsuga menziesii; assembly: GCA_001517045.1. NCBI lineage: Eukaryota > Viridiplantae > Streptophyta > Pinopsida > Pinales > Pinaceae > Pseudotsuga > Pseudotsuga menziesii. Next base: position 6,958 of record LPNX010766559.1, read on the forward strand.
GAAGCTCACCACTCCAAATTGGAGGATTCTCACTCGTGATGCTTTCATTGAATCTCTCACTCATGAGCATGACAAGTTGATCCAAATGGGGATCATTCGATCTTCCAGAGATCAAGCATTGGTTGCAGGAGGACCTAAGGTAGAGAATGATAAAGGGAATAAATAGGATGAGTCTCATGTGAAGAAAGAGTAGTCAAATGAGCCTTCAGGTTCGAAGAGAAGCAAGAAGAATGGAAAATGAAAGACCTTTTGTTCCTACTGTGGAAGGGGATTTCATCTAGAAATATCCTGTATGAGAGGAAAAATTGATGAAATGACTCTTCTTCTAAAGAAACATAACATTGCTGCACTTGCTAGCGTAAGGAAGGCTGGCCATAGATAAGAAACTGAAGAATATGAAGAGACATGACATGCACTGAATGCTAGCTGCTCAACAACACATGCCTTCCTCGATGATTCTGGAGCTTCCAATCATATGGTTGCATCCAGAGAATCATTCTCTTCCTTGTAGTATTTTGATGGTCCTAGTATTCATATCAGAAATAACAGTAAAGTTCAAACAAAGGGGAAGGGCTCTATCAAGCTTGAACATGGAAAGTTCAAAGATGTGATTTATGTTCCCTCCTTGGCTACAAACTTGTTATCTGTATACCAGATGACTCATACTAGCTCTCCGAAGCGAGTATTATTTGGTCCTGACTCAATGGAGATCATAGATATATCTACTGGGAACATCATAATGAAGGGTGTTGCAAATCATGCCTCCAAGGCAGATGAGCTCTCACACTTTATGCCATTTTCAGAACCAGTGCACTCTCAATAACCACTTGCAAGGGAAGGTAAAATAATTTCATCTACTTCTTTTGCAGCTTCCACTAGTATTGAAGATATAGCTGTATTAGTTTATGAGATTGAGATTCAGGGTGATTCATATCCAGATCCAATCCCTACTTCCAAACTAGAAGCTAGGAAGATGACTCGAAATCCATCTGACACTTAGAAGGGAAATACCCTTGCACTATGTCATGCAATCTTACCTCCTTTAGAGAGATGCAATAGACTTCCAAGGGCTCAGTATTGCTACATGGAAAGGGCTCAGTCTCACTACATTCAGAAGAATAAAGTGGATCATACACCTCTGCATCCAGCAGGAGGCAAAGGTTACATTCCTCCTTCCTTCCATCACCATTTTGGGAGAAGACGGAGAAGTCTACATGCCAGGCCCCAAGATACATGTGCACAAAACATCATGCATGCTTCTTCACTACATCACAAATATTGTAGCAACACATTTTCAAGTTTTTCAAACTTGAATCCTGATTCTATCTACTTAGTTAGAGGGTTTTTTTTTTCCCATGTGGGTTTTTCCCCAGCTCCTTGTGTTGAGCAGTTACTTTAATTTACTTGTTGTAATGGGTGACCTATGGTCTTAAATACCATGGCCCACAAATTTTCCAAGTTAGAATTGAGGGGGGGTGTTAGGATTATAATCCTCCCTTGTCCAATTTGGTCATTATGTCTAAATTAGGAGTCATGTCTAAATCGAGAGTCCTTTCAATCTATTTTTAGTCACTAGCACTATTAGGTCCAATTGGCCTAATTGGGGCACATACACCAGTTACTAAAGCATGGGGAACACTAATTGAGGCCAGCTACTGCTAATTGCACTTGCATGCATAAGTTTAGGAGCCTCCTAGATCAATCCCTACAAATTAGGATCCACTAGGAGTGCCGATACCAACCTCCATCAGTTGAGTTTAGTTGATGACTAGTCAAGCTCAGTTAGGAGTCAGTTACATTCAGTTCTAGTCCTCTACATTCAAATAGTGCTAGGTTTGCATGGCTGCATGTAGGAGAGGCACATTTCTCACCTACCTCAGTCAGTTAGGCTTAGTTAGCAGTGAATTAGACACTTCAATTGGGATTTTGAACTTCGATGATGATTTAGACATGTCTCAGTTACCTTGCAGTCAAGTAGAGTCTAACCAATTCGAATTTCCTCACATGGATTCGAATTACATGTGGCTATTTAGCCATTGTACTACATTGTAATTAATTATCCAATTACTTTTGATTAATGAAAGCATTCACATCTGCAAGCCATTTTTTGCACGGTTTCATTCTTCAATTCCTGAGTAAAATTGCGTGATCTATTCTGTGAGTTGTGTGTTGATCCATAGATCTATGTGCTTAATTTAATAACTTCTAGGAGTATGCTTCACACTAATTTCGATGAAGGTGATTTTTTTAGTATTATATACTCAACTAATTGGAAAGCTATAGGTTCTCCTTAGCTTGTACCATATTCCGACCACATACTGGATTTTAATAGAAGACCTACTACACCTTTAGGGATCCTTCCTCATTTTCCTATTACTTTAGGAGGGAAAATTGTTTGTATAAATGTTATGGTAGTCCAAGGTCCTTTATATTTTAATATGATCCTTGGATGAGATTATGTTTAGGCCATGAAAGTTGTAGTGTCCACACTCTTTCGAGTGATGCATTTTCCCCACGATGGGAATATTGTGACCATTGATAAGATCTCCTTTGTTAAACCCGATCATCATATGACTCCTAGTCACTAGACTTCCCTGAATGTGCCTCATGTTCTCATGGTTCCTTACCCTTCATCGGCCATGTCTCTCGACTCTGGACATCATGTCAGAGTTCAGTCATTTATAAACCCATAGCTTATTCCCATAATGGGGAGTATTTGGGCGCATGTCTCCAGTCTCTAGACATCATATTGGAGTTAAGTCGCTAACTTTTTATGTAAAGGCAGAATCCTACCAACCTCTGGACATCATGTTGGCTAAGAACTGATCCGAGCATAGCTCCCTTTCTATGTCAAGTTTGTTAAAACATGAAATAGGATTTCTCAAGCAAAATTTACATTTTTGTTTCAAGCTTGTGTAAAAATAAAACCATTCCCAAGCATAGTTCCCTTTCTATGTCAAGCTCGTTAAAAAATGAAATAGGATTTTTCTAACAAAGTTTACCTTTGAATTTCAATATTGCATAAAAAATGAAACCATCCTTCAAACATAGTTCTTTTATGTTTCAAGATTTTGTAAAAATGAAACAGGTCATCCCTTTGAAGCAAGTATTCCATCCTTTTTTAGGACTAAAACCTTCATTTCATCTACCTTTAGATCCTCTTTCTTCCTTCATCTCTGGCGAACCTTTTCTTAGTAGTAGCCTAGAGTTTTAAGTTTGGTGAAGAAAAACATGTAGGTAGATGAAACGAATCTTGGGGGGCATGTATACAACCTACTTATGTTGAATTTGAGCCACTGGATATTTTTTACAGGTGGAAAGTACCGACCTTTATACGTCATGTTGGGAAAATATGGCTGAAAAGTCTCATGTTGAGCATACTTTATTTTATTTTCAAGCTCTCTAAGCCATGGAACACCGTTCTGATCATAGTTCATTCTCTATTACAAGCTCATTAAAAAATGAAGTAGATACCCTGAGCATTCTTCCAACTCATCTTCAAGCTTGTTAAAAATAGTAAGATGGTGTTGAGCTTACTTTTTACATTTTCTGTGCTCTGGTTAAAACATGAAAAATGATTTGAGCTTACTTTATCACTTTTTTCTTGCTCTTGATTTCAAACATGAAAAATATTTTGAGCACTATTTTAAAACTACAGTCGTGCTCGTTAAACCCTCAGACTAAGTTTTCGAGTCAAATTTTACCTCTTTTTCAGACTCATTAAGCCTTTTTACAAAAAAGAAACACTAATAGACTCCTCTTTAAGTAACTCTTTTATGACTCTTAAAATTTGAAAAGATCATCGAGTGAGCTTTTCATCTTCATGCTCGTAAAAGGACTTTAAGAGTCATATTTATGACTGTAGTTTATCCCTTTTTCGGTTCAGATTGACTAGTTACGAAAATGTATACTCTAGTAATTGACTAGAAGAGTTCTCTAAGGTATCATTTTATACTTTTTTGGGTCTCAGAGACTAACTTTACGAAAAATGACCTTTTGGATTCTTCTTTTGTTTCGTTCGGACTCTCTAAATGTGAACGACACCAAGTTTACTTTCTATGGACTCGTTAAACTAAACACTGAGAGATCCTCTTTTGGGAATGAACCCCTCCTTTCTCACGTTCAAAAAACATATAAGAATAGACTTATCTCACGATAAACTACAACGAGTGCTTGTTACCCTCTTTGAACTTGTTAAAACAAAAAGAGGCACTCATCAATCATGATGGAGAAATTAAGGGAAGGGAACTATATTTCCTTTGTAATAATGGTAGTTTAGTCACCTTCGAACATGGCACATGTCTATATTTCATTCAAACAATTGGGTATTCATCTTGTCCTTGAGTCAATCCACTTTCATGAGTCATGTTAATCCTTTGATTATTTCAAAGAATGCATTGTTTTACGTCGCATTTTGTCTTGGTATATGTCTTGTCAAGTCAATGCTGCCAAGTCTCTGATCGTGTCGCACGATGTTCAAAGAAAAGTCATGTTGAGAGTTATCCTCTGCAGTAAAAACTAATTTTATGCCAGTAACCTTTGAGTCAGACCTATGGTTACTTCATATTCAAATTACAAAACTTTTTTCTGAGTTTCATGTCATTGATGAGGGATTCATCATAGCCCTCCTTTGAAGAGACTATTCCTTTCTACTTCAACACATATTCTAGGAATTAGTATTAGAAACCAGTAAGTAACTTGATATCTATATACATCAATGATATATTTCCTCACTTTCGACAATAGGTTTGCATCATTGACCTTTGATCGAAAGATTCAACTGAGCGTTCGGGGACATCAGATCATCTTTTCACATTTGGAGAAATGTACTGGGGTACCTTGGGAATCACCGACATTAATGGTGATCTCCCTTGCACTTGTTAATAGTTCTCATCATTGACTGATACTCAATTGGTTTCTACCATGTTCAACTTCAAGACATGTATTTGCATGGATATAATTGTACTTTGTTGATGACGAGACAAAGACCTTGGGTGTGTATTAAGTGCTCATTTCTTTCCCTAGGTTGCAATGGAGTATTTGTATGAGTCGTAGCATGGATCCACATTTGTATGGTCATGGTTGTGCTCAAATTTGTGTCTATATGACATAGATATACATTGTATGTCTGGTAGCTATGTCCCAGTATGAGCCTTCTTCGCATGGATCTACGTTGTATTCTAGTAGCCATGAATTTTTATGTCCTGCATGGATCTGCGTTGTATTGGTCAACAACCATTTTATAAGTCATATTGACATGTATCAAAGTGTAAATGTACTGCAGAATGGCCTGGATTGTTGGACATTCTTGATCTTTGGACGTTTCCTTGAAGTGATAACTTGTTACAAAGCCTTTATCTATCCTTCCTCTATAGTCTCATACTTTCGGGAAATTCTGTTATACCTAATTCTCATCAACATCATGTTGTGAGACCAAAATATTAGAATTTTCCTTAAATACTCAAGAATTGAAGTTGGAAATGAGTGAAGATAGACCTTTTCATACTTTTGGCCACCATTGCGCTTTCCTTGTATAGACACTACAGTACCCACATTGGAAACGGCATTTTTCTATATGCAATAAGTGGTACCATTGCCTCTTCACCATGTACAATGTGTGGTGCTCACTGGGTAATGCCATTTTCCCTTGGGCAAGAAGCGATGCTTGATTTATAAGGAAAAGAGAGAAGCTTCAATAGGATTCCTGAATCTTGCCTTCATGGAGCCTCATCCATATGGTTCAAGACACCTAGAGCTCGAGATCCCTCATTGTAGGATCCTCCCTCCACATCACCTATGAAGTCCTCAACCTATTATATCCTCTCATGCCTTTAAATACTAGCTTACCCCTCATGGGTAAGAAGAGGAAGAATATATTATTGCATCCAAACTCTGGCCAAATTCATCCAATACTGGTGAGTGGTTAGTAGGAAATCTTGAGGCTTTTGAGGCAAAGTTCATTTTAGAAGCGTTCTCAACACCAAGGCTTAGGTTGCATGCTCTCTCTATTCATGTTTTTAATAAAAATGAATGTTTCTTTCCTAAAAACATTTATGTGTTTGATTATCATTATGTTTATTTTTTAATTCCTTGGTCATTGACATAAGATCATAGACTAGCTTGTTACTCTGATCTGGTTTGTGTTTTTGTTGTGTATCTTGCAAGACTTCCACAGAGATATAGACCTCCAAATACCAACCTTTGCATCATGTGGAAGGTAAGAAGAGTATTTGATTCAATAAATTTATGCAATTTTAGGGAGATTTATTTTATATTGTAAGTGCTTTGTTCTAGTACTGAGTGTTTCAGGCTAGGGAAATAATATTTCTGGTAACACTAGGGTTTTGAAAAAAATTACTTATTTTTGATGTGACAAATTTAGAATGAGAATAACTCCCTCAATATTTTGAAATATCTATTTTGAAAACAATTATGAAATCTCATGGTTATTCTGCATCTAATGGTTTGTTTGACAAAAATCTGGTCACTCTATTAAAAAAATATCAGCTCTACATTCTACATGGCCATCACCAACAAAACCCTAAAAATAGTTGATTTTAAATCAATAATAACTTCACTTCTGAGACTCCATTTTGGATGATTTGTTTTTTGATATTGGTTGTATTAATGAGAATAATTAAGATATACAATTGGTTTCCTTAATTTCTGCACAAAAAACTTTCTAAAACCAAGATGAATTCCATTGTACTTTTTTTCCCTTCAAAAATATGTAAAAAAGAAAAAATATTCCAATTTTTGTCCCAAGGAAGTGCTCGGATACCACTTGTAGTGACCCTATCCAAAATTGAATCATAACAAATATATTTAACCCTTGTACTTCAAAAATAACCAATACATTCATAATAAGAATAATACCAAGGTATAGAAAAAGACCCTTAAAATATGGTAATAAGTGTGGTTCCCATGGACAAATCCATGGTTTTGGGTCCCAAACTAGTGAATGTTCCAATCATTTAAGATTTTAGTCTTAAATACCATGATTAGGGGAAATTCAGAGTCCAAAATGAGCCTCTTAATGAAAATAATAAAATCAGGGTTATGAATTATGGAGTGAAAAAGAAAAATACATTTTCACATATTTTCAATTTCTCTCCTTATAAGTTTATTAAAACCATCAAATGAGGGTACTCCATAGATGCATAATTATAATTAGATTTTATGGTATTTAAAAAAAAATATCATGAAATATGTTAAGCCCTAAATGTTTGGCACATTCCTCCTATAGTGTGGCACTTTACCCCCTATATGGTGGTGTATTACATATTATTGATGTATGCTTGTGTCTATTAGTGGTCTATTAGTTGTTATTGTACATCAATGTCTCTTATATATAGGAAGGATATATTCTCATGTTAGTAAGCATTGTATAGTTTCTTATCTTGGGTACACATTACATTGTGTAAGGAGGTTCCTCCCTAGAAGATGATAGTTATTTATCTCTATTATTCATTATTAATGCATGGATTACTCTTGCATTGTCTATTTCTTCTCTTTTTATGCTATTTCTGGGACTTGGTTGCATAACATTTGGTGTTAGAGCTCTTTCTATGGGATTGGCTTCTACAAAACGATTCATCTTGGAATTTTCACTACAGCGTTTTTTCTACAAGGATTTAGAGATAGAGATAAAACCTACTTCCAAAACATGCTGAAATATCTCCAATATGAAATTTAGATCCCGGTCCATTACATTTTTGGATATAATTGCGAAGTAATATAGGGTTTTTTACTAGTCCAAAACCTAGTCTAAAACATGCGTTCTAGGGAAAAAGGTCATATATGAGGCATCCAAGATCAAAATTGAGTGATACTAATTACATCTAAAAGAATACAGACCAGGGTATCTTTGATAGTATTTTTAGCTACAGAAATGAAATTTTGGACACGTGGCACATCGTACAAGTTTTATCTTCTAGATAGGCCAAAAATAAGAAGTTTTGGGAGAATTGCAATATAGTTTTATTGGAGCATCCAAATTAGGTCATAGCTACGACATCCGAAAGAGGACACATCAGGACACCACAATCCGAAGTTACAAACCTAGAGGAGGTGAAATTTTAAATTTATCTCAGTCCAAATCGACCATAAAACAATCTTCCAATGAAGGTTTTGAAGAAGTAATATCTATAGTTCAAGTAGTGGTAGATCACATAGAGCACTAGCAAGCAATCTCCAAATACTAAAGATGTCAAAAAAAATATCAAACAATAGGTGTATCAACATCATAGTCAAAGGAGTTTTGAAGAAGGAAAAATCATATGGGAACTTGAACAAATCATTGAAACAAGGACCAAACAACTACAAAAAAAAGCTATTATTGAGTACGCCATCAAGTGGAAGAACTTACTAGATGCAGATTCGATATGGGAAGATGATACATCCACAACTACCCAAGTGTTGAGGACAATGCTTGTCTGAATGGGAAGGGCATGTTAAGCCCTAAATGTTGGCACATTCCCCCTTATAGTGTGGCACTTTACCCCCTATATGGTGGTGTATTACATATTATTGATGTAGGCTTGGGTCTATTAGTGGGTCTATTAGTTGTTATTGTACACCAATGTCTCCTATATATAGGAAGGAGACATTCTCATGTTAGTAAGCATTGTATATTATCTTGTCTTGGGTACACAATACATTGTGTAATGAGGTTCATGCATCGAAGAGGATAGTTATTTATATGTATTATTCATTATTAAGGCATGGATTACTCTCTTTATGTCTATTTCTGCTCTTTTTATGCTATTTCTGGGACTTGGTTGCATAACAAAATAAAATTAAAATACATGCACAAAAATATCTTTCTCTTTTCTATAAACATTTTTTCATGTATTTTCAATTTATATTAATAATGGTTTATTAAAAGTATCAATCTATGTACTCATTGGATGTAGAATTAAGTCTACATCCAATGAGTACCAACATTTCAAATTTTTAATAAACGTATAAAACATAACATGAATATATATGAACAAACGTAGTTATCATTATTTACTTCTAACACTATTCCCCATTGGTTTGACATCATTATATTAAGTCCTATTGGTTAAAAATAAACATTTTTTTGAACTTTTAAGGGAATTTTCTTAAGAGGCTCATTTTAGACTTGAAATTTCCCCAAATATGATAAGAACTCAAACCCTCTTATAAAATACCTAGAGATGTAATATTTTCTATATGGGAATATCAGTGACCAAGGTTCATGGATTGAGTGTGATAGGCATGATTCAATGTCATAAAAAGGTTTATAACCCTATGTCAATGGTTTTTGTCTTACCGTGTTCTTTTTCCTTTAAATGCATGCATGGTGCCTTAAACAAGTAGATGCAATGTTTCCTTAACAAAGGATGAAGGGTCTAGTTTGAAGGTATGGAAATGACAATGATGGCTCTAGTAGTGTAATCCATACATGACACCCCTAAACTATGTATTCTTCCTCTAATCCATACAGTTTGTGCCCAATGCATGTATACGGCCATAACTATAGTATAATCCTAAGAGTTAAGATGTTTAAACCATGGGGGGTGATGGGCTCATTTTCATGGATTAGTGATGATCCAATGATGGGAAATTCTAGCCTAAGAAATATTTGACACCCAAGGTTTTCTCAACACGTCCAACCTTACCGAAGTAGGTGTAGTCTTTCCTCTTTCAACCAAGTGATATTTTTCCAAACGTTTTTCCCTTATCCATGTTTTTTTGCGCATAATTTGGCATCTTAAGGGTGTAATTAAAGATATAAAAGGCACATGTATATCTTTGCAATCTAAATATTTTTATATTTTAAATAAGAATATGTAAATCTTAATTAGGTAAATATACGACTTAATTATATTACTAATTATAATAATACATACTTAGTTTTATAGAGATTACCATTATGATCATATTTTTGTGGTTTATTTGAATATGTTTGTTCACATGATATGGTATGATCACATGATATTGTAAGTGTGATATTAATATTTCAATGCCTTTGAGAAATATTAATTTTAACTACTGTATGGATATTTTTATATAGTTCATACTTATAGTTATTTTATTTTTATATTTAATTTGTGAAAACCATTAATTTAGACTTAAAAATATTAATTAAAAACATTAATATAATTTTCTTATTTATATTTATATTTTATTTAAAAATATTAATATTTTATTTATAAAAGATTATTATAAAGCTATAATGGGAAGTTTTTATAAAAGATAATTATTTTTTATAAAAGATAATTATAAAGGTTTTATAGAAACAATAACATTTTCATGTTGAATACATTTATAAACTGTAATGAAGTTTGTGCTTGAAAATAAATCGTTATGGATCTCATGATCCTTCTTCACAACTTTAGAAAACTTATTTAACTAGCGTAGATCCAAATCCTAGGCTCTATCAAGCACCGAGATGGATCAAATCTCTCGAGGTGCAAACCTCTTCTTAGGTATCCATTGATTTGATTCAAACCAAAAGACACATCTTTTTATTTAAGGTCCACATATAATTTTTTTATTAATATTTAATATTATTTATGGCCGACATATAACATTTTTTATTTTGTTAGGAATGAACATTGCATCATTTCCCCACACATGGTTTTAAAACCATATGCAAGGCCCTCCTACAATCATGGGTTTTTTAGGAGGCCTTGCACATGGTCTTAAAACCATTTGCAAGGCCCTCCTAAACTATGTACAATAAAACCATGGGTTGTTTAGGAGGCCTTGCACATGGTTTAAAAACCATGTGCAAAGCCTCCTAAACCATGTACAATAAAACCATGGGTTGTTTAGAATGCGTTGCACATGGTTTGAAAACCATGTGCAAGGCCAACATTTTTTTGCGAATATTTTTTTTCTTGACCCACATATTTTTTTTACGGATAATTAAATTTTTACTTTTTTTTTGTTAGGTAGGAAGATTACAACATCTCCCCCATATTAGATTGTTTTTGTGGCCGACATTTATTTTGGCCTATTAGAAAATTTATTTTTTATTAATAAAAATAACTTTACGAAAGTGATATTATTTTTTATTTTGTGTTACAAAATCTCTCCCATAATATTTACAATCACTATTATTTTTTGCCAACATGTTACAAACCTTATATCACGTTACAAGATCTCTCCCATAATATTCACTATCACTATTATTGTTTGTCGACATGTTACAAACGTTACTAACTTTACATCACGTTACAAGATCTCTCCCATAATATTCACTATCATTATTTTTTTTTTTCCGACATGTTACAAACGTTACTAACTTTACATCACGTTGCAAGATCTCTCCCATAATATTCACTATCACTATTATTTTTTGCCGACATGTTACAAACGTTACTAACGTTACATCACGTTACAAGATCTCCCCCATACTGGGCTGTAGAGCGCCTCTCGACGCAAAAATACCTTTTTAGATTCTTCATTTGAAAGTTTCTTCATCTTGTCCTAGTCAAGTGACATCCACTTGTAGTGATTCTTCTTCAAAGTATGATGAACTTGTCTAAAATATCTCTTTCTATATTCTATATTAAGAAGTCTCAATAGTGCCTCAAGATCAATTGTCTCAAACCATATGGAATAATCCTCGCTTAGATTAAAATATAATTTATATCTCAAAGTATATGGTTTTTTGGTCTCCTAATAATATATGCATGCTTCAATGCTAGGACCATTAGATATTTCTGTAAAAAACATCAAGGTTTCTATAAATCCACAAATAGAACTATGGTTTTGAAGAAAACTACTTACTTTAGATGTGACAAATTTAGAAAGAGCATAACTCCCTCAATATTTTAAAATCTCTATTTTGACAACAATTATGAAATATCATGGTTATTTTAAATCTAATGGTTGGTTTGACAAAATCTGGTCACTTTATCGAATAAATATCAGTTCTACCATCAACATTGTCATCACCAACAAAACCCTAAAAATAATTGATTGTAAATCAATGATAACTTCACCTCTCAAAATCCATTTTGGATGATTTGTTTTATGAGATTAGTTGTATTAATGAGAAGAATTAATATATGTAATTGGTTTCCTTCTTTTATGCATTAAAAAACTTTCTAAAACCAAGATGAATTCCATTTCCCTTTTTTTCCTTTCAAAAATATAAAAAAAAAAATTCCAATTTTTGGCCCAAGGAAGTCCTTGGATACCACCTGTAGTGACCCTAACCAAAAAATGAATCATAAAAAATATATTTAACCTTTATACTTCAAGAATAACCAAGGCATTCACCATAAGAATAATATCAAGATATTGAAAAAGACCCTTAAAATAGGGTAACACTATGAATTACTTATGAAATGAATCACTCCACAAGCCATGCTTGCTAAAATTCAATTTATCCAACATATATTATGCAGTTATACTCATGTATATTTATACTTTTTCATTAGTATTATTAGGGGTTCTATGTCAACTAACCCTTATTATAATATTATTTAGTGGGATTATTTATTACCCAACAACAACCAAATGGGCCTATGGACACCTTGCATACATTATTTCTTTGGGTATATCAATAGGTATTATATATTATCCTCCCTAGATATATACCAATACCAACCATTATAGATGCCTTAAATATGCAATATTTTCCACCTGATATAAGGATAATGGGTCAATTTCATGGTCTAGAAGTGACAAGGATGATTCCTTTGGCCTAAATTTTTTGGGGAAATAATCTAAGGATTTGTCCCTCATAGGTGTATTTTAGGATCATATACCCTCTATAAGCCCCTTATCCCCAGTATGACCCTTAAGGATAGAATATCTATCTTATAATAGGATCCAAAGACTTATTTCAAGGATAATGGCAAAATGGAGATTATTGTTATGGCCCAAAACTAGGGATTATGCCCTTAAACCATTATGTTTTGGCTCAAAATCCATGCATAAGGTCCAAAACCATAGTATGGGTTCTATTTATAGAATATTTATCCTAAGGGAAGGCTAGGGTTGTGTTTTCAATGTTTTGGTATGATAAGTATGGTTCTTTTATGGTATGAGGCCTTGAACCATGATATGCACCCTAGATATTGGTGTACTAATTTAATGGATAAAGGGTAATGAGTGTGGTTCCCACGGCCAAAGCCATGGTTTTCAGTCCCAAACTAGTGATTGTTCCCATCATTTAATGTTTTAGTCTTAAATACCATGATTAGGGGAAATTTGGAGTCCAAAATGAGCCTCCTAAGGGAAATAATAAAATAAGGGCTATGAATTATGGAGCGAAAGAGAAAAATAATTTTTCACATATTTTCAATTTCTCTCCTTGTAATTTTATTTAAACTATCAAATGAGGGTACTCCATAGATGCATAATTATATTTCCCAACAACTACCAAAACTTGATATTTTTAATAAACCTATCATGAAACAAAATTAAAATACATGCAAAAAATATCTTTCTCTTTTCTATAAACAATTTTTTCATGTATTTTCAATTTATCCTAGGAGTGGTTTATTAAAAGTATCAATCTATGTATTCATTTGGATGTAGAATTAAGTCTACATCCAATGAGTGCTTACACTTCAATTTTTTAATAAAATTATAAAACATAAATTGAATATATATGAACCACTAGTATGAAATGAGAGACAAGTGTCCAGGCGATAAATGACTAAAATTGAGAAATTTTAAGTGAGATAACTAAAAATGACCAAGATGAATGACCAATTCGGTCACAGGATAAGAACTAAACTAAAAATGACCAATTTGGTCACTAGATAAGAATTACACTAAAAATGACGACATAACAATTGGTCATTTATTTGGTCATTTTTAGTTGTGTCACTACGACAATGGAAAATTACAATTTTGACAATGAATTTATACAATTTACTAAATTCTAACTCTGCAGATGGATAGAGACTCCTTTCTAATACTGCAGATGGATTCAAAGACCCCTTTAGAAGATGGATTCAGAGACCCCTTTCTAAAGGGGTCTCTGAATCCATCTGCAATGTTAGAATTTAGTAAATTGTAAACCTGCTCATGTGTCACAGCTCAGCATTAAAGCATGAGGCAGATTTGCACCGCTTACATTAACGACCTTAGACGTAGTCTTTTGTTCTTGGAGAAGAAACATTTTTCTTATAGGCTTTACATCCTTCCCAAGGTATCATAATTAATTTTGAATACATTTGATACATGCATTAATAAAAACCATCCCAATATGAGATATCGCAAGTACCACAAAACTAAATGAAAAATGATCGCATAACAATTGGTCATTTTTAGTTGTGTCACTCCGACAATGGAAAATACAATATTGATAATGAACAAGGATCATTTTAGGGGCGAAATTTAGCCCATGGGCTATTTTTCCATGTTTTTCTCCAAAAATAGATTGGCCATTTTCCTTTTTTTGAAGCCCTGTTTCGCCCAATTTTGATGGGGTAAAATTTTTTCACCCTAAAAATCGCCAAATTATTATATAAACAATATAAAATCCTTGGAAATTAAAATATTTTTTGAATAATATCGCCAAACATTTTATAGTTGACGTTTTTAGAATTGGTAAGATTCACCAAAATTTATATACTTTTAAATAAGTATGGTTCCTTAAAATCATCCCTAATAATGAATTTGTACAATTTACTGAATTTTAACACTGGAGATGGATTCATAGACCCCGTACTGAATTTTAACACTACAGATGGATTCAAAGACCCATTTTTGAAGGGCTATCTGAATCCATCTGCAGTGTTAAAATTCAGTAAGGGGTCTCTAAATCCATATGTAGTGTTAAAAATCAGTAAATTGTGGACCCCCTCATGTGTCACAATTCAACAATTGACACAAAATTAGATTATAAGTTATATATTTATGTAAAAATGAATTAATTATCGTTAGACATATTTATAATATGAAACCCCATAACCATGTAACAATGGTGAGCCACTAAAGAGTTTAACCATAAAATATGGGTTTTATAACCCATATACCCCATGCCAACTCATCATAGAGTCTCCATGTTATTTGAGACTCTTAGTTTATCATCCAAATGATGCAAAGCATCTAGTCTAGAAAAGGGAAGGAGGTGGGGAAAGTTCAAAAAGGAATTTGTTTTTATACATTTCAAAAATCTAATTCTTTCATGCAAAATGCTAAAACTACAAAGAAGCAGATAAACTTTCCAGCATGAGATATAAGCACAGGGAAGTTGAATTGTTGATTAATCACTCAAGTCCCATTGTAAAATGGACAAATTGTTTCCAGCCTTAGTCTTTATGTTCCACCTTAATTATCTCTGGCATATTATTTTCTCCATGCCTCATTGTATGTGGAGATGGGACAGAGGAAACATATGTAATATTATTTTAATGCAGGGTATGATAGATGGTCCTCGGTGGTCGTGGGTGGGTGAGAGCATTGTATGCTCCTTCCAATTATCATTTATCATTGTTTCCCTTAATCCAGTTAATAAATTGGGATACCTTGCGATGGTTAAGTGCTTGGATATGAAAGATCCCTCGCATGCGTCCAAACTGGTTTATTTAGGTAGTCTCCAGAAACTCCTTTGTTATTTGAATGTCTCCAAGAGAAATAATAGAAGAGTTGGACTTGAGAGCCAAGAGGAGTTTATGTTTGAAGGAAGTGACAATGTAATGGAGAGAATTTTTGTTGTGCCCTCTTTTGTAGAGTAAAATTCCATGGAGAAGGTTATAGAAGAGATTCAGGACTTGAAAAATGTTATGGTACACTATAGAAAGATGTTGAGGTGTGTGGACAAAAACGAGATAATTTATGTGGATGTTACAGGTATTGACTCTTGTGTGGATGACATTGAAGGAAAGTGTTATCACCCTGTAATTTGTCTTGTGGTTTTAGTAGGAGAATCAAAGGGGTAACCATTTCAAACCGATCTTTAGACTTCATTCTAGCCTTACAGTCAGAGAAGGCTCTCTCTTTGTCACAGAAAAATTCACATATACGTTTGGCTTTAAACAAGCAGTCAGAAGGTTAGCTTCTGATGAGAACAAGGTGTTTGCATATTTTAAAGATGGTGAAACAAACATGATAGAAAAACCACTGGGAAATGGAACCACAACTTGAATCAATCAAGGATATTACAGTGAAAATGAGTGGGGATTTTCCTTTGTATTTTGAGGCAAAGTAAGTGTCACATTCAGTCAAATATTTTGAAAGGGTGGTAGGAGAAAGAGGAGCAAGCCCAGTGAAGCAAGAGGCCCCTATATGTGGGTGAATCTCTTGCACTACCTTTAGCAGAAGCAACAAATAAGGGAAATGATAGAAATTGAGAAACTAACAAGGATGAATTCCAGAATAGTCATCACAGACACATCACAAATGCGATATATGATACAAGGAGAGATTAATGAAATTAATTCCTCATATAAAATCTAGAGAGCACTAGTAGGAAATCACAGTAATGAAAATGAAGCGAGCAGGAAACATGAACTGAATGTAGAACACCATGATGAAGCTTAGAAACGTAGAAGAACGTTTCTCATTAACACTTCCAAGAAAGCTTATAGAGATACAAAAACCAAGAGAATAATGCTTTCTAAATGAATGTTCTAACCCTTTATTCCTCTTCGGAGGATATATTTATAGTGTAAATAGGCTCCTGAGACCAACCTCGAAATAGAGCCAAAATCAGTTACAAGAATGGGGATCAATCCCGAATGATCATAAAATCCTAACAAATTATGACCTGGTGCATTCGCCATGATAAAAAAACAAAACAGGAAAGCATGATGAGGCATGCATGATGGAAAAAAATGGAAAATTGAACTCTTGGAAACCATGTTTGCTGGATGAAAATGATGGCTCAAAGAACTGTTGACGTTCTACAACAAATTTTCTCCTTCCCTGCATATTTAACCAACGAAATCATCGAGGACCATTGATCTTTTAATCAAAACAAGGATATGGAGACACGTGTTGAATCCTGTGCGCCCTATAAAATTTCGCATATTTTCCCCATGACTTTCTTCATGCTAGTTGGATCAGCGAAATTCTTCTCGGTCGTGGATCTAGATTGACCTTGATATGATTCATCGAAACCTACACTTCATACCCAATTTCAATGATTACAAAAGTTCATTTCCTCGTGCTTGCTGCATTAGCGAAGTTCTCCATTGTTGATCTTACCTCGCCATCAATCGCGGCTGTTGAAACCTGCAGAACTTTAATCCATTTGGCGAAATCAAAAAGTTTTCTTTTGCGTAAAGTTTTCTTAGCGGAATGAATGTGCATCACATATCTTCATCATTCATTGATCCAAGCTGTTGAAAGCTGCGTGCATTACTAAGTTCTTCATACCGGGAAGTCTAGTTAACTCATGCACATATTCCCTTCTTTTGCACCATCGATCTTAGGTAGGAACTCTCCGCACCGTTGATATGAGATCAAGCTACCGGATGGAGAAAAGCGCAAAGTGAGATCCCTGCATTCTACAACAAATTCTTATGTTTTCAACTTTTTCCTTTCTTCGTCTTTTTGCATCGTTGATATGTGAGGGAGCATTCCTGACCGTTGGATCCTGATCATGAAAAGCAGAAATCAGGATTCTAATTTTTCAAAATCAAACTTCTTTTCCCTTTCTGCTCCTACCCTTTGCACCTTTTTTCACCTTTCATCTTTGTAGACGCGCTCTGAGCCATCGATATAGCAGAAGACGAAACCTAGAACTTCAAATTTGCACGATAAAACCACTTTGTATTTCCACTTTCCGATATTCACCATGTTGCTCCTTTCCGAACCGTTGATCCTGGACGAAAAATATCTGGACCGTTGATCTGGTGGATCGCGGAAGGAAAAAATTAGGATTTGAAGTTTTTATGACCAAAAATTTCTCTTTTCCACTTTCCAATCCCTGTCCTTTTCTTTTTGAGACGTTGATCTTGGCCTGAAACGATCTAGACCGTCAATTTGGCGGATCACGGAAAGAGGAAATCCGGATTTGAACTTTCAATATTAAACTTCTTTACCTTTTTTTATTTTTGATCTCTGCCATTTGCTGGATCGTTGATCTGGGTGGAAGCGTCCTGGGCCATTGGGTCTCAAATTACAGAAGGCGAAAGTCAGGATTCAATTTTTCATAACCAAATTTTTACCTCTTCCACTCCCGATTTTCCTTGGGATGAAATGATTTTTCGGCCCTTTGATATCTTTTTCGGGTTGCTCATGTCCGTCATATTTTGGGATGCGGATCGTAGGTTCACCATATTTTCATAACTCAAACCATGTTCTCCTGTCTCCCGCCCTTCCGCTCCCGCTTTTCACTATGGGACCATTCTGGAGCGTCTGATTTGGTACGGATTGAATATCCACCATCCATTCTTGCCCAGACTTTATCCTTAATCATATTTTTCATACTTAGGCACATTTGCAGGTCTTTCCAAAGGATTTATTACTGTTTTGACATTCAGGATTAAGAATAAGCCTCTCCAGCAACATCAAAACCCCTTTCTGCATACTTCTAGGTCATAAGACATGGAAATTTTTTGACCCTACCCCTCATTTTCTCAATGGTCTAAACCTTTGAAGGGGAATTAGTGCAGATGCCTTGTCTAGAAGTCTTCAAAATTTAGCGCAGGTGCTAACAACAACTCCAACTCGAGGATTTTATCCTCCCCGTGAGGTAGCAAATAACCATGTAGACCACGTTCCTGACCCATTGGGATAGTCCCAAGTTTTCTCGAAACATGCTCTGAAAACAAAAACTGAACATATACTGAAGACAAACTGGAAAATCGCTTGAAAGAAATGCTCGCCATGTAAAGCTTATTTATTCCTATCTACCCTACTTACTAAGAATTAATGCTCAGTTAAGTGATTTCTGACTTCCAGTGAATCCAATCAAGCAAATGATCCCATAAAAAAACTTTATCCTCATGCTTGATCATAAAAAGAAAGGAAAAATTTAATGGCAAGAGGTTATGATGAAGGGATTGATCTTTATAGTAGAGATATAACCAACCATTACCACTTCCAATCTTCTCCATGTATTCTGACACTGGCTCATTATAACCTACAAGATTTTATGTTATTTGTTTGCCTCGACAAAACTTCTCCAACTGCCACTCCTCTAACATCTTGCCAAACTGACATTTAAAATAACCATGAAGGGAATTCTCATGAGAAATTTCAAATGAGATATCAACAAATTCATTCAAAATTTCTGAATTAATAACTTGATTCCTCTCATGAATTTCAAAAGGAATATCATTATGTTCTTCAGGTGCATTATTCAAGTAGTCATCATCATCTATAGGCATGCTGAAATCTTTCTTAAAAATATCACTCACATAATTTTCAACATGTTCATTGCATTCTTCATAAAGCAAATTAGGATGACTCTCTTCATGTATACCACTAGGTCGATGATCTTATTTCTCATTAAAAGAAAGGTTGGAATGCAAATCAGATTCTAGATGTTCACCTTTCTCATATTCCTCTTTTTTATTTAACCCCTCATGGGAAACTGTTTTTTCTTCCATAGGCTGGGATTGATGGCATGATTGATCATCTTGCTTATCTCCCACTTCTAAAAAATTTATGGAATATTTCATTCCCCCAAGAACTAGCAGCAAAGAAGGATACTGATCTTTTAAATGTTCACGGAATACTGTATGAAAGTCTTCGAGGGAATATAAACTCCCTGCTGGTAGCCCCTCATACCATGACCTTTCTTTCCTTCTAAACTAGTCATGAACATTTTCATTAAAGAGTACTCATGCAATTTAACCCCCAACTTATGTATATGCATATGAAATTTAAGCAGATGAAGGGAAACATCATCACCTTCTTGATATTTGAATATGGAAAGACATGTTTGCCAATCTATAGGAGGTATTCAATTGGTAAAACTAGGAATGGAAGCCAGATTCATAGGAGCATACATTACAGCATGAGAATTCATCTTGATGATGGAGAAACTGAATCAGTTCCTCAAACTTCACAACCCCTTTACAGTGGATCTGCCATAGAACATTTTGAAAACAATTCTTTGTAGGTGGATTCACCAGGTGAAGGATGTACAATCTTCTTGATGTCTTATCATTGTTCACCATCAATAGTCAGATCTAAAACTCTATCATTCATACCCAAGGAATATTTGAACCCTCCTCCCCGTAGCGGTCCTTTTGGCTGCAAGTCTGCCCAGTGGAGTCACCTTTCAAAAACTCTGAGTGGAGTCACCAGAGTATATACAACCAACGTGTGTATAGGATGGAATTCTCAACCAGGTCGTAGAACTAAACAATGTCATTTTCCCAAGGAGATAATAGTGATTACTCCCCGGCAACGGCGCCAAGATGTTATCACCCTGTAATTTGTCCTATGGTTGAGGTAGGAGAATCATAAGGGTAACCATTTCAAACCAATGTTTAGACTGTATTCTATCCTTACAGTCAGAGAGGGCTCTCTCTTTGTCACAAAAAAATTCACATATACATTTGGATTTAAACATGCAGTCAGAAGGCTAGATTTTGATGGGAACAGGGTGTTTGCATATTTTAAAGATGGTGAAAGAGACATACTAGAAAAAACCATTGGGAAATGGAGTCACAACCTGAATCAATCAAGGATATTACAATGAAAACGACTGGGGATTTTCCTTTGTATTCTGAGGAAAATTAAGTGTTACATTCAGTCAAATATCTTGAAAGGGTGGTAGGAAAAAGAGGAGCAAGCCCAGTGAAGCAAGAGGCACCTATTTGTGGGTGAATCTCTTGCACCACATTTAGCAAAATAAACAAATAAGGGAAATGACAGAAATAGAGCATCTAACAAGAATGAATTCCAGAACAGTCATCACAGACACATTACAAATGCAATATTTGATACGAGGAGAACTTAATGAAATGAATTCTTCATATAAAATATAGAAAGCATTAACAGGAAATCACAATAATGAAAATGAAGCAAATAGGAAAAATGAACTGAATGTAGAACGCTATGATGAATCTCAGAAACACAGAAGAACGTTTCTCATTAACACTTCCAAGAAATATTACAGAGATACAAAAACCAAGAACATAATGCTTTCTAAATGAAATTTCCAACCCTTTCTTCCTCTTCCGAGGGTATATTTATAGTGTAAACAGGATCCCGAGACCAACCTCAAAACAAATCCAAAATTAGTTACAAGAATGAGGATCAATCCTGAATGATCATAAAATCCTAACAACTTCTGACCTAGCGGATTTTCCATGATCACAAAACAAAACAGGAAAGCATGTTGGGGTGTGCATGATGGATGAAAATGGGAAATTGAACACCTAGAAACCATGCCTGCTCGATGAAAATGGTGGCTCAAAGCACCTTCGAGGTTCTGCAACATATTTTCTCCTTCCCTGCATCTTTAACCAACGAAATTGTTGGGGACCATTGATATTTTAATAAAAACAAGGATACAGAGACACGTGTCAGAACCCGCGTGCCCTGTAAAATTTCACAGATTTTCCCCATGACTTTCTTTGTGCTAGTTAATGGATAAACAAAATTCTTCTCGACCGTGGATCTAGATCGACCTTGATTTGAGTCATCGAAACCTGCACCTCATACCCAATTTTTTTGATTTCAAAAGTTCATTTAGCCATGCTTTTTACATTAGTAGAATTGTTCTCCTCTGTTGATCTTACCTTGCCATCAATCGTGGGCATTGAAACCTATAGACCTTTAAGCCATTTCACCAAATATGAAATTTTTCTTCTACGTGTAAGTTAGCACAGTGGAATGAATGTGCACCGTAGATATTCATCATTCATTGATCCAAGCCGTTGAAATTTTTAGTGTATACCAAGTTTCGCATATCGAAAAGTCTAGTTAACTCATGCACATATTCCCTTCTTCCGTATTGTCGATCTTAGGAAGGAACTTTCTGCGTCGTTGATCTAAGATTAAGCTTCGGGCTGGAGAAAAGCAGAAAGAGGGATCCCTGCATTCTGTGACCAAATTCTTTTGTTTTCTGACTTCTGCCTTTCTTCGTCATTCTGCATTGTTGATCTTTGAGGGAGACTTCCTGACTGTCGGATCTTGATCGCGGAAAGCAGAAATTAGGATTCTAATTTTTCAAAATCAAACTTATTTTCCCTTTGCACTCTCACCCTTTGCACCTTTCTGCATTGTTTATCTTTGCGAACACGATCTGAGCCATTGATTTGGTGGAATACAGAACCCAGAACTTCAACTTTACATGATAAAGGCCACTTGGTATTTCTGCTTTTTGATCTGTTCCATGCTTCTCCTTTCTGAACCGTTGATCTTGGGCGAAAACTCTCTGGACCGTCGATATGGCGAATCACAGAAGGAGGAAATAGGGATTTGAACTTTTATGACTGAAGATTTGTCTTTTCTACTTTTCGATCCCCTCCCTTTTCTTTCCAAGCCATTGATCTTGGGTGGAAATGCTATGGACCATTGATCTAACGAATCACAGAAGGCGAAAATCGGATTTGAACTTTCAAGATTAAACTTTTTTACCTTTTTTTATTTCCAATCTATGCCATTTTCTAGACCATTGATATGGGAGGAAGCATCCTATGCCATTGGATATCGGATCATAGAAGGCAGAATTCGGGATTCCATTTTTCATAACCAAATTTTTACCTCTTCCGCTCCTTATTTTCCTTGGGAAGAAATGATTTTTTGGCTCTTTTATCTATTTTGTAGGTTTCTCCCGTCCATCGGTTTTTGAGATGCGGATCGTGAAACATGGGTTCACCATATTTTCATAACTCAAACCGTCTTCTCCCTCATGCCGCCCTTCCACTACCGCTTTTCACTGCAGGACAATTCTAGAGCGTCCTATTTGGTGCGGATTGAATCTCCACCATCCATTATTTCCCAGACTTTATCCTTGATCAGATTTTTCATACATAGGCAAATATCCTAGTCGCACCAAAGGATTTCTTACTATTTTGACATTCAAGCTTGCGAATAAGCCTCCCCAGCAACATCAAACCCCTTATGCATACTTCTAGGTCATAATACATGGAAATTTTTTGACCCTACCACTCATGTTTTCACTGTCTGGACCTTTGAAGGGGAATTAGTGCAGATGCCTTGTGTAGAAGTCTTCAAAATTTAGCATAGGTGCTAACAGATGGTATCTGGAACAAGTTGGTGGAGGCAAGGACATCAAGTGTGGCTTGTAGGAAATGGAGAGGATGCTCAATTCCAGGCACGAGGAGATGCATTTGGTTGTTTTTGACTTGAAATGATTTCACTATGAGCAGAGAATGAGTGCAAATGAAAGGAATGAGGCTCGTTTTATTTGTCTAAAATACATATTGGAGGAAATGTAGGACGATATTAATGGGTTGTATAGAGGGAATAATGACATCTCCCATGAACAGAAAGAGGCCTCCCCAATGGAAGAAGATTCCATTATTGAACCGACTGCAGAAGAGGACCTAATTGAGGAATGGTGTCCCTTGTCTCTATTTATTTTTTTGTTGTGTTCTTTTGTAGATATATATGTGGAAGATTTATTAGAGTTTACACAGTTAAAGGAAATAAAATAATTTCTGGAAAACAATGTAATTTTTTTTATCAGACGGAGCAAATTAATAGGGACAAGGATTATATGTTATTATCTTGGTCATACCTCTTTTTTCAACTCCCTTTTGATGCCCTATGGGTGATATGCAAATTTTGTTTTAATATATAAATATTATTTCTCGTTCTTGTTAAATAAAAGGGTGAGTTTTTAGAGATCATTATATGTGATATTATTACAAATTTGTGGGAGTGGATTTGAGAAAAATAAGTGTTTCTATTGAGAATGTGTGTGTGAATACAAGAGAGAGAGTAGGTATGTGTATATCTAGATAAGTGGTCTAGAGTAGGTTTCATGTTATTATATATGTAATAATGGAGACTAAAACTTTCCCATGACTTGGTTGAAACTTTCCCATTTGATTGAAGAGTAGGTGGGTAAGTTTTCATTCAATAGTGACACCTTTGTTTTAATTCCATTTGTTCTTTATTTCTTGTAATCACCTAGCATTTTCCCAATACGGTGTCATTCCCTTCTTTCAGTTCATTTCTATAGCCTTTGTACCATTCGTTTTTAGGAGAATAAGTCATTTTTCAAGTCCAACAGTGCAACTCAGAGAGAGGGGTAGGCACCCTGTTAGAAGAAAAATTCAGTTTTAAACTATGTTAATGAAGTAATTAACCCAACCACCCACCAAGCATCAACAATTTATCATCTACCAAATTTACCAAGAATCAACAATTTATCGTCTACCAAATGTACCAAGAACACCTATGGAATTTTAGACACACTTTATTTTTGGTTATGGGCCTCAGAAGTTAGAAGCATGTGCTGAATTTAGATAACCATTTATTTATATAGTTTTAAAGTGATATCCTCTGGATTCCACGGACTTGGAGCTACTCATTTTGTTAAGATGTTATTTTCATTTTTTTTATAAATTTGATAATAATCTAAAAACAAATTTTAATGAAACTATTCTATGTTTTTTCTTAAACATGGAATTATTTTTGTTATTTTGGCATTGAGCTTGGTTAACACTTGTGAGATAGAAACAAGGTTTTTTTTGTGGTAGGGATACCAATCCTACTTTGTACACTTCCAATATTTCCAAGTTACAATTTATAGGTCTTGTTTCTAAAATCTTTTCTTATATCTATTCACATTTATTTAAAAATGATTTATTTGATATATGCCAAAAGTTAGTAACATTTTATTATTATTTTAGTATTAGTAATTGGTTGAAACACTTACTTTTACTCATGGGAAAAAAAGATTCTAAACAAGTTTGAAGTTGAAAGTGGCTTCTTCTTATCCATTTATAGCCAAGGGAAAGTGAATGACCCAAAGAAGAAAGTATGGACCATGAACTGGTTGGTACAAATTTTGACCCTCCCCCACAAACAACACATTGAGTATTAAATTGAACCTCATGGTAATCAATTTGAATGGAAAAATGTATCACATTACTAACTCTATATTAGTAAACGTTGTGCCCAAAAAACAATTTTTGCAAGAAGAATTTTTATATATTCAAATTAATATGTCAAATTATATAAGTTTATATTATTCTATTTTTTAGAAATTAAAGTAAAATGAATTACTTATATTATAGAACTAATTTTTTCACTTATGAATAAAGCAAAGCAAAGCAATTTTATTTTAACAAATTCTCATCAAAGTGCATCATGGATAATACATATACAACTCCACTTTCGTGAAATATTTGTTGTAGTTTGGTATGTGCAAGTTTACCTGCAATAATAGTTGAGGTATCCAAAAAGAGTCCATACCTTGGAAAAAAACCTTATTAACCTTCTTTTGAAAAAGGAATGAGAGAACATCATAGACAATCTCAACTACTTCATGTGTTTTTTAATGAATTGCCTCTACAAAGGGCATATTATATTTATCTAGCCTTTTAACTCAAGTCCTTTGGAATAAAATGTCACAATGTCAATTACACCATTGATACAACATGTTAACCTTGAAAAAATTGATATGTTGCATTACAGGTGGCCTAATGTTAACCTATGGAAAGTATTCTAGGTTCCACCTTTTGTTTGTTTCCTAAGTTAATCACTTAATGTACTTCAGATGCATAATGTTGGCACATGTTACTTTTTAGTTGTATGTGTCACTCTTAGTAGGTTTTTTTGTTCCACCCTCAATTTTCAAAGTACATGATCAATAGAAAACATGGGCATATTTTAATTGGAAATCAAGCTCTTTAATAAAAAAAATATTTTAATTGAAAATTAAAATTTCACAATTTCAATTACACCATTTACGCAACATGTTAACCTTGCAAAATTTTGTATGTCGCATGTGGCCTAACATTAACCTTTGAAAATGATTCTAGGTTACACGTTTTGTTTGTTTCTTAATTTTACCATTCAATGTACTTCATATGCGTAATGATGGCACATGTACTTTTGATTTGTCTACGTCATTCTTAATAGGTTGTTTTGTTTCACCCTGGATTTTCAAAGCACATGACCAATGGAAAATATAGGTAAACAAACAGGTCTATTGTTATCTTTTAATTGGAAATTGAATTCCTTCATAAAAACATATGTTTTAATTAAAATTAAAATTATTTAATAAAAACAATATTATTGAATAATATTTTATTATTAAAACTTTATTGCTGAAGGGTTGTTATTTTGATTAAAATGGTGTGTTCAAAATGGAAAAAAAATGTAGTTGGAAGGGAAAATATGAAATGAAATTCCAATGCTTCCTGCAACTCATGAAGGTCACATTTACCATTCATCATAATGATACCACACCATCAATGCAGTCTCAGCTAATCGATGCCATGGCACTCACATTCTTTGAATTGACGAAAACATATACTACAAGCAACACACGGTTTTAAAAAATATTGGGTTTCATCTAGGTAGGGTTGTTTTTAGTTACAATCCTTAAGGTAAAGGGATCAAACCATAGGAGGATGCACAAAATAATAATTGATATTCATGATTTCAATTCGTGTATATAGTTGGCTCCGTGAATTTTGAACGTGAAACATGCTTGTTATGAATTAAATCCAGAGCAATGCGGATAATGAGATAAAAATGGATATGGAATTGTTGTTGGGTATTTGAATAGATAGATCAAACCCTTCATTTTTGTGGTTACAATTTAAAATAGTTCACCTCAAATTCCATGGTCGCTCCTTCACTTTCTAGTCCTTTTAGCTTTATGTGTACCAGGTAATGTCTTTCTCATTTTCTGTGTTTCTGAAGAGTTTTTCGATGTGGGTTCGATAAATTTTAGGTGGGTTATGATTTATTTAGCTGTGTTTTCCTTGTTAACCAGTTAGTTTTAGTTTGTATATTTAGGTATTTCTGTTGGAATTATACTGAAACAGATATGGGATTAATTGTGAATTTGTCCTTAAATTCTACCGGTCCCGAATATGAAGGGATGATGACTAAAATTGTCCTTTCCATTTCATTATTTGTTAAAAAAACATTTAGTGTAGGGTATGTGTGAAATCCCTATAAAAGTCGTAGCTCGGGGTTCTGTCTCTTGACTATGATTTTTGGACTTTTTAGTGTGGTTATAAAGTAGTGTTAAAATCAGTTATAATAACTTCAAGGATTATATCAGATTCCTATTTTGTAATGGAATCCACTGCATTTGAAGTTCTGTTTGTCCACATGTTTCGAAAATATCGGATTCTGCAAAATTTTAATGGTCTTGTTTTGGGGAGAAAACCCACCATATACATAACTACAATAGCATTGTGGAAAATGTCGAATATATATTGAAATACGCCTATAAATTCCTATTGACGAGATAATAATGTACAAAACATATTAGGAAAAAAATACATGCAACGAGTAGTCCATCACCACTAGGAAAAATCATGGGTGCATTAACAAGCCCTCTAAACTAGACCCTCAAATATATTTGCGACATGCAGAATTGGCCTATGGGCATAAGAAAGTTTAATACCACGATGTCTAAAGTTTAAGGTCTTGAAGGGAGACCTAGATCAGCAATGACCATAATTAAGAAGTTGTAACCAAGACAATACAAAGAAATGTCATGCCATCTTATGTGCCCGATGCCGCCATGGCATGCAAAACTTAGTGGCTCATGATCATTATGCTTTGAGGGTCATTTTCCCACATCCCAAATATTATTGATGTCAATTCTATGTTTTTCAAGTTTGAAGTGGCATTTGGTCCCTTTTTTTCTGATTGCGTTTTGCAGTTTTCTTTTTTGTTTGGCATGTAACAATCTCAATCTGTTGGTAGAACTTAAGTGGAAAATTTGTTCTAGTGAAAAGTTTGGACAATTGGTAGTTTGAGTTGGAACTCAAATATGGCTGTCTAATTCAGAAGTTCACCACTGTGTCACAGAATAACAGTACCTTGAATATTCTTTTTTAGAAATTGAGACTCCATTATGATCCAAGTGATATCTAATTGTTGGAATTTTTTTGATTTGGATGAAAGCACAAGAATTCTTCTCACACCTATTGAGCAAATGCTACTTTGTATTTGGTCCATATTTCTTGGAATTTTGAGAGAACAAAGACTGAAGTTGCTTTAAAGTGAATGGTAGGAAGATGTATTCAAATTTATTTGGATATTGCTTATCCCTTAATTGTATTTCAATCACTAAGACATAAATAAATTTATGATCTCAGAGATGGAATTATGTTCCTAATGTCCCAAATGTATTGAGAATCATGATTGATTAAGTCAAAGAGATTTTCCTGGTTATGCCGACTTTTTGGATCTAGAAATGTAGAAGCAACTTCAGAATCTAGGGTGTTGAAAGCAAAGGGGACTTTGGGGAAACTATGTTTAATTTCAACTAGTTATAAATAATAGAAATAGAAAAATAACCTCAAAGGTTTTTATATTGAATGTCTTTCAAAGATGCACGGTTGGATTTACAATAGGCTTGATGTCGACTCTAATATTATATGCAGTGAAACTTTTTCCCACATAGAATAAACCTCAACCAAGGGAGGAATTCATCTTAATATTGTCAATTCAATGGAGGGCATCATTTTAAGGTTCAACAATCAATGTCATAAAATATTAAGCCCAGACTCACTATGTTGTTGGTTTTGTTTGATAGCAAGTTTGTGATTTATTTAAGGGACTGGATTGCGATCTATAATCTATATGAGACTTGATACATTATTTTACATGTCAAGTGTATCTCTTGTTTGATTTACAACAAAATGAACAAACTGAAAGCAACATTGTAACAAATGCATAAAACAAGAGAACTAGCCATACATGAAGTTCATATAATTATAATGATGCATAGCACAAGTAATCAAACCATAAGTGGTTTATTCCTAACACTTGTCTTCTTCATCATACAAGGAAATTATAATCAATAGAATGATACCCCTGAGTTGAGTGAAAACATATAAATAGAATGTCAATCTAGACAATGCATGATGCATAACTTGACAATATGTCTAGGGCTAGGCTTGGATATCTGGAAAAGTGTTGATTGTGGTTGATTCTTGTATTGTAATCAATCTCATGAAAGGCCTTACTTCACCATGCTGAAATATTTGATCCAACTACATATGGCTTATGGAGGTATTGGGAAAAGGCTAGAGATTGAGTTATGTCATGTCAAGAGGGAAAGCAATAGATTAACTGACTGACTTTCCAACGTGATGACCTAGTAATTTCAAAATCAGAGGTAAAAGAAGCTAGGGATTGGGAAAAAAGATTAATGAAATTAGTAGAGAATGAGAATATTTAGAGCTTTAAGAGAAATTTGGTCTTGGTATACAAACCACCTAGGCATCTTATATTCTTCATTGGGAAGATTAAGGTGGCAAGTTTAGGCTTGAAATGCCTTGATAAATTGGATTTAGAAGTTCAAGGAAAGACTTGCAAATCTTTGTAGTTTAGGAAGGTGGCGGCAACCGTTAATGGCCCATCATGTAATTTTCATTCCACCCAAGTGAATTGATACAACCAACCTGGTATTAATCTGGACACATGGGAGAAGTCTATCTGTCTTCTATAAATTGTTAGTGGTTTTCATGCCTGAAGTGGAGTCGAGCCTATCAATATAATTGCTTACAACTTTGATTCAAATTTTGGAAGTCATGGGAAATCAGGAGGATAGAAAGGGAACGGGAAAAATGCACAGATGTTCTCTTGAGTACTTATCTAAGGAAAGAGGTTCTTGCATTAGAGGAAATTTGAGGTCTAAAATGGGCCTCCTAAGGAAAATAATAAATTAATAGTTAAAATAATAAACAAATATTTATTTATTTTGGAAGAAGAATGAAAATAACTACTTTTTTGTTCGTATTTTCAACATATATCGTTGTGGTTTTACTCAAATTTCAAGCAGGACGGATCTTTGGATGCGGAATTAAATTCCGCTTCTAATGAGTACCCACACTGCATACTTTTGAAGGACCCTGCTGCCCCAAAAACAAGAAATAACTGAAAAAAAAACATGATGATGAATTTTTGGGGCAGCGGTGTCTGTCAAAAGTATGTAGTGTGGGTACTCATTGGAAGCTGAATTTAATTACGGATCCAAAGACCCCTCCCGCTTGAAATTTCGGTTAAAACACAGCGAGGTATGTTGAAAATACTAACAAATAAAGTAGTTTTTTATATGACAAATATGTCAAGTCAACCTTTATGGTTGACTCGTTTGATTGAAATTCTATTGCCTCTTGAATTTCAACTCACAACAATTTATTGTTGGCTCGTTTTATTATAAGGCCCATTTTAGACCCCAAATTTCCTCTAATGTCTGACTATAGCATAGCTAAAGGACATGGGATTGGATGGGACTCCATGGTCTAAGTAGATGGTCATGATTAACAAGTTGTATATCCAAGAGCAGGGAAAGTCATCCACATGGAATGATCCTAAGCGTTTTTGAGGGAGACACAACATTTACTTGAAAACTATTCTCTACACACAAGAAATTAATGAGTCACTGACCGGTTTGGATAATATATTTCTATTATTGGAAGTCAGAATGGCCTTTAAGTTGAATTTGGGGTAAATAATTAGGAGGATCATGGAGTAACTATGGAAAAATTTGGTCCGGAAGTCACAAGCATGAGGAAGCTAGGAAAGTTGCAGATATTAAATGGAGAAAATAACACCACTGCAAGCTTGGCCATATTCTCTGGGAAACCCAAGATCAAGATAAGACTAAGATGAATTCCAAAGAGAAAAAAATGGACAATACCAGTCCTAGAAGAAGAATTGATGAGCCTCATAGAAGGTGTGGCTAAGGAAATTGTAGTCGTTATTTGAGTAGCTGCAACATCTGGGCATTCCACCATTCATAATCTCAGACAACGATCAGAGCCTAGGAAATGAAGACCAAGGAAATTTGTAAAAAGGGTGATAAGTCATGTTATGTCTGTTGGTTGCTTTTTTTGTTATTGTTTATGCACTTAACATAATACATGGTTTGAACAACAATAAATTATGTCATGTTTATTATAGTCTTGTTTCCTTCTTTTCCATTAAGATGGGGACAAATAGTTTCTATTTTGTACTATTACTTTTGTTAATATAATACTTTTTACCAGTCATAAAAGGGACTCCAGTTGGGACTTCAATATATATAATACATGTTAATATGAGAGAATCACATGAGTGTTTATACTCATAGAGTTGTCTGTCACAAAACAATTGCATTAGTTGACTTGTCAACCAAGCAAAATTACTTGTCTTGACAATGGCTTCTATCAAAAATTTGAGACATAACCTTTGACTGAGTTAAATGCATACTATTCCAGGAGATAAATCCTGCACAATTACAAAATACTCTTTGAAGCACAAAGAAGTCACTTTTCTTTGTCCAAATAAAATGTTTCCTTATATCTAATAATAAAACACATATGTACAGAGCATTTTATGCACAAGCAAAGATTGTTGATAATCCTAGCAAGTAACTGTCCAAGGTACACAACTTTTTTGTATAAGCTAAACAAAATAGTAATGTTCGAACTTATAGTGACATAATAAAAGAAACAAAAGCATGATGAAATGGCCATTTGACCAACACAAAACATCACATATGGAAACAATAGGTAACACTTTGACACCGGGAGAGAGAGTAGGATATATGTGTTTTCATTCTTGATTCTCATGCACTGCTTGACTAGATCAATGGTGAGAGTGCCCCTATTTGGATGAAACTAAGATGAGTAGGTATGAAAGTTGGTTGCAAGGGTATTCCTGCTCAGAGTGCATAGTGCATTCTCTCAATAGTGTATAAGTTGCATCAGATGACTCATTTCCATCTCCATCTTGTGGACCTGAACCTAAATTCATAAATGGAGGTTAAGAAGTTGTGTTTTTTTGTTTCCTATTTTTGTTTCTTTATTTTGTTTTAAAAATTGAATCTAATATAATCTTAGTGTCCAAAAAATACCACTTCAAACCAGACAAATCAATGGGAGAAGTTGCAATTATCCAGGCTATCCCTTTCTGAATACGAAAGGACTCGGGAGTGCCAACATATCTCTTAGCCACGATTTCAAGAGGATATGTATGCTTACAAAAAATGCCAGTGATGGGTGATACCTAAACTTCCAATAATTATCTAAATGTTATAGTCTCTCACATGTGAAAAGGGGAAGCATCCCCATTGACAATAGCTCAACATCTATTTTTCCATAAATAGTTGATTTGGACAAACCTTATGGTGTTTCATATTCCTATATCTGGTCATCCACTTGTCTCCCATAATGTATTTTTTCCAATGAAGAGGGCTATAAAAAAGAATGTCCTACTCAAATTTATCCCATTCCTCTAGAAATTAGAACAAATATTTTTATATGTCTTGAAATCCATCCCTGATATCCTAAGAAGTTGTCTCAAAGTTTGTTCTGATTCATCTTACAAGTCAGTTGACAGGCTTGCTGGAATCTGTCATACATGATGGCTAATAATTTACCCTAAATTTATCCTATAGGTTGGCTCACAACTTGGTTTGAATTATGACCTTAACATACAACTTGTCTAACAAGTTGGCCTAGATTCAATTTATAGGGAGGACACAGTTCAAGCCAAATTTTTCCATCTGATTATTTTCGTCATCTTCTCCCTTGAAGCTAATGAAAGCTAATTTATTTCATAGATTCTTATTAGTTTTCAGTGGTTTTACTTTGTGTTGTGAAAACATTTTCTTTTGAAAGTGCTTCCTTTAAAATCAGAAGCATTACAACAGGGATGAAGAGTATAGGCACCACAAATGGCATGATTTCTTGGATGAATGTTTCTTGAGGGGAAGCTATTGAACCCAAGCACTTATGTTTAGCTAAGTTGTTGCAATAGTGGGGGCACTCTTCTAAAAAAAACACCTAGGACTTGCACCTGGTCCCAACTGTTTATTTGTGTATCCAAGGGAATTGAACCTTTGTGGGTGGACTAACATTCCACCATCTTCACTAGTAAACTGTGACCCCATTGGCATTGACAATATGGAAGTTTATTTTTAAATAGTCTATTTTTCTGGTGTGATTTATATTTAGAATACTGGTAATTGTGGCTATAAGCATAAACAATCATGTTGTTGCTACTAAATATATGTATATAACACCACAGGGAAAACTTATGCTACTTGAAGCTTACCTCATTACTACTAGTTTATTGTTTTAAATATGTTTGCGAAACTATAAATCCCTAGAAACATCCAATAAAGTTGCAGATTTAATTCTAGGAATGAGACTAGATTTTTGGTAAATAATAAAGTAGTTAACCTCAATTGAAATTGAACACCTTAAAGAAAGAAAAAATATTTAAAAAAGTCCCGAACTATGATTCAAAATTAAATTTACATAAATAGGAATTACTACATCGTAAATATGTAGAGGGATGTGAGGTACTTGGAATACTATTATGGCAATCACCACCTTGTCATTTGTTGGGGTTAATGGACTTGTGAATATTTGAATCAACAATTTCAGTATGAAGTTCCTCAATATTTGAATCAACATTCCTTATCACATTTGTTGCATCTTCAGCCAAAGGTACACGAGGTTTAAAACTATCACAAACACTTTGCACCTCATGAACAACATTACCCTTCTGTTTGAGCTATTTTATACTCTCTCTTTCTGTAGCTAGTAGATATGGTGCATCAATACAAATATCCTGATCATCTATTGTTTCAGAGATGTTTTTTATTCAACCAATTTTTTCTCTGGGTGAGATCTAAAATAGTGACGTTTGTGCCAATAAATAATTATTGAATGCACAAAAAAGAGTGGAAAAGTTGATTCTTGCTGATGTTGTGCCTATCTCAAGATTTACAATAGTCGATATCTTGCCAAAGTGCATGTTGAATAGGTCCTCATTTGGAATGAAATAATCATCACTTGAAGCCTTAGTCATAAACATCTTGTTGTAGTGATAGTGAAAATGGTTTCTTGGATTGCCCTTAGCCATTCTAGAGATTTCAAATTTTGAAAAGGGTTTTTGTCATTGCACCCCAATATTAAAGAATTTCTATGAATTCCCTCACAATAAAAAATTGAACAGATTCTTGGTTGTGGTGCTTTATAGTCTAAATTTTGCATGGTCATATTTATTAGGTGTTAAAATATTGTAACTTCGGAAGATATTCTATTGTACTTTTATTGTATTGTCCTTTGGAGATGTTATTCCTCCATTTGGAGATGTCCTTGATGTAATTGGTGATGTAAAAGTCACGAGGTAAACCTTTTGTTGCAAGTCGAGGCAATAATACCCACAACAGTACTTTATAAATGTTATTTTGAGTCTCACTAGGTAGCTTGGTCCTAACTAGAGAACATGGATGACCTAGTTAGTTATCTGAGTCACTCACCCGATAAATATAAATATGTTAGGTGCCTCTCTCATTCAAACACACTTTACACTCAAGCATTATGCAAGAGAGAGAGAGAGATTCTACTGTAGAAGAGGAGATGTTATTATTTTTATGGGGTGTTACATTGTACTTGGTTGAATTCTATATCGAGGATTTTTTTTGGGTTTTCTTCCCCATGATGGTTTCCCAGGATAAATCTCTGTGTTCTTTTGTGTGGTTGTGCTTGTCTTTCATTCAATGATCCTTTTCTTATGGTTATGATGTTATGATGCTAATTTTTTTAGATATTAAATAACCATTAAAAATATAGCATGGTATCATATCCACCCTGAAAGAAGTCTTTGTGTAGCCGAAACACTGCTACAATTGCAACTATTGGAGATAAGGGTTTCATGCTTGAAAAACCCTAGAAGGAAAAATCTAGTCATCTTGGAATTTTTGCTATAAATCAAGTTTGGAGAAGTATCAAGAGCTTAAAATTTTACAGGGAGAATATGAAATCTTAATGTACCATTTGTGCGATTTTTAGCCTTATATTTGCTACATTTAGGAGATATGATTCCTCCAACTTAGGGTTCCAACCTTTCCCAGAATTCATCCTTAAACATGTGACCTAGGGGGAATCGCTATATCTCGGGATAAGGGTGTCCAAATGAAATTTTGAAAGATGTTGCAGACAAGGCACAATTTTTTTCTTCTTCTGTCGTCCTGGTTTCAGACCTAGAAGGTGAAACAGTGACACATGGCAACCTATGCAAGTTCGCTATGATGAACAATCCTCAAATAAGTCACCTTGGGAAACTTCGCATAAGTTGAACTTAGTGAATCCAATTATTCTCTAACATGTGGGGTTGGAAAGAAAACAAATCATGCTATCTTAATATTATGTTTCAGATCTTGAGGACTAGGAATTTCGGAGATATAGTAGAATCAAGATCAGACAAATATGTAGAAGAAATTGGAGAAAACTAGGGCTTCCCGTTTCGGGCACTTCCATTCACCGATCAATTGAAAAAAGAGGACTATCAAGTTGCCCTAGGAGGGTGCACATTTCTATGTAATAAATTTGACATTTTTTTGGATTCTCAATTTTTTACCTAACTTGCTGTCAGAGAAAACTAGGGAATCAAATATTTTGCAGTTTTGTCCACAATTTTGGGAAAATAATAATGCTACTCAGCTCACCTTGAGGCGGCACATATTTCTATACAATCCGATATGAAAGATACCTAAGTTGAAAAATTAAGGTTTCTCTATCAAACCCTAGGTACACCAGAATCAGTCTTCGAGAAGAGCCTTCAAGCAAGCATCAAGTTGGAGAAATATCATTGGTAAGTTTTATCCTCTCTATTTCCATTTGAGGTTCTCATTTTGATCACGATGACAAACATTACCAAGCTAAAGGACAAGGTTGAAATATTCGAGAAATTATAAGCATGGAAGTATAGAGTGCTTCTCATACTTGAAGAAGCATGACATGGAGAACTATGTCAAAGAAGAAGTTGCAGATCCAGAGGGAGATGAAATCAAAGCAAAGCACAAGAAGGACCTAGTCAAAACCCATATGATTATTTCTGTCTCCATTGGATATCACATGTATTATCCTTGAAGACTCCCAAGGATATGTTCGATGCAATGAACAACTTGTACGAAGATGACCTTGAGAACTCAACTCAAGGATATGAAGATGCAAATGTCAGAAAACATTCAATGTTACTTCACAAGGAGATCTTAGCTCAATGAGCAATTAGAAGCCATTGGAGACAATGCCAAAGAAGTATAAGCATAGATTACAACTTTGAATGGTCTTCTAAATTTAGTCAAGGGAGTTGTTCTAGAAGGAACATCACCTATGGAGGAATGCACATAAGAAGAATCTTGATTGATGGAAAAAGAAGGAGAGATGGACATATATGACAATCAAGCCCTAACAACTCATGCCAAGAAGAGAATGAACAATAAGGAAGAACATTCCTGCAAAGAATAAAAGGACTTCAGAAGGACATCTCATAACTCAGTTGTTCAGTTGTGATGAGAAAGGACACTTTCCCAAGAAAGAAGAATAGAAGGATGATATGATCAAGAAGTACTAGTTGATCATACATAATGATGTTTGGATACGATTTTGAGACATGAAGGGGATTTTTGTAAAGTCTTCCAAGTAGATCTACAAGATCAAGTATGGAACAAATTGAAGTATAAAAAGATACAAAGCAAGGTTCCTGGTTTCTATCAGAAATAGAGAGTTGATTATGGAAAGACACTCCTCTAGGGATAGACACACCTCTTCAGTGGTGGATATTACACTAGAAATATGGCGTAATCAAAGTAGAAGAAGAGATCGATCAACCTACAAGGTTTGAGACTCTCTATAGAGAACCACCTATTCACAGAAGGATTTTTACAAGCTCAGTAGGCACCCATGGGATATCACATGCAGTTACATGAAAAGCTTGTGGATTAACTAGAGTTATGGATATCCCAACCTTTACTACAAGGTTGAATATAAAATCCTGCAAAGGACAAGAAGCTCATAGATGGGTGCAAGAGAAAATTGCAATAAAGTTTGAGATGGAGGATCTTGATATCCAGTGACCTTGACAGGTGACATAGATGGATACAAATAAGATCAGTAGTAGAGGAAGCTACCTGTCACTCCAATGTCCTGATGTAGAGAGTACAATATGCAAAGAGAGGATGGTGTTCCACCTCAGAGGGAGTGACTACAGTAGATCTCAAAGTTCGAGAATCTTGACATGATTCTTGGGATTAGAGGTATGATGAAATCCAGAGGATATTTTCCTTAATCAAGAAAAATATGAAGATAAAATGGTGTGGTACCTAAAGGGTACAATTGATTATGGTCTCATATATGCCAGAGAATAGAGAATATTCCTACAGAGATATGATGACTTTGATTGTGTTGGAAGTGCTACAAACAGAAAGATCACTCCAACATGTTGCAGAAAGTGGACCAGTGTTTCTCTCAGTGCAACCAAGGATGAATATATTGCAGATGAAAAGAAAGCAAGGGAAGATTCCTCAAGTGATGAGGAATATGATCCATAATAATTCTACCGATGAAGATGAATATCATACTCTTATCCATTTTAGAATTGGATAAGAAGGGATACATTGGTAGGACACACAGATTCAACACCAATACAGAGTTCTATGTTATATGTGGTGTAAGAAGACTTGCTTATCAGTATTTCTGATCATGATAAAGATAGGAATAGGTCGTCAGAATCAGATGATGAAGTTGAACACATTGGAAGAGACTCGAGTAATTCAAGAAGATATAGATCAAGATGGAGTCTACCAAACAAAGAAAGATGAGTATTTCAATTGTCATTTCCTATATATATAGTTATTTAGTTGTGTACATAGATATGTTTCTAGATTCAGGAAATGTATTATGCATATTAGAATATTTTTAGCTTACTACTAATATGTAGGTGATGGGTAAGTGGCTTATGTTGTTGTATAACATTCCATTGCTACTTATCTAGAATGAAACCTCCTTGTTGACATAATGTCTTGGAAAGATGGAAGGCATCTAGAAAGTTACTGTATGTATATGGGATATGGATGATTGCCACATTAGCGAAAATTGTTGCATGATTATATGACATATACCTTTATGCATAAGAAATTTTCATTATATTCTATGAATTTTTTCTAATCATACAACTATATTTGACTTGTAGGAAGGATTGCATGCAATCACCTACAAAGAGAAGAAATAATGAAGTTGTTGATGTACGATGAAGTTGTGGATATACAATAGAAGAATGATGCAGTTGTAGATGTAAAAAGGAAGAATGATGCAAGGTGTGGATGTATGATGCAGTTGCATATGTACAAGAGAAGAATGATAAAGAAGACGTTGCATAAGGGAGTTGTAAAGCTCAAGTATGTCCCTACAAAGGAACATGTGGGAGATGTGTTGACTAAGCCTCTGTCTCATGTAAAGTTTGAATAATTTCAAGAGAAGCTTGGTGTAGTATGAAAGGACCTCCCTAGAAAGAGGAAGAAGATGGTAGAAGGATTTTTTGTTGTAGTGGTGTGGTAGCTCAATCTAGGGTAGGGTATGTTTGACTAGGATTGTTGGCCTGAAAGTTTTAGTGAGTCAGAGGAGGCCTATTTGATCCTAGGGGGATTAGTATGTCTGGCTAGGATTTTTTGACCTGAAATGGGTTAGTAAGCCAAACAAGGTTTGTTTGGTCCCTAGGAATATCCATCCATTTGACTAGGATTGTCACCCCGAAAGGGTTAGTAAGTCAAACAAAATTCCTGAATGGATCTACTAGAGAACCCACCGAGGTGCTACTTCATATGGCCAAGAGGGAAAGAAGTGGTTTTGAAATGTTTGGATAGGCTTGTTGGCCCAGAAGTGTTAGTAAGCTAGACAAGGATTGTTTGGTCCCTAGGGAGATCAATCTGTCTGACTAGGATTGTCGACCTGAAAGGGTTGGTAAGTCAGACAAGATGCTGATGTAGTGGTTTCAGTATTTTCATATTGAATTTGATGTGGAAAGTTCAATATTTTCATAATGATGTTGATGTCGCAAGTTCAGTATTTTAATACTCATGTTGATGTGTAAATTTAATTATTTTCATATTGATGTTGATGTGGCAAGTTCAATATTTTCATACTGATGTTTATTTGGAAATTTTGCTATTTTCATACTGATGTTGTTGTGGTAGGTTCAACATTTTCATACTGGTGTTGTGATGTTGATGAGACAATTTCAGTATTTCTATATTAATGATGGTGATGTTGTTTCAAAAATTTTATGTTGATGATGATGATGTTGTTCCAGTATTCTATACTGATGATGATGATGTTGTTTCAACATTTTTATGTTGATGATGATAATGATGTTCCAACATTTTTATGGTAATGATGTGGATGATGATCTAGCATTTATTCATGATGTTGATTTAACACTATCATGATAATGATGTTGTTGTTTCAGTATTTACATACTGATGTTGCAGATGATTGTTAGATTTTTATCAATTTGACAGTATTATCTTAGGATCTTATCTGAGAGAATAACATGCACATCAATAAATCACAAGAGACAATAGACACAAATATTTTCCTTGGGGAAACCATAAAGGAGAAAACCCCGCAACTTCCTTAGAGATAGAATAAGCACCAATGGCAGCAGTAAAATCCAAATACAGTAATATGATCTCCGACAATTGTTCTCTCTCTTATCCCAACTCCTTCTCTCTCACTCATGCGCTACAAATGAGTGTAAGTGACTATGTGTTAAATAGAGATTCTCACTCTCTATTTATGCTAATTCTTGACTTGAAAATAACTTACCAGGGCTGAATTCTCTAGGAGATTCTAACAACCCTAGTGCCTCAAAACTGCGGGGACTTTAACCCCTGATAAATAAGGAGGGTTACCCTATATGACTTTACATGACTTCTTTACATTATTGATTGTCCTGATGGGAACATCGGGGTATGACATGACTCAATTACATTATAGATACTTCCTGATAGGAACATCGGGGTACAATACATAAGATATACAAGTGAATACATTCTGAAGTTACAAATACATCAACACTCCCTCTTAACTAGGAAGGTATTATCTTGACACAATTCATCAGCACAAGTATTTTTCTTTGGATCAAGTATGGATCATCATCAACACTGTATCATCATCGAAACTGGATCATCATCAAAACTGGATCATCATCAAAGCTGGATCATCACTAGATCATCATCAAAGTTGGATCATCACTGGATCATCATCAAAGCTGGATCATAACTGGATCATCATCATTACTGCTTTCGCCATCTCGATCAATTGGTGCTATCTCTCAATTCTTCTTGTCATATGAATTTCTACATAGCTAGCCCTTTTCCATGTTGGTTTTAGGCCTAGCCTACAGGTAGGTCTTCATTTTCTTCAACACTTATATCTGACGCAGTAAAAAAGGCCCACCCATCACTTACATCTGACCATGAGAGGAACACATCCACCATCATGTTAGAAAGGCATGCCCAACACTCACATCTGACCATGGGAGGAACACATCCACCACCATGTCAGAAAGGCCCAACACTCACATCCACTGGCATGATAGGACACACCATCTATCATCCAAGGAAAGGCTCAGCACTTACATCTATTGGCATAGTAGGACACACCATCTACTATCTAGAGAAAGGCACAACACTTATATTTGACCAAGTCAGAAAGGCTCATCACTTATATATGACCCAGTCAGAAAGACTCATCACTTACATCCTCTGGCATAGTAGGACACACCATCTACTATCCAAGGAAGGGATCAACACTTATATCTACTGGCATAGTAGGACACACCATCTACCATACAGAGAAAGGCTCTGCACTTACATCCATCGGCATGATAAGACACACCATCTATCATCTAGGGAAAGGATCTACACTTATATCTGACCATGGGAGGACCCGCCTACCACCATGTCAGAAGGGCTTCATACTTACATCTGACCCAGTCAGAAAGGCTCTGCACTTATATCCGATCATATGGGAGTTAATCCCATAGTCATATCAAAATGGACCTACACTTACATCCGATCATGTGGGAGCCAATCCCACAGTCATATTAGAATGGATCTACACTTACATCTGACCATGGAAGAAACCAATCCTATCACCATGTCAGAAGGGCTTACAGACTCATCACTTCCCCTTGGAAGGAACCTTGATCTAGAGAACACCAAGCTTCTCCCTGAAGTACTCAAACTTCGCTCTGGCTAATGGCTTGGCCAACACATCAACTATC
Source organism: Pseudotsuga menziesii (assembly GCA_001517045.1). NCBI lineage: Eukaryota > Viridiplantae > Streptophyta > Pinopsida > Pinales > Pinaceae > Pseudotsuga > Pseudotsuga menziesii. The sequence continues at coordinate 48,100 of LPNX010766559.1, forward strand.
TGCTCGTCTATCACAACATATTGGAGCTTCACTACTCCTCTCTGCACCATATCCCTGATATAGTGATATTTGATCTCGATGTTATAGTGGATTTCACCACTCTAGGTGAAACACACTTTGTATGGCCTTCCCTTGTCCCACTGCAGACTCCTTAGCCCCTATGGACCATTTTTTGTCCTTTGATGTTTCCTTGATCATCCCTAAAAACACATGAAAAATGCTATATGCAACTTTTAACCATATAAGCACGTAAATACGTGGGTTTGACCACTAAAACCGTGTACATCGCGATGTGTGCATAATCCAAATCCTTTTGGAGTTTTTCTTGACATGGATCCGACTCATTTGACTCCTGGCCTTCCATATGCCTTGAGATCGCTCGGATTCGACCTTTCATTACCCCTTTGAAAAGATATATAAGGAACCCCTTGGTACATTGAAGGCATAAGAGATAATTGAGAGCAACGAAATTATAGTCCATTGTTGCCGGAACTTATGCTTGAGTCTGCATCCCTTTGTCCCTTGGAGCACTTTTGTGTTCTTCCCAAGCTTGCCTTTTGCTTGTGAGCTTGTTATCGAGAGATGGAGGATTTAAGTGGTGGAGGCCCAAGTGGGGGATTCAGTTTCTCCGGTTCGTAGACGTGCCGTCAGAGGTTGTATCTTGTAATATCTGATTCATATTAATAGAAATATATTTTCCTGTCCAATGATGTGTATTTGAATGAATATTTTATCCATGGGATTATGTCAAATGATTTTACAATATTGATTATATATGCTAGAATAGATCTAACACCATGATATATAGAATGCTTGTATTGTTTACTTGTTGTTGAGGAAGTAATATAGCAATTCCAGCTGAAGATTGGAAAGCTCAACGGGGATCTACTTCAACCGTCTGGAATAAGGTACGAGGTCTGATCCTTTAGTGTTAGACATTTTATTTCTATTGCATATTGGGAAAGATTGATTTCTGGAGTCAAGTTGTCTGTTGTGGTACCCCAAGCTATAGGAATTTCTCTCCGTAACAGAATTGGTGACTCCGTTGGGGAGTTCCTAGTCATTTTGCCTTTGGGGGTTTTTATCAGTACAATGGGCTTGATATTATTGACTTGCTCTTTGTTTCTCTTTGTTTCTGGGTTGAATTTTATAGTATGTTCATCCATTTACACTCCCGTTTATTTGTTTGACCCTTGGCCTGCTTTTTACGACTTCCTTCTATGTACACGCGGGTTTTTGGCCAAAAGTCGTGTACATATGCCCATACAAGCGGGGTTTTGGCCAAAAGTCGCGTATATACGCAGCTGTTCTTTAAACAGTCGCGTACATCCTCCCTTTTGGTGAGTTTGATTTTATGGGAAGTTGCTGGGTGGGTTGTGAGTGTGGTTGGGTCTTCCTTGGGTCTGATGGATGCTTCTTTTGTGACCAGAGACCACTTTTTCATTGATTTTTCTTTGAAAGTAGTTTTAGTCATTTTCCCTTTTTGTTTTTCCATTAGTGCATTACTCTTTTTGTCTTGGTGTCTTGTTGGGCTTGTGTTTTATACTTGCTGTAGAGACTGGGAGTTTTAGATGAATTTTATTGCATTTTTCATTCTTTTATATTGAAAAATACAAAGTAGTTGCATCTTAGATATGGATTTGAGGAGGTACTTGCATTGGATTGCTTGGATGAGAGTTGTGTTTAGGCTTTCATATAGCAAGGACTGCATTGGAATTCAGAAAGGAATATATATTTATGCATCTCATGTAGTGGCATACCCTATTTTTCATTTGACAAAGATTGCACTTAGCATTGTTTGTTATGGTGTGCACTTTTATTTCACTGCTAAGTCTTCATATCACTAGTTGCACGGCCATTTCCCTTTGAGTAATTACAACCAACTAAAATCAACGCTAAAATAAAATGAATTACACTCTTTTCTTTTCTAGGGTGCACCAACAAGCTTAGGTTTTAGGATCTTGGAATAGTTCATTGTAATTCAATTCTCCAAGATCACTAAACAACAACATCTAGGTGTCTATCTAGGTGAGTGTATGAAATCCTTGGTATAACCAGTGTTCTCAGGATCCTCCTCTCAAAAGGGAGCTAAGCACGAGGCAGTGTGAGCAGTTATTGATTGGGATGACCCCTAGTCATAACTGAGTAGCACCAGAGATATTTCCAAGATTGTATTCGTATCTAGGGGCTGTTTCGAGAGTTTTGGGCTTTGCTACCCTTCCCATACATTCAATCCCGCCTGCGACTGTCCGCCTGAGCATTGAGTATATTGAGGTGACCTTAGTGGCCTTACCTAGGATATCGAGGGGGTACTTGTAGAGGTTATTCTGCATATGTCCCGGCCAGGTAGAGGTCGAACAGCACAGTCTCTTTATGCGTTGAAGCTGAGGGCCACTATAATTGGTTACGTACCTCCGCTTGTAGTGTATGGGAGTTTCAAGCTTCTCCTAGGTGAGACATACTTGTTGCATTCGGGAGCTCACATATCCTCCCCTTGGTTTGCTTGTATTTTGGCTGTAGATTTTCTTAGGAGTGTGCTCTTTGTGCGCTAGTTGGCCTTTGGGATCGTGGTTACTTGAGTATATTTATGCTCTCTTGAGTTCAGGTCCTTTTTCGGCATGCCTGGTATCCTATCACCCGTATTGGTCCTAGTACGGACCCTGGTGTCAGACTTGGGGGCATCACAGCCCCTTACCGTGCTCATAGATTTGGGAATGGCCATCTTCCATCCTCTACTCCATTTGTGGAGGATTTTTTCCCTTCGCTCAGTCTTTACACCAGTGGTCACCCTCACTGGGGTGGTAGTGTATGTGTGAACGTTGGGTCTACACCTTAGTTTCCTTTTTATGTCTCATCGTTCACCGCATTGTTTCCTTTGGGTGCTATTGTCATGATCATTCCTCCCTATATCCTATAGTTTGGATTCTTTATTGACTATTTTGGGTTGTTTTGGACTAATATGGTTGTCATGTAGGGTCCACTTTTTGTACACTCTCTCTGAGGTTTCGACCTGTTCATGCCTATCACAGGTATTATGTCTGAACTGGCATATAGGTTAGGATTTTACATCCGCTTGCACTTATGCATTGCCTTATGACCATTCCATCTTAACCTTAAGTAGGAACCCATTCCATGGTATCACGGAACCTTCATGCTGCTGTTAGAAGTGGTACTATGTGAATGGTAGAGCTTTCCTATACATGGGTGTCCTAGTTAGCTCCCCTTTGCATTTGGTGCCCATGCCATGAGTCCTCTCTTAGGTTCGGGAGTCCGTTGTATAGTACTGCCATGACATTTCACAAGAGCCTCATACTCCTCTTGATCTTATGCTGGCCTATTTCCCTCAGGACTCCCTCATGTCAAGTTGTGAATGCATTATCATGAGCTTTGCCTGCCTTATTGAGCTTTATGCCGGCTCCCCTGACATTGCGTTTCAGCCATATAGCCCAAGCTTGTCTCATGTCTAGCCATGCAGGGCCATTTTTTATATCCTTCGCAGCTTGATTCCCTTTTTACCAGGAGGGGATTTTCCCCCGAGTGTCAATATCCTACACATGTATCCTTGCATTGAGCATAGGTATGTTCCACTGCTTGGAACTAGTTTGTTTGCCCTTATGACACTCGTCTCCTCCTAGTTTGTAACTATAAAGCTAGTTTATTCTTTTTTCAAGCTTTTCAAATGACTGAAAAATTCCAAAAAAATATAAAAAAAAACCAAAAAACCGGACAAGGAAAGATGTTATCTTTGGCAGATGTTGAGTCATGTCGCCTTCGAATAGAGCACTGTATATCACATCCATTGGTTGGGTTATAGTTTGACTTTAGGAGCTGTACTCGTTTATCTAAGTTTATCTCTACCGACTGGTTAAGCTTTCAGTCCCTATGGAGCCTTTGTTGATGCCTCTTGTGTCACAGAGATGTCCCAGTTTGTATATCGAGTCTATGCTGCCTTCATTTAGTCACCATACACCGTTATGCTCTTGTTCGAAGGAAGTTGAAACCTGAGTCGGCCATTCCTCAGTTATCTTGACTTTGCATGTTGGTCATTCTCGGTACAGTTACTGGTTCGTGCACTTTATGATCGAGTCCTTCCACATTATACAGCTTTGCTGAGTACCTCGTGTTGGATGATGGGGGATGCCTTAATTCCCTCCTTCCAGCAGATTTCATCCCATTGAATTCAGATCATTTATTCTGGGATTGGAGTCTAGATTCATTTTGAGTGCCTTGAGACTTGTAGTCATTAGTGGCAGGTTCTCTCGCCATCGACAGTTTCTTGGGAATACATCAATGTCCCCTGATTGATGGATCCTTTCAAGTGTTCGACCTCAACACATTTATTCACACTTGTTAGTTTGCACTCTAGTACCTTGATTCTCATTTTCATTATCGGTGGGTGATCTCGCGTCTGTTAACGGTATACATTAATGACCGGTAATCAAATGATGGACTACTATGTTTGACCTCGACACCTCTATTCACATAGTAGGACATGTACTCGTAGCGCTTTGTGTAGAAGACCTTCAAGATTGGTGGCATCTCTTATATGCTACCTCCTTGATCGTGCCAGTGATCATGAGATTTCATCTCTCGTGACTTGATTCCAGTGTATGTCAGATATTTCCAGCCACTATGGAGATCTTGATCTATTGTATATCTTCAGCCATTTTGGAGATCATGGTCCTTTGTATATCTTCATCATGGAGATTCTGATCTATGTATATTGTACGTGGCGATGACCAAATATGTGATATCATGTATCATGCCTATTCATGGCCATTGTACTCTTATGTATCCGGGATTGCTATATGTATTTGCAGTTATATGCAGAGTTGTATTATGGTACTATGCTGATTGGGTGGTTGGTCTTCCATTTGGGATCCTTCATCACTCCACTTCTGGGATGGACTTATAATGTATTTCGGCCATCGTATAACCCCTCTGAACTCACACATTAGGGGGCATCTGTTATAGCGGATTTCACCACTCTAGGTGAATCACACTTTGTATGGCCTTCCCCTGTCCCGCTGTAGACTCCTTAGCCCCTATGGACCATTTTTTGTCCTTTGATGTTTCCTTGATCATCCCCAAAAACACATGAAAAATGCTCTACGCAACTTTTAACCATATAAGCACGTACATATGCGGGTTTGACCACTAAAACTACGTACATCGGGATGTGTGCATAATCCAAATGCTTTTGGAGTTTTCCTTGACATGGATCCGACTCATTTGACTCTTGGCCTTCCATATGCCTTGAGATCCCTCGGATTCGACCTTTCATTACCCCTTTGAAAAGCTATATAAGGAACCCCTTGGTACATTGAAGGCATAAGAGAGAATTGAGAGCAATGAAATTATAGTCCATTGTTGCCGGAACTTATGCTTGAGTCTGCATCCCTTTGTCCCTTGGAGCACTTTTGTGTTCTTCCCAAGCTTGCCTTTTGCTTGTGAGCTTGCTATCGAGAGATGGAGGATTGAAGTGGTGGAGGCCCAAGTTGGGGATTCAGTTTCTCTAGTTCGTAGACGTGCTGTCAGAGGTTGTATCTTGTAATCTCTGATTCATATTAATAGAAATATCTTTTCCTGTCCAATGATGTGTATTTGAATGAATATTTTATCCATGGGATTATGTCAAATTCTTTTACATTATTGATTATATATGCTAGAATAGATCTAACACCATGATATATAGAATGCTTGTATTGTTTACTTGTTGTTGAGGAAGTAATATAGCAATTCAAGCTGAAGATTGGAAAGCTCAATGGGGATCTACTTCAACCGTCTGGAATAAGGTACGAGGTCTGATCCTTTAGTGTTAGACATTTTAATTCTATTGCATATTGGGAAAGATTGATTTCTGGAGTCAAGCTATCTGTTGTGGTACCCCAAGCCATAGGAATTTCTCTCTGTAACACTCGATATGCTTTGACTTGTCATGGAACATCGGGTTCTTTGACAACTTCACACAACTCTGGTTGTCGCAATATATACAAGTAGCATCCAACTGAAGATCAAAAAAATCAAATAGTAGCTTCCTAAGCCACACTGCCTCATAACTAGCTGAACAAGCTATGACATACTGTACTTCGGCTGTACTCAGTGGCACACAAGACTGCTTCCTGCTAAACCAAGAGATCACACCTGATCCCATACTGAAGCAACACCCCGAAGTTCTCTTCTTATCAATGGAACTGCATACTCAATCTAAATCAACATAACCTTCCAGGTTAATCTTCTGATTCACCTCATACTTGATCCCATAATCAACTATACCCTTCAGGTACCTCAGAATATTCTTTGCAGCAATTAGGTGAACATGTCTAGGATCCGTCAGGAACTGGATCAATGTGTTCACATCAAAGCAAATATCTGGTCTCGTATTCGTCGGGTACATCAAGGACCCAATCATCTGACGATACATCGTAGCATCAACAGTCTCTGATGAAGCATCACTCAATAGGTTCAGGTTCGATGCCATAGGTGTGGTCATGGCCTTGCAGTCCATCATCCCGGACCTCTTCAGGATCTCTACTGCATACTTCCCTTATCCTAGGTAGATTCCATCTGCACTCTGCCACACCTCCATGCCTAGAAAGTAGTGCATCATACCCAAGTCCTTCATCTCGAACTCGGTAGCAAGCTTCCTCTTCGTATTAGTAATCAACCCATCCACACTTGTTACAAACAGATCATCTACATACAGTAGGAGTATCACTGGGTTCCCTTCTTCAACCTTGTAGTAAAGATTGGAATTTGCTTTACTCTTGGTAAAGCCCAAACTGGACAGGAAGCTGTCAATTCTGTTGTACCATGTCCTAGGTGCTTATTTCAAACCATATAGGGATTTCTTCAATTTACACACATGAGTCTCCCTGTCATGTGTCTCAAAACCAAGTGGTTTCTCTACATACAATTCCTCCTCTACTACACCATTCAAGAAAGAATCTTGACATCCATTTGGTGTATCTTCCATTTCATCACTGTAGCCAGAGAAAGTACTGATCTGATGGAAGTGTATCTGGCTACAGGTGCAAAATTTTCTTCATAATCTATTCCTTCTTTCTGGGAGAAGCCACAAGCAAAAAATATTTCTTTATATTTCTCTATGCTTCCATCTGCAGCATGCTTGATCATGTAAATCCACTTGGAAGTCACAAAATACTTCCCCTCTAGTCTAGGGACAACATCCTAGACATCATTCTTCATGATCGACTGGTACTCCTCGATCATAGCATCCTTCCATTCTTTCTTCTCTGTCGCGTCTTCATAGTTGGAAGGTTCTTTATCAATGATGTCACATAACAAGGATACATAACCGGAGCAGGACCTAGTTCTTTTCCTCTCTCTGTGCATTTCCCTTGGAGCCCCATATCTTTCTGCACTTTGGATAGCCTCTTGTACCCATGCAGGTTTCCTCTTGTGAGGATTCTTTTCTTGGGGTGGATCTACAGGTTCCTGGGGTTCTTTTATTTCTTGATCTTCATCTTGATTTGCATCGTCCATAGTTGTATCTTGAATTCTGGGTACTTCTGTTTCTTCAGAGTCTTCAATTGGTCTCTTTCAGGATTTATTGTAAGCTGAGTCTTCGTCAAATGTTACGTATCTGCTAATGTCGATCTTCTTGAATCTTGGGAAGTATATTCTGTAAGATTTCAAGCTTTCACTACATCCCACAAATATACCCTTCTTTCCAGAAGGATCTATCTCTGTCCTCTTTTCTTTTGGAATGTGTATGTACACTGGACAGCCAAATATTCTGAGAGGGCTGACCTCTGGTTTCTTGCCGGAAAAGACTTCTTCAGGTGTCTTGTTCTCGAGTACTCTGTGTGGAGTATGGTTCTGTACATACACCGCTGTCCTGGCAGCTTCTTCCCATAGATGCATGAGAAGATCTTGATCATGAAGAATTGCCCTTGCAGCTTCCATGATCGTTCTATTCTTCCTTTCTACAACCCCATTCTATTGTGGATTATATGGAGTAGTCAAATCCCTCTTAATCCTTGAATCTCTGCATAACTCTTTGAATTCATTTGATGTGAATTCTCTGCCGTTGTCTGATCGAAAAGTTTTGATCTTCTTTTCTGTGTGGTTCTCGATCAAGGATTTGAATTCCTTGAATTTGCTGAATACTGCATATTTTTTTTTCAAGAAGTATATCCATGTCTTCCTAGAAAAATCATCAATGAAAGAAACATAATATACATACCCACTTAATGAACTGGATGACATCAGACCGCATACATCGGAGTGGATGATTTCCAATATCCCTTTTGCCTTACTCTCGCTACTTGGAAATGTCTTCTTTGTGTTCTTTCCTTTCACACATCCTTTGCAGACACCGTCATGTTTTGTCTGTATTTCTGAAAGACCTTCAATAACTTTTCTTGCAAGTGGTAGTGCTCTATAGTGCACATGTGCAAGCCTTCCATGCCAAATTTCATTTGGATCTACTAAGTCATGGACCAAAGCTTGTTCTGGTTGGCCCTTCAATTTGTATAGTCCTCATTCTTGTTCCCCAATCACTACTACATCATCTATAGTCTTTCCCTTTGGCTACATAAGAACTTGGCCATCTACAAACACAACCCTTATGCCTTTTGCATCCAATGCAAATATGGAGAGGAGATTCTTCTTTAGTCCTGGTACAAACAAGACATCCTTCATCTTCATATAATTTCCAGAGTCTAGATTGTAGGAGGATTCACCACTACCTTTTATTGGATACTGGCAGTCATCCCCAAGTTTCACATTGTGAGTTGTCTCATGTCACAGATAGTTTCACAAAGGATTCTTTGAATCCCATCATATGTTTGGAAGCCCCACTGTCTATAAGCCAATCATTAATTCCATGTGTGATAGTTCCCGCGAGAGTGAAAATTAGAACATATTCTTCATCACTTGAAGAATCATCACTTTCTTGTTTGATTCTCTTTGTGGAAGGTTCATCATCCTTTGCAGCATGAGCATGATGTCTTCTTTTGTTTCCCTTCTTCTTGTGAGAGCCATTTTTGTTCCTAGGACAATCTTTGGCATAGTGTCCTCGCTCATCACAAGTATAACATCTGAGTTTAGATAAATCTCTGTTAGGTTTTCTTGAGTTACCTTTATGGTGAGAATTCTTACCTTTAGGGTGACGATAGTCCCTTCTTCTTTTCTTGGAGTGTACTGTGAGAGCTTGATCTTCACTTCCCATCTTCTCTTCTTGGGCTACTATTTGAGCTTCTTCTTGTGAGCATTCCTCCCACAGTCTATTGAAGTTAACTAGCTTTCTTCTAGCACAAATCCCTTGAATGAAGGAGTCCCATGACCGAGGGAGACCATTTAATGTGGTCATCACAATCTCTACATTCTCCACTTCTTCATCTACTGCTTCAAGTTTCTCTTTGATCTGAGAGACCCTTGTAAAGTATGATTGTATGGTCTCCACATTCTGTATCTTCACATTCTTCAACTGGTTCCTCAAAGTCATCTTCTGATTTATGTTCTTTCCTTCAAATAGCTTGGTCAAGGCTTCAAACATCTCTTTAGGTGTCTTTAGGAAGGACACCTGTGGTATGAGGTGATCCTTGATTGAATCAGCAATAATCCTCTTAGCCATGATCAAGTTCTTCTTGTGTAAGTCCTTAGCCTCATCTCCCTTTGGAACTGGAACCTCTTCACTGATGAAAGAGTCCAAATCATTTTCTTCTAGGACCAGGGAGATCATGTACTTCCAGGCTCGGAAGTTATCAGCTCCCTCAAGCTTTTCATCAAGCTTGATGTGATGAGACATTTTAACTAAGAACCTCAAATGGAAATACAAAAGATTTAGATTTTACCAATTTGAGAAGCTGAAAAATTGGATCTGGAGCTGATCTTCTGCAGTGCTGGTTTTCTGGTTCCAAGGAAAATTAGGGTTTGACTTTCCTAGATTTCTACCCAACCAAAAACCTTGATTCTTGTCTCTAAACTTTTTTTGAGGAGGAGAGCAATCCTAGCCTAGTCTCACTCAAAAATTCCTCTTTAGCGAAAATCCCTAATTTCCTGATGTAGTGGTAGGTCAAAAACTGAAAGTACTCAGAATCAGATTCTGCTTTGATAGAAAGATACGCCCTTCAATGGAGGTTCAACCCCCTTTTGCTGATGGATTGTGGAGAGATACCCAAAAAGTAAGAATCCCTAGCTTCTGCAACTGCACAATGTCTTCTTCTCAAGTTAGCTCTGATACCATGTTAGATTTTTATCAATTTGACAATATTATCTTAGGATCTTATCTGAGAAAATAACATTCACAACAATCAATCATAAGAGACAATATACACAAAGATTTTCCTTGGGGAAACCATAAAGGAGAAAACCCCGCAACTTCCTCAGAGATAGAATAAGCATCAATGGTAGCAGTAAAACCCAAAAACAATAAGATGATCTCCTACAATTTTTCTCTCTCTTATCCCAGCTCCTTCTCTCTCACTCATGCGCTACAACTAAGTGTAAGTGACTGTGTGTTAAATAGAGAGTCTCACTCTCTATTTATACTAATTCCTGACTTGACAATAACTTACCAGGGCCGACTTCTCTAGGAGAGTCTAACAACCCTAGCGCCCCGAAACTGCAGGGACTTTAACCCTTGAGCAATAAGGAGGGTTACCCTCTATGACTTTACATGACTTTTTTACATTATTGATTCTCCCGATAGGAACATCGGGGTATGACATGACTCAATTACATTACAGATACTTCCCGATAGGAACATCGGGGTATGACATGACTCAATTACATTACAGATACTTCCCGATAGGAACATCGGGGTACAATACATAAGATATACAAGTGAATACATTCCGAAGTTACAAATATATCAACAATGATGATCCATTATACACACGCTGATGTTGCAGATAATGATGATGTTTCAGTATTAACATACTGATGTTGAAGAAGATGATTCAATATCCACATACTAATGTTGCAGAAGATGATCCAGTACTCATAGAAGATGACTCAGTATTTACATAATGAGGTTCCAGAAGATGATATAGTATTCTCATACTGAGATTGATGATGAAGATGCATGATGTTTTTCCAAAAGTTCTTATGACATACAGAGATTCTCCAGTCAGTTGTACAGTTGCGATGGTGGTTGCTGCTGATGTAGAATACCTTCCTAGTTAAGAGGGAGTGTTAAAATATTGTAACTTCGGAATATATTCTATTGTAATTTTAATGTATCCTACTTTAGAGATATTATTCCTCCATTCAAAGATGTCCTTGATGTAATTGGTCATATATAAGTCACGAGGTAAACCCTATATCCTAATTCAGGGAAATAATACCCACAAAAGTATTTTACAAATGTTATTTTGAGACTCCCTAGGTAGGTCGGTCCTAATTAGAGAACATGCCTGACCTAGTTAGTTATTTAAGTCACTCACCTTATGAATATAAATAAGTGAACCACTTATACTATGAAATCAGAACTTTATACTAAGAACGAGAACTTTACCCATAAAAACAATGATTTTTGCATAAAAAACATCAAAAACACCCCCCGAATAGAATAGTGTTGATACTAGTATACACATTTTTTTTCGGGGTAAAAAATAGAGCCATGGCCGTAAACATCTCATAATGTTGTTTACAAAAACTTTGAAATCAACCTCAATTGGAAAAATAGTTTTTCCTTCAAAAAATAAATTACAACTTTTTTGAAACTTGCATATTAAACAAAAAAAAAATCGTAAATAATTTCACCACTCTAACCATAAAAAATCAAAGAAATTATGACGCGATTCATAATGAAATCATATTTTAGATAATACAAGAACAAATAATTCATATAATTTTAGCCCAAAAAGTTTAAAAAATTAAATAAATAAAAAATTCAAAAAATCATAACATTTTTTTTAACTTAAAAAAACAAGATTAAAAATAAAATATTTTAAAAAAGAAAAAAATATTTTAAAAAGCAAATAAAAAATAAAATAAATTATGTAAAAAACTTATATTTTTAAACTTTATAAAAAAAAGTGTAAGTATTTTTTTTAAATGGTTTAAGAAAAGAGAGTAAAACAAAAAAAATTAAAATAAAAAACAAAATAAAACAAAAACAAAAATAAACAAGTGAAATTAACAACAAAGCTCCATATACATGCCTTAAAAAATGGTTTAATCTAACAATTTAAAAATATTTTAATTTAGTAATTTTACATACTTAAGTTTAATTTAATAATTTAAAAATGTTATAATTTAATAGTTATTTATAACCAAAATTTGATCTCATAATTTAGAAATGTTTTGATCTAATAGTTATATATAAGTCAAAGTTAAAGTTAAAGTTTAACATGAAAATAATTGGATAATAAATAAGAAGTCATAAGAAAATGTCATTGTCATTTAGAAAAATCAAAATCCTATACAGATTTTATAAAATTTGCATTTTTTTATTAACAAAATTTACCAAAATAAAATAAAAAAATTTCCATTAACAATAAAAAGGCTAAATAAATTATTAAACTTTGGTAAATCTTTAGTATAATGTCAACTGATTAAAATATTAATCATCATATTTGTTTGAATAATCAATATTAAAAAAAAAAATCAATATTGATTAAAAAAATCAATAATCAATATTTTTTTTAGAAATATTAAAAAAAAAAAAATCAATCTTTTGTTTCATTATTAGTTTGTGAAATGTGGAATGTGGAAAAAAAACTTATTTGAATATCAAAATAAATATTTAAAAATTTTAATTTAAAAATTTTATTCAATAAATTTATTTAAAAAAATATTATTATATGTTAAAGTTTTTATATATATTTAAAAAAATATTATGTCTAAATAAAACTTCTGTATAGTGATATAGCTATATTCATTTATTGTGATGTGATTGTCACATATATCAAGATTAGTGATTATGGCTATTTTATAAATAAAATTAGGAGCAAAGATGCTTATACCTGCCTTAAGAAATAGTTTTATCTAATAATTTAAAAATGTTTTAATTTAGTAGTTTTATATACTTCAGTTAAATTTAATAATTTAACAATGTTATAATTTAATAGTTATTTATAACCCAAATTTGATCTCATAATTTAGAAATGTTTTGATCTAATAGTTATATATAGGGCAAAGTTAAAGTTAGATATGAAAATAATTGGATAATAAATAAGAAGTCATAAGAAAATGTCATTGCCATTTAAAAAAATCAAAATTGTATAGAGATTTTATAAAATTTGCATTTGTTTACTAACAAAATTATACCAAAATAAAATACAATTTTTTTACTAACAATAAAAAGGCTAAATAAATTATTAAACTTTGGTAAATCTCTAGTATAATGTCAACTAATTAAAATATTAATCATCATATTTGTTTGAATAAACTAATATTTTTTTAAATATAAAAAAGAACATCTTTAATTTCATTAATATGTTAATTTATGAAATGTAAAAAAAGTTTGATTGAATATCAAAATAAATATTTGAAAATTATAGTTTAAAATTTTTATTCATTAAATTTATATAAAACAAAATATTATAATATGTTAAATTTTTTATATATATTAAAAAAATAGTTATATCTAAATAAAACTAATATATAATGATATAGCTATATTCATTTATTGTGATGTGATTGCCACATCTACCAAGATTAGTCGTTATGGCTATTTTAATAAACAATACACTTGCCATTACTAATTTTATTTCTAATTTTTAATAAATAAAAAAATTATGATATGTCAATGAACCATTACCGATCGCGGACTCTCCACAAGATATCATTAACAATTAGTGCGGATTCTCACCAAAACAATATATATATATTTAAAAAACTTATTTTATTTACATAAAAGTTATATATAGTGATATAGTCATAGTCAATCATTGTGATGTGATTGTCACATTTATTAAGATTAGTCATTATTAATATTATAATAAACAAGACACTTGGCATTGTTATATATTTTTAATTTTTTAAATATTTTTTATATCTAACAATTCCATTTGCACACTAGAAGAAATTAGTTAAATCATAAAAATGAACCAATCATAAAAATACGAAAGTAGATTTTAAAAAATAAAAATATATAATTTTATTTTTAAAATATTAATTTTATAAAAGTTATGTAAAACTTTTGAAAAATATATAAATTAATTAAAGTAGAAACTATTGTTTGACTAAAGATAGATATATACCTGCCTTGGTATAATAAACAATACACTCAAAATTAGATTTTATTTCTAAATTTTTATAAAACAAGAGCCATGAGGTTGCAATGTCCCTGACATTGCATTCGTGATAGCTAGTGGTTTGCAATTGCCTATGCAAAAAATTAAAACTCAATAAAAATAGATTAAATTTTGTTATAACCTACTTAAAACTCAATAAAAATAGAATAAATGTTGGTATAGCCTACTTAGGCATCCTTTTGAGGAAGGTAGATATTTGACTACTTAGAAGACTCTAGACTCAAGTTTTATTTCAATGGATACAAAGTGAGGATGAGCTTTACCAACTTTGCGAGAACGACTACTACATCTCAAATAGGCCATGAAGGACATAAAGACAAGCCTAATTACAGAGTGGGGATGAACCATTTTTTATTAGTTAGATAAATTGTTGATGCTTGTTGGATGGTTAAGTTAATTCCTTTAGTATCAGAGTTGAAAATCAACTTCTCCTTCTAAAATGGTACCCACCTCTCTCTTGGAGTTGCACATTTGCGCTTGAAAAGTAACTTATGATCTAAAGGTAGGGTAGAAAGGAAAAAGAAAGGCAATGAAAGTAAGGGCATGACTCCTATACGATCTTTCTAGGTAAAAAATTTGTTCATTATAGGAACTGCCATATTCAAAATATGACGTTTTCCATTCCATAGGTCCATTAAGAGTTTTGGATCACCTATAAATTATGAATAAAATATATATGATATTAAATTGTCCCAAATATAAATAAATAAAATAAACACACTTAATGTACATAAAGATTTAGATAATTTAAATAATATGATAAGTTTAACATCAAAATAAATCTACATTTTTATTTATTTTTTAATTTCGCATAAAATCAAGCCAATAAATATATTTAAAAAAATCAATAATAAATCCTATTAAAATTTCCAACTAACTTATCAAAATAATATTTTTTACTTTTTAAATTTTTTATAATGTTTTTTTTTTAGACAAAAGCAATTATATTATAATGGGAGGTGGTGTAACCACCAAAGGGTTCCAGTTTACAAAAAGCCCTCATGGTAGCGGCAACTGAAGACTAGTACACAAAAAAACCTGAATAGCCATAGGTGCCCTTGAGGAAGCAACAAAGGCATTTAAGCCATAAAAAATGCCCTTGAGGAAGCGGTGATCAAATAGTCTGAAACCTTAACAAATTTTATAACTCAGTAACATATTTAACAAACTACCTAAAAGCTGATAAATAGAGAGACGAAAACTATGCAAGGAAGCGGAGAGTCGATTGCATGCAGGACAACGA
Organism: Pseudotsuga menziesii; assembly: GCA_001517045.1. Lineage (NCBI taxonomy): Eukaryota > Viridiplantae > Streptophyta > Pinopsida > Pinales > Pinaceae > Pseudotsuga > Pseudotsuga menziesii. The sequence goes on from LPNX010766559.1 coordinate 63,574, forward strand.
ACCCAGACGCACAGATGAATTCTAACCATCTGAGCTAGAGGACATACCATTACCGAATGCTTCGTGCTTAACAAGTTTGAGAGAAAGCTTGTCCACCTTAATTTCTAGCTCAACAATAAGCCTGGTGAGCGATTTTTCAGTCCGCTTGACCTTCGGTTTGATTTTCTTTCGAAGAAAGACCAAATATTTGTTCACATGTTCCAGTCTCCTTCCACCCTCATAGTCAATAGCATTCACCTGAGTTTACAGTGATTTGAGCTCGTGCTTCACCTCCTTTATCTTTGTGTCCACCGAATTTGGAACAGGCGCAACCGCGGAAGAGGAACCCGCTTCCATCCTGAGTAACAGCAGTCTCCAAGCGGCCAGATGACAGATCTCCCGACTAAATAGCACAGCAAGCGTGCTTCGGCCCTCTACCTTCCACTCCTTTATGTCCATAAGCTTTGGGGAGATTGGCATCACCTCATAATCCAACGCACAAGGAATCAAGCAAATGCTTGAGTGATTCGACGCGATCTTCATACCAGAGATCATCAGAGTTTCGTATGCTCGAGTGGTAATTACACCCATTAAAACAATCGCTGCAACCTCCTTCGACATGACTTCTGTTGAATTCACCTCATGCGAGAGCCCTAGGTACATGAACGCCATTAAACCAACAAATCCCCTCCATGACGAACAATGATATATCATGAGATCACCTATCCTATAGACATTAAGACGCGAGACAGAGCTCTGAGGGTTCAAGTGTCTTCGCAGTGGATGAAGACATAGTCCGGGCATATCATTTATGCAAAACCTGGCGTAGCCACATGAACACCACGCGCCACACATCCATGCAGCCTGCTAGCATGCAGAGGAACAAGGGAGAAGGGCCCACGGAGGGGAGGCCCATGATAAGCCCCCGGGCTTATGGGGGAGGGCAGAAGGAACCCTGCTCATTAAAAATAAGCTCCCCGAGGCTTAGGGAGGCACCTTTGTTGGCCTCTAGATCAGTAGAGGAGTTGTTTTCCCTCAACACGTGGTAGAAATAAATTTTTTTGAAGTGGGAGGCTTGAGTCACGATCTTATGGATAAGATGCCTCAGAGCCATATGAGTTGGCATAAGTTTTTCAGCAAGAGTGCAGATGACAATTCTAGAATCTCCAATGACGATTAGCTCAGAGATTCCCAATGCCTTGGCTATCCTCAATCCTTTCCATAGATCCAAGGCTTCAGCCATATTGTTGGTGTCGATGCCCAGCCCCCAAGCGAACTTAAACTCCATTGATTCATCTGGAGTGAAAAAAACTCCCCCCCCCCCACTATACCGCCCCGTTTAATTTTTTATAATGTTACATATAACTCTCGTTAACTTTATAAATGGATACCCAAAATCTCTTCACCTTTAACATTCACAATACCTTTTAACACTCATTTTCACTAACATTACAAACATTTAAATTGATTTTTCAAGAGAAGGTTATCATTACATTCCCTATTTTAAGGTATAATTAATTTGAAAACTATTAATTAATTGTGTTTTGTCTCTTAATAAGGGCATTAATTCTGCTACTCATAGATATGATTGTCCACTTCAGGGAAAAAAGAACAAAAACAATTGAATTGTTCAATGAATGGAAATATATTCTATAGCGATGCATATTGACCAATATTAAATTGTGTGAATTCGTTTCTTTTTTTAATTCCCCTCGGGCCGTGAGGCAATGCGAAGCATGGCATGGTTGTAAATGCAACGTTTTTCTTCTTAAATCCAAACATCATATTCATAATCATTTGAGGCAAAAAGGAAATCTGGCTATTTTAGGCGAGGAGGGACAATTTGCTCTTCCTTTAGTATGGATCAACCATTATAGCTTTGGAGGCTCCTACATGCATCGGAACGCTTTGGAACTAAATTTTAGGAAGTTTTCTTTTTGCTCTATATCCCTTCTAGGGATATTGGACACACCTTCTCATGGCTTGGAGCCTCCTTCCTTCTCATTTTTACTGTTATGGAAGCATTAGCACATCAGTTACAGGTTGGTTTGAATCGCTTGATTGAGTTATTGGATTGCTTTTTTCATATTAGGATGGTTAAGTACAATTCATTCAATTAAAGATTATAGAACATGTTATAACACGAAGTTCTGTTTATAAGGTTTAGGTTATTTTCATGTTCCCCTAAATAATTTGTCCCATATTGGGGATCATCATCGGTGCCCTCTTCAGTGCCATAGAATGAAGTTTTTTTCTACATAATAATTTATTTGTTCTAAAACGCTGATCAGGGATCTTCACAACAGGTGGTAGACCTCATGGACGACCGACAATAGCAAGTGGATCAGGGATCTTCACAATAGGTGGAAGACCACATGGATGACTAGTGATAGCAAGTAGAGTATGCTGTGGTCACTGCCTTTACCCGACACTAGTATATATTAATCGAGAGCCCTGATTGGCAAGCTCATTTTTTCTTGCATTTTTAGTTGGAGAGAATGCTGAGCTTGGCGATCAATTTCCTTACAGGGTTGTAGTGTATATTCGATAAGTTTCTGGCTCTACCATGTCTATTTTATTCTTGACTCGTTAAATTCCTGAAATTTGTCCAACATTATGCCATTTTTGTCCAGGATATGGAGTGTTTGTTTTTGTTGAATACGACATCAATCTCAAATTGTTTTAAAGTGTTCTTGCCCAATTCGGTCGTTTCTTTATATATTTCTTCAAGCTTCGGTGAAATTCTCGCCATCGTTTCACTCATTCTGTAGCGTCTTGAACACTTATTTTACTGCTTTAACCGGTTTTTTTGCAAATGCAAACAATTGTCCCTTATATATAGCATGAACCCGTTTCTTTACTTGCATGTGTAAACAACGGGTTCCTTTTCTGTTTCCTTTTTACTCTGTCATGTTTTATACTGTTCATTCACTGCAATTAGACTCAGGACATATTTTAATGCCTTGAAAAGCCGCTCTTGATATTTTCGTCGATATGGTCTGGTAATATTTCAGTAGTAGTTTTACAAGGTATTTTAATATGTCTAGGGTCGAATGACAGTGATTTTGTGGCTCAACAAGAGATCAATTAGGACACTTTAATGAAGTAAGTTTGGAATGTTTTTTTGATAGTATGTCGTTACGTGTCATTCCTTCTGCATCAAGGTTTTAAGTATCGCCATTAGATTTTGAGCTTCCCATGAGAACACACTGTTCAAGGGGTTTGGGACTCAGGTAGATTGGTCATCCTTTAATGGCTAGACGGCAGTGCGAGCCTGTCTCTTCCACATTCCGCTTCCTTCTTTCTTTCCTTCTCTTGCGATATTCGCAAAGGTAAAACACAAAAGAGACAAGAAATCTTTCAAGGTTAAACTACATTGTGAGATATTTTAGGCTTCATTGTTATTTCAAAAAGAAATTGATTATGAGTAGGTACATGCATTTTAGTGCAAAGTTGTTTTTATCTTTTTATTCCAACATTGATTCTGTCTGTTCTAGTTTGTCAAAAAATGGTTTATATCTCTATCTGTTTTATCTGGCTTTCCAAGATAGCTTGGTCATTTTCCTCTATCTTCAACGATCTCCATTATCCCATTCAAATTCCCCTTTATCGCATTAACAATGTGAGGCTCGCAGCCCAAATTCCCTAAATCTATTTCAACAGTTCAAACAATAATCCATAGAAATTTTCATTGCTGCAACCTTCCACAATAGTTCTCATGAAACATGTATAAATTTTATACAAAGACACTAAACTTACACAGAGAACTGAAAATGCAAATAAAGAGACACATTATTAAAATGACTTCAGCAAAATACCTTTGTTCATATTTTCTTGCTTTCTACCAAGGAAATGACATATATTTGTGTTCTTGGGTTTTGAGAAACTCTAACTAGCATTGAACTCAGATCCCAGGTGGAGAGACACGAGAAGCTCTCCAACTTCCGTCGGGGATCCATGACAATTTCCAGACTTCCCCTTTCCAAGCTATCGTAGCCTATGCTACAACTCTGCAGAATCCATAGAAAAAGGTCAACTGGGTATCCAAGCTATCGCAACTTATGCTACAACTCTGCAAAATCCATAGAAAAAGGTCATTTCCAGTACCCGCCTCAAATAAACATCCATTATGCTAAATATTTCAAACCCAGCTCAGATAAATATACAACAAACTAAAATATTCAAACCCAACACAGAAAAAGCTCCAAGAAGCTGACATATCCAAACCCATATCAAACATAATTAAAAAAAACACAATGTACAATAGAAAATGTCGATTTTCAACAAAAATCCGACATATCATTTGAAATCCAATCCTTGAACACCATAGTTCTTTAATGAATTTACAATTCAGCTACAAACGAATACAACAGCCTGACATTCAGAAATTCGCCTTAGAGCTCTTACCATTGTGTAAAGAGATCACTGTAGCAACTAACACTGATGACTAGAAACCCGGGAAGTAAGAGAGAAGAGTTCATGAACACACAGTAGAGTGAATGGGAATAGTTCTTATGAAGTCCATTAAACAACACCATTAAACGACAATAGTTCTTATGAAATCTAACCAGGGGTTAAATTTGACGGGCACCCCTACCCATCATCAAAAAATTATATGATGGTTTTGTTTCTAAAGTTGCCATTCATATAAATTTTAATAATTTTTTTACCCTTTTGAATGCTTTTATATTGACTATGTTTTTATGGGCGTGAGCAGCATAAACGCAGTTTTTAATAAAACCCTAAAAGTCACCCCAACTATGGTTTCCATTATTTTTCTATGCATTCTAGACATTACTACAATATTAGATTTTTCACAATTTTCCACATGGAGAATGAATTTAGGATTGAAAATTCATCATAAAAAGCTCCATGAATCAATCATTTAACGGATCTATCTATTCTTCCATTAAAAAACAAAACCCTCAACAACAACGATCTTACTCTCCATTACGTAATCTAAAAATAGTCAAATGGCTAACACTAGCTCCTAAAATTTTACTTTGGAAGAAAATTTAAAAATTAAATAGAATGGCTCTGAAGTTAAAGTAGAAATGTTTTTGTTGTTTTGCTCCAACTAGAAAAGATGAAATGAATCACTCTGAAGGGAATTTTCATTAATCAAAGAAGCTCCATATAAAATACTAACTTGTGGCAATAAATAATATAGAATTTGGAAGTTTAAATATTGAATCTCAAAATCTAAATCTAGCTTGAAATACTCAATTTTGTTAAATGAATATTCAAACCGACAAGCAATACACCAATCCATAATAATAATAAAAAACTAGCCTTGTAAAGGAACTAACTAGAAATACATGACCTCCTCCATGGGGCTAGACAAAGCGCTTTGGTACCAAAATTGTCCCCTCCTGATAAACCCTAATCGCCTCCTACCGGAAACATTTGTGCTACCTTCCTGTTAAACTTGCATACAGGTCAAAAGTCCAGTTTCCAAATACACCAATGCTATCTGGTTCCTTCCAACAATATGTGTAAGTTTTCGAGCAACCACTTCTCAATTATCATGTTTACTTCATACTTGAATTAAGAGATAACATCCAGTTTAAGTGGAAGCGCCATAAATTTCTAGAAAATATTTACACTATCTAAATCATTTTGCCCCAACGTATGAATAACTATATTGCCATTAACCCCAAATTGAGTCTCTATCCAAGGAATTCCTTACTTTGCAGCTCCAATTTCTAGACCAAAAAACAAAAGAAGAAAAAAATCTCGTGGAACTGAGTATGAATCTTTAAGATCCTTTAAAATCCACAAAGATCATAAAAAATCATGCATATTGTTCGCAGTAATCGAACTTCCGCCCCAAATTTGAGCACAAGAAGGAAATATTGAAACTAATTTGAGCACAAGAAGGCAATATCTAAACTGTTTATCAATCAGTAGACTTTGAATTTCCCAGTGTTACTCCCAATCTCTCATTTCACTACATAGCGAATGTAAGCACGGATGAACAACCCTGATACAAACTGGGCTATTCATCCAGTGACTTCACAGTCGCCAAAGGAGACTTGATAAGCATTAAACATTTCAAACAGAATAGTGAACTCACCATTCAGTAGTTGTCTCTTTTCTCGGAGCTTATTTACTAGCATCTCCCTTTGCTATAGTAGGCCCATTCAATATGGCCTCTTTGAGCTTATTTACTTTTCTAGTTGTTTGGATTCCTCATGATTCGACCTTTCATGGATTAGAATGGCTAAATAATTAGAACTACTAAATAGTTAAAACATTCTGTTTGAGCTGCAAACCACTCCGAACCCGATGCAAATAGTTAAATACGTGTAAGCTTCCATTAGAGTGACAGAAATCCCCCTTCTTGTTTGTCCATGTAGGATGTAACCAATGGAATATAAGAGATGGAATGGAGAGTTGTTGTGAAATAACTGCTATCTACAAGCAAAAATATAGGGGTAGACAACCAGTTGGATGGAATCATGAAACTATGGAAAACGTTTTGTGAAACTTTATAACCCTTCGAGGAGGAAGACATGTCAATTTCCAGGGCGACTCATCCCAACATATTTACACAAACCCTTTTCCTCCTGAGCATTGTTACGAGAATACTCAATTATTCCTTCTATCCAGTTGAGCAGAATAGTTGTTTGGCCAAAACAAGATCTAGAATAGGGTCGGTCAATAAGGCCTTCTCTTCACAGTCTTGATTAACCCTTCCTCTCACTTTTAATTGATGGGTTGGTCATGCTGTTGCCACACCTTTCACTTCTAGATTTCGATCTTGTCGTGGAATTGCTCATGATTATTTCATCATCCCTATATCTATAGCCGCTTCATCATTCTGGATGGATGTATTTGTATTCAAGATAATCAAGGTATTGCTGGAGTTGATAACATAGGCTACCAAAGTTTTAATTTCCTACCAAAGTTTTAATTTCCGATTGAAAAATATGTTCCCAAGCGCCCAAACCACGATGGAAGAAGCCGGGAAATGGATTTGGCTTTTACACAAAGTAATTAATTAATTGCTAGACAGTTTGATGTGAACCAAAGTTTAATCTAAGATCGCCCGATGGATATGCAGGCAACAGAAATCAATTGCTTTTAATACAGTCAGTGAGGGTAGTTATAGCTTTAAAAAATGGATCTATGGATGGATAAGCAAACGCGTCCACTACTTATGAAAGTAATTATAGTTTTAAAAAATGACAGCCATTCAAGGTTGCACATATAAGCTTTAATAAATACTGGTAAATTTTAATGGTCCCCATCAAATTGACGATCCTAATAAATAATCAAACTTCCCCAATGACGTCTTTATTCCAAGTTGAGCGGCATTTAACGGGTAAAAAATCAAAAAAAGACCATACGGGCGTCAAATTTTACCCCTGAATCCAACCTCCACTACCCACTGTACCAAATCCTGTCGAAGTGAAGGTACAAGGCCTATCAATGCTTAATCAATTAATTATAGGAAGAATTAAATCCGGTGAGGACGCGATTTGATTTACAAATCTCATATGCGAATGAATGTTCAACAACACATGGAAATTTGAGCGATATGCTTATGTTGATCCCGCCGCCTACGCCTCAGAAAGACTGCCGAGGCGTGAGGTCACATTTTTTTATTCAATAAAAAATGGAAAAATTAACAAAATCAGAAAAGAAAAAAAATTAATACAAATAGTTTTAACTTTACATAATCTAAGGTATATAACAAATTTTTTTTCAAAACTAATACAACAGAATGAAATATAAATGTCCCCCATCGGGGACATAAAAACAAATTACAATATATTGATGTGTGTGTATATATATATAGATATTTAATTTTTTTTTTTTATATTTAAATAAAAGTTGTATATAGTGATATAGTTATAGTCAATCATTGTGATGTGATTGTCACGTTTATTAAGATTACTCATTATTACTATTTTAATAAACAAGACACTTAACATTGTTAAGTATTTAATTATTTTTTATTTCTAACAATTTCAAATGCACACTAGAGGAAATTAGTCAAATCATTAAAATGAACCAATCATAAAAATACAAAAGTAGATTTTCAAAAATTAAAAATATATATATAATTTTATTTTTAAAATATTAATTTAATATATGGATTTTATAAAAGTTATGTAAAACTTTTGAAAATGTATATAAATAAATTAAAGCCAAAACTATTGTTTGACTAAATGATAGCTATACACCTACATTGGTAGGTATATCAAAACAATAAAAAGCCACACCTTACATTACCTTCTCCACCTATCCCCTACCTACTCCCAACTACCCTCCTACGTATCATTGTGCTATTATCTAAGCTTCATTCAAAATCCATGTAGTTTGAAATGATAAAGCTCATGTACACAACTCATCCTCGTTTAATAACATCTTGAATTGAACTTGTGCGGCTGTCTATAACCAATAAATGCTTCCACCTTCAGGCATAGGAGGAATTCATGTAGACCAGTTTACCAAAAAGATTGAATTGATGAAGTTAAATGGAGTATTGGTACAACCTCCACATGGTATAACTGCCGCACCCCTGGGAATATAAAACAAGTGGACTAACCGCCACTCCTGGTGATAGGGCCTTGTGTTGGGTTTCAAATGTTCATCAACATTTGCAGGTTTTGGTGTAACGAAAAACCTTACATGGTATCAGAACATACGTTTGAGGTTCAATTCGCCCGATCTACGCCGGAGGCAGGGTTTTGGAGTATTGGTACAACCTCCACATGGTATAATTGCCGCACCTATGGGAATATAAAACAAGTGGACTAACCGCCACTCCTAGTGATAGGGCCTTGTGTTGGGTTTCAAATGTTCATCAACATCTATAGGTTTTGGTGTAACAAAAAACCTTACATTAAAATCGTTCTGTACAGTCTGATTCTTTCTATGTAAAGAAGACTAGAAGTAGAAGTTGCACTTTCTTTGATTTTGATATCAATGTTGTTAAACATTGTGATCCTTCCACATATAAAGTAGGACATTCATTGTATCAAATGCACCATAGAATTGGGAGTCATCCTCTATAATTCATTACCAGGTAGACACTTCACTCCATTTAAAACATATAGAATTGATTTGGAAACACTCTCACCATAATAAAATGATTTAATATAGCATTTGAACAAAAAGAGACAATTAAAATACAAATTGTTAACACTCAAGTTTAAGAACTCACTTTTTATTTTAAAATACAAATTGTTAACACTCAATTTTAAGAACTCATTTTTATAAAAAAAATAAAATAAAATTTTAAAATATTAGTTTTTTTTTAATGTTATTCTTGTTTTTTAATATCTTTTATTTATTTTTGTTACATGGAAAATATAATACTCGTAGCTTCGGTAGTAATTTATTTCTTAGTATTGAGAATATATATTTTGCAACTCGGACAAAAGATGAGACTTATGAATCTGTTTTAATAAATGAAAATAGTGAAGCAAAATATAGTGAGATGTTGACTTATAATGTTGTGGTTAAAAAATTAACATATGAAGAAAGAGATTTGAAAGGAGTTATTGTAAAGATCTATCTAAATCCACAAGCCTTGATTAATTATCTCATGGATACATTTTGAAGAGAAGGATTTTGGGTCTTAGTTTTGTTCTTAGGTTCAGCTAAAATTTTTGATATTACATATGAAATCATATTTCAAGTTTTACTGTTTTTTTTATGCTTCATTAATATTTTTTTAAGTATACTTATTAATTCTATTTGACTAAACTATCTTTTTGTTTTTGGTGATTAGGTACAACATTAGCATGCTCCTTACAGAAAGGAAGAAATTGTATATCCATTGATAATGATCCACTACAATCCAATTACATCAAGCAAAGAATTAATGCTATTCAAGTTCTTCCAAATGAATTGCAAGAAATTGGGTTGAACTTAAAGGAGAGTTTAGTGAAACACTTGTGGAGAAGATGCCAAAATAGCCTCAATCCCCATTAGGAGGGATGATTGGAAATGAGCATTTTGGGCATCTTGCAGACATAGAAGACGCGATGGAAGAGGACATTGATCTCCCTGAAGAAGTCCATGCTCTATAAAATTCCAATTTAGATGATGAATTTGGCGTGCATGATATTGTTGATTAGTTTCATGTCTTGAAGAAAATGTTAAATTTGACAACTTTTTGATAAGATATATTAGTAATGTTTTGACTCTTAGACTTTATTTTAGAAATAAAATTTCTATATATAATGTTTTTAATATGTCATTTACAAATATATGGTATAGTTTTTCTTGAATTTATTTGAATCGTAATTTTTTGGAAAATAATATGAAATAGTATCATTTTTATACAAATTTTTTTAGGAAAATCCATTGAAAATGGTTTTAAATGTCGTTATTTTCTGGAATTTTTTACAATTTTATCAATAAAAATGTCTTATTTTTCCCGTAAAAATGACTTATTTTAAATTAAAAAATGCAAAATGTATATGTTTTTTATTATAACTTGCTTCTAAATGTATGCTATTTTGTTAAATTTCTAAAAAAACACACTTGAAAATAGAAATTAAAAATATTTTACGACAAAGATGATTCAAAGGCCCAAAAAATGCCTCAAAATGAAAATGTGTGATACTGGTATCAACCCTTTTAGAAAATGAAGTAAAAATAGCTACTAAATTAGGAGAGAGAAAAACGAGAACTTTGTCAAGTTGTCGTTTCATAGTATAAGTGGTTGGTTAGGAACCTCTCTTATTCAGACACACTTTACACTCAAGCATTGTTCAATAGAGGGAGAGAGAGTCTACTGCAGAAGAGGAGCTGTTATTCTTGTTATTGGGGTGTTACACTATACTTGGTCGAATTCTATATAGAGGAAGTTTTGTTGGGTTTTATTCCCCATGAGGGTTTCCCAGGATAAATCTTTGTGTTTTTTTGTGTGGTTGTGGTTGTGCTTGTCTTTCTTTCAGTGATCATTTGATTATGGTTATGATGTTATGATGCTAAATGTTTCTAGATATTGTATAACCATTAAAATATAACATTAGGAGCATTGTTCAACACTGTATGAGATTGACCTTCTCAATAAAAAATTCTTTTCCGACCTGGTCAACTATAGTTGTGACTAAGTTCAGTGGTTGAGAATGGGAATTGGCATACAAATTATCTTCGTGTTCAACATCTTTTATGTTTGTAGTAGAAGGGGTGGTACATTTCCTTTAGTGTGATGTTCTTGTAAATATTCAAGTTCATCAAAGAATATGGTATGAACATTTTTCCAATGTGTATCCTTCCTCTATTGTCCTTTAGGACTTGCAGGGATCTCATCAAAGTGCAATCAAATGAGCTTTCAAATGTGCTATCAGAATTGACAGATTGGGAATCTACTGTAAAACAATGGTGAGCTCCATAACCAACAGGATGTATGGTAGTAGATGGTGTTTTATCTTCCATAAATTATGCAAATAGACGGTATCCATCTTTTCCCAGAAGAGAGATTGCATGTTTGGAGCCAACTAGAAAGATTGCATTGGTAATCACTTTAGCATGGGCTATAAGTTGGGCCACTTTTAAAATCATAAATACACAAGCATTTATCTATGTGAGAAGAAATAAGATATCTTCCACTTTGATCCAAACAAACCTTAATTGGCTCATGAACATCCCCATCTTGTTTGAATGATCTTACAGGTTTACCAGTAATCAGGCTTAACACCTTTATTTTTTTATCATGTCTCACTGTAACAACAAGTTTATTGGAAGGGTCTATTTTATGCTGTATTTTATTCTATACTACACTCTATATAGTATATATCACTTGAAAGAGGCAATTCGGTTAACTTACTGTTCATGTACTTCCAGTACACCAAATGAAAAGATTGTCACTTCATTTTTTTACTGGTTTGTAAGGCTTTACTGCAATGTGAAATTATATTCAAGCTCTTCTTTATTGCAATTCTCCATTTCTAGGACTAAGATAAGATAAAATTATCTTATCTTATTTTATCTCATACATTTTATAATCTCTTGTATTTTTAGATATGTATTGGAAAGACATTTATTAGCAGTTCATTCAGATCACATGCAAACTTAATCTATGTTTTTACAAGGGTTAGAAGGTCCACTAACATTCCAAATACAAACTATTATTCAAAAGAAGGGTATATTTAGTTCTCATCAATGTCTCCTTGAGGTTGTTTAGTGCAATGAAAGTTGGACTTTGACATCAAACACTCGTGATCCATATTTGGCTCACATCTAGTGATCTGTTGAGTGAGGTGTGTGTGAGGGTTTTATACATAAAGGAAAAGGTTGCTTGAGGTGATCATAGCTCTTTTGGATTGTACCAGAATATGATTGTATAAATATGGTGATCTCCCATCTGTTTTATAGAACTCTTTCTTGAGGATGTTAGTAATCCGAGGGAAAAGTTTTGGCATATAAATTTTAGGTTTACCATCTTGCTATGACCTCCTTATGTCGTATGCAAGAGTATAATGTCTCATTCATTTGATATTAGCTTTTTTTGTGCAGAAAGATATGGGATCTCCTGCCCTATTTTCCTAGTTCAAGGACTACCATGTTGCTCATCATGGAGAGATTGATGATTGTAACAACTTGGGATTTGATCTTGTCTCATCTTCATTTCAGTCTCTCTTTGACATAGAATGAAGTTTTGGAATTTGTTAATTACAAGGTTTCCTTGTTTGATCCCATCGGCAAGTTCCTTGATTCATATTGTTATAATTTTACAACATGATATGCTCTTTCAGTAGACCTTGGGATTGCGAGGTTTCCCACCATGCTGATAAGTGGGGGGTTTTTGTAAAAAAAACTTGAATTTGAGGAGAACGTGACATCAATAGGTAGAAAATAAAGGTGTAATTAACAGTTTGGTTGCTTCCCCAAAAGGTATTGCTCAATTATAGATAATAAGAGGCTAAAAGAAATGTTTATAGGTTATGGCATGTCTAGTGCCTTGGAATGACAAAATGTGAGGTTCTGCAATTGCTATTTTCAACGGTACTTAGCCAATGTAGAATATAACATAATTACGTTTATGTGCATTGAACAGATAAATTACTGATAGAGAAGGCTACAAGAACTGCAATTGAAGTTCTAAGGTTTGGGAGATTAAAGTGTATTCCCTATATCTTTTCTTTTTTTCACTATATATGTGAGATTCATTATTGAGTTCAATGGGTTGGAAATGATAAAAAAATGTGGTGATGCCTTACTATTGGGATGCCTTACATGACTTATTTGATCTAAAATAGCTCTTGCAGACATCATTCCTTGGGGGATTCCATTATTATTTTGCAGATGCCTTCAACTCTACACTCATTTCAGGTTAATATATTTGAATAATTATCCAAGTTAGTTATTTTTTTTCATATATTAGACAATTGGTTGAGATGTTTAATTTATGATAGATAATTTACCAACTATATTTTTGAGATGAACTTGGTCCTACAACATTGCTCTAGACATGGTGAGAATTTCACTTATAATATCAAAACATATATTTGTAGAGAATGAAAGAGTTGCACAAATGGGGAGGACCTCAAGGGAGAAAAGATGTTGCAAGTGAGTGTAGAGGGTTGTGATTTCTCTAGATTTAAATACAATTTTACCTTGGATGACAGTTGGAACCCAGATGATAGGTAACAGTAGAACTTTCTGTGGAAGGTAGATGTGATGTTTTTTATACAATTTTTTTGAAACATGAGGGTTATATTATGTCCCAGTGGTAGAGCTATTCTTTCCTTGAGATATTTAGAATGATATTTTCTTGGATCTGTAATCATGCTTTTTGAGAACGAAGGCATTAAGGTGGTTGTGGATGAGGTTTCCTACGGATTTGTCAAGGGAGCAAAAACAAATTGAGGAGCTTATCCGATCCTCTTTCATGGTTAGTCATATTTTTGCTTTAATCATAAAATAATAAATATGTGACTCGCAATTTGAGATTTGCTTAACCTCGTGTTATGTTGTGTGCATTTAATATGATTCAATTACATATCCCTTTAGAAATTCCTTCACTCATAAGGATTATGCTTTTCTTACTGATTCAAGTTGTAAAGAGTATTAATAGTTAGTGACATGTATTTCTAGGTGGGTTGGAATGTAGTTAAGTGTTAAAATTGGAGATTACTGATGTACACAATGCACATTGTTTTCTCAAGTAAACTTATGATTTTTTTCATACCCTAAACCAACATGTTAGTAAATCCCATCAAGGACAGTTTGTAGTGACCCCGGTTTTGACCCCATAGTATTTTGATTATACATGATGTATATATTGTATTAGGATCATGACATGGAGATCAAGGCCAAGGCCCTGCCATCGATCTGGTATTTTGTATATAGGCGACAAAGGTTGATGCCTAAGGCTATGGTTATTGTGCTGGACAAAGAAGAATACATTTTTTAATACCATGTAAATGCACAATTTAATAAAATACCACAGCTAGCTGTGGAACTGCAACGTGAAAGAGATGGGGGCATGACCTCACAAGGAATAGAGTGGGAGAGTTGTTCAAGCCTATGAGCCTTAGGGTGAGGCCACATGTCAATATGAGAAACTATGTACCCCAGCTGCCTTTTGTCCTCTGTCCTCAATCATTTATTCTTCCAGAAGGTGGTTGAGGTAGTTAATACCTTGGGCAGAGCAAGGCATGGAGTCAGATTGCTTGTCTCAGAAAGTCTGCGGAGACCTACAGCCTAGGAAGGCGTGTTCTTGCTTCCATGGCAAGCAAGCACATGAATGCGTGCACAGACCTTTCTCCTCCATCATGTTTTTATCGAGGGTGTTTGTTCATTCATTCACAGATTCACCAGATTCACTCACGTGTTCTTGCTCTGCGTTGTTCCTCATTCAAGTTGTTCACTCATCCCGCGAATTTTTTTTTCATGTTGGTTGTTCACCATGGTTTTTTAACCCACAAAGAGAGAGAACCAGGTTTTGTTCAGGGGTTGTTTTTACCTGCAGGTCACCATCCTCTGTCAAGCAAGGGCATAGAAGATCCCTCGCTTTGTGAGCAAGTGTGTTCATTTGTGGCTTCCCCATTGTGGTGGTTCAATGGTATCCTCTGTCACAGAGTGAGCACAATCATGTTTTCTTGTGTTACATTGTGGTTGGCTATGTTGTGCACCGTGGTTTGATTCTGAACTGTATGCAAGCCTCAGGAGTGGGAGAGACATAGAATTTGCTCGATAAACCTAGTGTGGCACCTCACAATAAGATAAGAGTGGCTGGTAAATCTACTATGCACATCCTGAAGAGAACTGAAGGGGAAGGTGTAGCTAGAGGGACTATGGAGTAGAGAAAGGGACACTTCCTTATGTTGGGTGTGTAGGAAACATGGATACCAGGCCAGATAGATCTTCTGAAGGTGTCCTTAGCTCTGTGTATGAGCTCACTAGCTTAGCAGTTCTTCCTGTCCACTGACTTAGCAACATGATAAACCCAACTTGAAGGATGGCTTGGCTGGTAGACTGATAAACCCATCTGTTGGCTTGGCTATGTCTTGTTGTGTTTGGCCTTGGGAGTAATTCTTGGAAGGACATCCTCATAAACCCAAATTAAATGATGGCTTGGATGGTCCTTAAACTGGTTGTTGGCTTGACTGTGGATAGTCTGGAAAATCCATTAATGTTTGGCTTGTAAGCCTGCAACTTAATAAACCCACTGGGGCTAAGTGCCTGATAAACCCATCTGTGGCTTGGATGCATAGTATGATAAACCCAACTGTAGGTTGGCTTGACTATGTGAGTGCTTTGGTCTGGCTGTGTTGAAGTCTGTTGTTCCCTAATTCCTTGTGGGAATCATGCCTAGCTTGGAGGTGGCATTGTGTTGAGAGATTAATGAACACACTGGCCTATGGTTGGGTGGAACGTTGCAGTGACATAGCTAGTTGCAGGACAACTTCATCCTTCAAGATAAGTATTCTTGTTATGTTGTTTACGCAATATATTTGTCTATGAATTGTTATGTTCATGTGGAATGCTTATTGATGTTGAAGTAGATGTTTACTTATGCTTATTTCCTGCATTTTATCTCTGTTATGCCTTAGATGTTTTATGCATTTTGAATAAGTCCTTGGAGGCTAGAGCATCTTGAGTGGAAAGTCAGTTTGTAGCTGATCCAACTGTTTCCGCAACCTGGGATCCGCAGCGGAGGCGGAATATGGGGGGCGGAAGAAAGAAGTTCCATCGGAACATATTGTGGGCTTTCTGACTTCCGAGATCTGCTTGCGGAAGGCAAGAGGCAGAAGCGTAAAAGGGATTTAAGGTAGAAAGATCGATTTTCCAATTTTCAGGATCCCCCTACGGAAGGAGAGAAGTGAAAAGCTGAAAAGCGTAGGAAAGTGCTAAGGAAAGGTTAAGTTTCTGATTTCCAATTTCTGAGTGTGGAAGGCAGAAAGCGGAAAGTCCGTCGAGAGTTCCTTTGCACATCTATGTTTCTGATTTCCGAGTGCAGAAGGAGAAAGGAAGAAGTGTGGAAGGCAGAAGGCAGAAAGGTCGTTAGATGTTTCTTCGCACGTTTATGTTTCCAATTTCCGATTCCGAGTGCGGAAGGCGAAAGTGCAGAAGGCAGAAGACGGAAAGTTCGTTAGATGTCTCTTTGCACTCTTATGTTTTCGATTTTTTACTTCAGAGTGTAGAAGGAAGAAAGCGAACGTGCAGAAGCAGAAGGGTGGCAGGACGCTTCGTCGATAATTGAAGTTCCGATTTCCGACTCCTAAGGTCGGCAATGTGGAAGCGGAGGCGCAGAAAGGGCAAGGTTAGTTCGAAATTGGTCATTCTGCATGCAGAATGGATAATTGAAGGGCAGAACGACTGTCATAGTGGTTCTAAGCCTAAGAAGAAGGTTGGAGAATAGGCTAATGTCCATACTTGGTGCTTATCAGAAGAACAAAAAGGTTCTTTAAGCAAAAATTTTAATAATCCACGTTATGGGGTATGGGGACGTTACATTGTGGTATCAGAGCTTCGGGTTGCAGCGCTGGGCCTAAATGGCACAGAATGGATAGTGAAAAAGATAAGAGTACCCTCTAATACCAACATTGTAGTACACTACATTGTGGTATCAGAGCTTATGGTTATAAAATTTGGCCTTGAATGGGCCAAGTCGAACAGTTAACAGAGTTGTTGGTAAATGGTTCCGACACATTGTTAGCTGCATAACCAAGAAAACTACCATGGGTAGTGGGTAAGTGGTTTTGATTCTGAAATTATCTAACAAATAATGTGTTAATACATCTTGCAGAGTCATAGTGCATATTGAAAAAGAGTTTGTTTTGGCTCAGCCATGAGAACCTACAACAGGTATGATGCACGAAATCCATATGAGCATGGGGAAGATGCCATGGGAGAAAATGTCTGAGTGGGAAATGCTAATACAGAGTCTAATGGCAGAATATTTCAAGAGATTCCACCAAACATTGCAGCCACCATGAGAATATTGATTAAATCTCAGAAACAAAAGCATCAGATGAATGCTGCCATGTTGCAAAGCTTTGCAGACATCCAACAAGGGATGAACTCTGGGTGTCGTATAGTAAAACCAGAAGGTAGTAAGAGTAGTACCAGTAGAAGAAGAAGAAGGTATTCTAGTAGATCACTTGACTCTGAAGGATCCACTGAGGATTCTATCTCTTCATCTCACAGAGAAAATATAAAGAGGAGTTATAGAAACATCTCACGTGATGAGTTTAAGAAGGCAAAACCTCCTACCTTTAATGGTGAGATAAAGACTGGACAGGAAGCTGAAGCTTGGCTTCTTGGGATGAGGACATATTTCCAAGTCCAAGGCTATTCAGGAAATATGAAAGCTAGGGTTTCCATCTTCAACTTGAATGGAAGGGCATCCATCTCATGGGAGCACCTTAGGAAGGTAAAGAATATCAGTGAAAGGAAGATCACTTGGAAACAGTTCAAGAAATACTTCAAGCATAATACCTCTCTGACATGTATTATGATGATAAGATCAAAGAATTCCATGAGTTGATATTGGGATAGCAGACCATGGAAGAGTATGTAACTTTTGAGGTATATCAGGTACATTAAAGATGAAAAGGTAAAAATCCAACGTTTTCTAAGTGGATTACCTCAGTTCGACAAGGACAGAATTGAGTTTTATGAACCTAGAACTCTGGAAGAAACAATAAGGAAAGCTAAGTATTGTTATGAGCATAGCAAGAGAAAACATGATGTCCATAAGGATTGGAAGGACAAGAGAAATGAAAATTCTGATCAGAGGAAGAAAGGTTTCAGACATTCCAACTTCAGGAATCAACAGAAACAACCATCCCAAGCTATGGGTAAGCTAACTAGAATGATGGGAGAAAAGCCAAGAGATCCACAACAAGACAGAGAACCTCTTCAATGTTGTAAATGTGGAGGACCCCACATGCGTAGGAATAACTGACTTGAGAATGGGAATGTACGTCCAACTTATAACATTCAAGAAGCAGAAATAGTGGGTCAAGTTGCAAATACTGTCCCTAAGATTTATGCAGCACTGGAGGACCTTCAAACATACCATCAATCAACTATGGTTGAAGTTTAAGTTTAAGTTTCTGATTTCTGAGTGCGGAAGGCGAAAATGTTAAGTTTCTGATTTCCGAGTACGGAAGGCAGAAGGTAGAAAGTCTATCGAGAGTTCCTTCGCACATCTATGTTTCTGATTTCCGATTTTCAAGTGCACAAGGCGGAAGGTAGAAAGGCCATCATATGTTTATCCGCACTTTTATGTTTCCGATTTTCAATTTCCCAGTGTGGAAGGCAGAAGCTGGAAGGAGAAAAGGTCAGCAGATGTCTCTTCTCACTCTTACGTTTCTAATTTCTGACTTCTGAGTGTAGAAGGCAGAAAGTGGAAGTGTGGAAGTGGAAGGGTGGCAGGATGCTTCATCGATAATTGAAGTTTTTATTTCCGTCTTCTGAGGTTGGCAGTGCATAAACGTAGGTGCGGAAAGGGCAAGGTTAGTTCGGAAATGGCCATTCTGGATGCGGAATGGATAATTGAAGGGCTGAACGACTAGCATAGTGGTTCTAAGCCTGAGAGGAAGGTTGGAGAATAGGTTAACGTCCTTACATGGTACTTATCAGAAGAACACAGAGGTTCTTTAAGCAATTTTTTTAATAATTCGCATTATGGGGCATGGGGACATTACACAGTCTATGAATGATGTTATCTCTTGTACTTGCTAGTCCCATTGACCTATCTTTTGGTCAGTTGGACATTATTAAAATTATCTTATATTTTCTTACATGGAAGGTTTCATATATGTCGTTATTTATAAACCTTTTTTTGTTAGAGACAGTTAGGTTAGTTGCATTTTCTTTAGAAAAAAAAAATTACTTCCTGATCTTGCTATGCCTGTTGTTTTTTAATAAGAATTTGATGTTTCCACGCCATGCATTAGCCTGATGTAATAATATGTCCTTACATCCTTTTCAAACCCAAATGTTCTTTTATTCTTGGGATAAGGGTAGGGTATTGTAGTTTAAACACATTCAGATGATTTTTCATTGCCAGTAGGCAAGGTACAACAGTCATACATGCATTTTAACTGATTTATTTATGTGCCACTCTTCACATGGAATCATTTTATATCACACATCCAATTGTATGTGAAATACATCACTGGGGGAGACACATGAAAAATACATATATGAAAGAATACAAGGGATGTAGAAAATAATGATCATATTGATGGAATTACGTGGTACATGTATGCATCTATATGATAGATCATGAATATGAGAATCTTATTATATTTTCACATACATATATATGAAAGAATACAAGGGATGTAGAAAATAATGATCATATTGATGGAATTACGTGGTACATGTATGCATCTATATGATAGATCATGAATATGAGAATCTTATTATATTTTCACATACTTATGAGATTACAAGGTCTTGTGGACCAAAATTATTAATCAGTGTGTTATGATTTTCTTTATTTGTGCTATCATATGAAAAATGGAATATGTAGCATTAAAGTCAGTTTTGAAAAGACTCTTCTCTCGTCATGGGCGCTAAATTATTTTTGTTTTAGAAACCTTCTCTTAATCTGAATATAAGTTGTACATTTTTATTATTTATGTGATGACAAATCAAAAATGTGTTTTTTTGTTAATGTAATTTACCAAACATATCCCTAAATTGTAGTTCCATCCTTCTCTTTCCTCTTCAAACACACCATCCTTTGTAACCCCATTCTCAGTTGTGCTGTCTCCTTCTTTCTCTTTGGTCTACTTAATTCTACATATTCTTGATCTCTATGTGTAATGATTCATCAAATAATTATTGCATTGCTATTGTTTCTTGTTTAATCCTCCTTATCCTCAGCCTTCTCTAAATCCATATTGCAAGTATTAGTACTTTATTTCATGGGGACACTTTTGTCATCACTCTCGTTCTCTGTAACTGCTTCTATTTGTTTTTCAAATTCATCATCCCTATCTGAAAGAGTAGCTTTTATAAGTCTGTGACTCTGTCGGCCTTAGTATCCTGATTTTTTTTTAAAATTTATCAATATCCTTATGGTTTATGTTGCCACCATTAACGTGGTTAACAATCAAGTGTTGTTAGGGGCCCTCGTGTGTTAATGACCCACATTAACTATATTTTATGATCTTAGTTAAATTACTACACACTATATCAACTAAAGACATGTTGATGTATTCAATCATTGTTAATAAATAATGCAATCCTCCATATGTTTATTTCTATCTAGTGGTTGTAGTACAATCCTCCATACATTTGTTTCTCTCTAGTGGTTGTGATCCTTTTTTACCAACAATGGTATAAAATCCACATGGATGCTTCATTTTGTAATGAGATATTTATGCAGGATTACATTTAAAAGGTATGTAAGGCTCAAGGAGAGAAAAGGAAGTGGAAAGTTAAGTGTTTTTCAATTTTGCTAAGACATTTTTTAAACAATTTGAAAAAAAATGGAAAATGGAAATGCTCAAAGCCTGGAACAAAAAAATGGATAGAGAAGAAATCCCTAGCATCACGTAGAGTCACAAACTAGATTGGATTGTTGACACACAATATAGATTGGATTGAAGAAAGGCCATTGGTTCCATACCCATATGAAGGCCATTGGTTCCATACCCATATGAAGGAATCCCTACAACACCATACCCATATGCAACAGAGCAACCATACTCATGCAGCGGAGTCACCAATACCATACTCATATGCAGTGAAACTGACATACGCAATAAAGGCACCATACCTGATACCATACAACCAATGGATAGCATAAAAGAATTTGCATGTAGTTGACCAAAAAAACTCAATGTGTGAAATATGATAGGCTCACCCAAAGGTTCAGGATGTTTATAATTATGAAATATCAGGTGTTTATAATTATGAATTCAATACCTTTACTCTCTTTAAGAAGGAAAAAAATGGGTTCACATTATGTATTCAAAGGAGGAATACTACTCTTTGGGAAGGCTATGTTTCATCAGTTTAACAAAAGAAATAATTTGAGTACAACTTAAAAGAAGAGAGTTGAGAAATACTTGTAAATTCTTCAAAGAGTTGACATAGTTTCGATCTAATCCAATGGAGAGAGTCAACCTAAGATGATGTGAGCCAACGAAGAGATGAACTTAGCTAATGAATAGATTTCTTGAGAGGATAAAATAGATTATTTGAGTGCGAACAAAAATCCTTCTGTAGTAAGTAATGGTTAGTTCAACTAGCCAGTGGAATCAAGAGGAATGGGTTAGTGACTTATGCAGGCCTGAATGTTCTGCCACTTGGTTCTTATGACATTCTCGTTGGCATGGATTGCTTAGAAGCTCATAGGGTAAAGCTTGATTGTTACAATAAGACTTTTGAATGCATGGATGAAGAAGGACACCCAAGAATGATAAGAGGAATTCCAAAAGTGATTTATATTAGGCAGATTTCAGCCATGCAGCTGAATAAGTTCTGTAGGAAAGGTTGCCAATTATATGCATCCCATGTTTTGGGGGCAACAGAGAATGAAACTCCCAGGTTGGAGGATTTTCATGTGCTACAAGAGTTCAGGGATGTTTTTCTCGATGATGTTCCAGGACTTCCTCTAAAGAGGGATATTGCTTTTACCATTGACCTTGTGCCAAGAGCAGCACCAATGTCTAAGGAACCCTACAGGATGAGTACACCCGAGATGCTTGAGCTGAGGATGCAACTTCAGGAGTTGTTGGAGAAAAAGTACATCAGGACGAGTGTGTCTCCTTGGGGAGCACCAAATTTGTTTGTAAAGAAGAAAGATGGTACACTCAAATTGTGTATTGATTACAGACATCTGAACAAAGTCACAGTGAAAAACAAGTATCCTTTACCTCGAATTGATGATCTTTTTGATCAAATGAGAGGGGAAAAGGTATTTTTCAAGATTGACTTAAGGTATGGTTATCAGCAGGTAAGAATCAAGGATGAATACATCCATAAGACAAACTTTAGAACATGGTATGGAAACTATGAGTTTGTAGCGGTACCATTTGGTCTCACAAATGCACCAGCTACCTTTATGTGCCTTATGAATAGTGTTTTCAGCATATATTTGGACAAGTTTTTTCTTGTCTTCCTTGATGACATTCTTATTTATTCTAAGAATGAAGAAGAGCATGAAGAACATCTGAGATCGGTATTGCAAGTGCTCAGGGAGCACAAGTTGTATGCCAAGTTGAGCAAATGTGACTTCTATAAGGATAGGATTCATTACTTGGGCCACATCATATCAGATGAAGGCATATTTGTGGACCCTGAGAATATTGAGGCCATCATGAATTGGCCAACTCCAAGGAATGTGACAGATGTAAGGTCATTTATGGGGCTTGCAAGACATTATAGAAGATTCATTGAAGGATTCTCCAAGGTTGCACATCTTATCACTTCTTTGTAGAGGAAGGGGATGAAATTTGAATGGACACCTAAATGTGAGGGAAGCTTCCAGCAGTTGAATAATCTTATCACAAGTGCACCCATTTTGAAAATTGCAGACCCATAAAAGGAATTTGTGGTGTGCACCAATGCATACGGTCAAGGACTTGGGGGAGTTCTTATGCAAGAAAACCATTTGGTATGTTATGAGTCCAGGAAGCTAAACGATCATGAGAATAATTATGCCACTCATGAATTAGAACTTGCAATCATAGTAGATTCTCTCAAGATGTGGAGACATTACTTAATGGGTAGAAAATTTGAGTTAAGGATAGATCATTGTGGTCTGAAATATTGTTTGATCAGCCAACTCTAAATGCCAGAAAAGCTAGATGGTTGGATTTTTTTATGTGAGTTTGATTTTGAAATCAAACACATAAAAGGGAAGGAGAATAAAGTGGTTGATGCACTCAGCAGGAAAGTGCATGTGGCATCTCTTAGTATGTGCCAATCAGATCTGAGACATCTAATTGTGAATCATACTACTGAAGATGAGTTGTATGTGCAGGTCAAGGATAAATTGCAATGGAGGAGTCTTGAGAAGATATATGAGGGATATAAATTGAAAGAAGATGGGATTCTTACCTACAAGAAAAGAATTTATATTCCACATGTAGCAGAATTGAAGAGATTTGTTATGGATGAAATCCATCAAGCTCCATATTCTGGTCACCCAGGATATCAGAAGACAATTGCTATGGCCAGAAAGCAGTATTTCTAGCCAGGAATGAAAAAGGATATTGCCGAATATATTTCGAAGTGCATGAAATGTCAGCAGTTAAAGGTTGAGCATCAACACCCAGCAGGTTTGTTGCAACCTTTTCCAGTTCCAGAATGGAAATGGGAATTTGTTTCCATGGATTTTATTACAGGATTGCCAATGACTTGGAGGCAACATGTTTCCATCATGGTTGTGGTGGACAAGTTGACAAAGGCAACACATTGTATACTAGTCAAGTCCACACATAAGAGTGATGATATTGCAAAAATCTTCATGAAAGAGATTTTCATATTGCATGTATTGTCTAAGGAAATAGTCTCTGGCAGGGACCCTAAGTTCACTTCCAACTTTCGGAAGGGTTTGTTTACAGATTTAGGTACAAAGTTGAACTTCAGCACTACTTACCATCCTCAGACTGATGGTCAAATAGAGAGGGTGAATCAAGTGTTGGAAGACATGCTTCACATGTATGTGATGGACAAGTCAACCAATTGGAAAGAATACTTACACTTGGTATAATTTTCATACAACAATGGACAACAAGAATCCTTGGGGATGAGCCCACATGAATCCTTGTATGGTATAAGGTGTAGGACACCTGTGACTTGGGATAATCCTGTGAAAGGATTGTGCTTGGGCCATAATTATTCAAGGAGATGGAGCAAGTGGTTGCAAAGATCATGTAGAATCTGAAGGCAACCCAAGATAGACAGAAGAGCTATGCTGATAAGCCTAGACTGCATAGATAATTATGTGTTGGGGATCATGTTTATTTGAGAGTGAGGGAAATAACAGTTCTTTGAAGCTTGGAAGTTGTTCCAAGTTTTTCCCTAGATATTGTGGGTCGTTTGAAGTGCTTGAAAGAATAGGGCCAATTGCATATAGACTTGCATTGCCTACTAGCACTAGAGCTCATAATGTTTTTCATGTTTCTTTGCTTAAGAAATATGTACATGATCCTAACCATGTAATTGATTGGGATGTGATTCAGGTGGAACCTGAGGGAGAGTTCCAAACCAAGCCATTGTGCATCCTCAATAGGAAGGTCACCATGCTCCGAAATTGAGCCATTGGACAAGTAAAGGTCCAATGGGAGCACTACAGTCCCGATGAGGCTACTTGGAGGCTAGAGGATGCCATGCAATTGGCACATCCATTTTTGTTCAACTTTGCAAAACACTTTGGATAATTCCAGTGTAGCATTTTGTTCAATTTTGTAAGCACTGAGGACAGTGCTAATTGAAGGGGGAGGGGAATGTAACACCCTTGTTTTAACCCCATGGTATTTTGATTATACACGGTCTATATATTGTATTAGGATCATGGCATGGAGCTCAAGGCCAAGTCCCTGCCATCAATCTAGTATTTTGTATATAGGTGATCAAGGTTGATTCCTAAGGTTATGGTTATTGTGATGGACAAAGAACAATGCATTTTTGAATATCATGTAAATGCACCATTTAATAAAATACCACAGCTAGCTATGGAACTACAACGTGAAAGAGATGGGGGCATGATATCACAAGGAATAGGGTGGGGGAGTTGTTCAAACCTATGAGCCTTAGGATGAGGCCAGATGTCAATAGGAGAACCTATGTACCCCAGCTACCTTTTATCCTCTTCCCTCAATCATTTATTCTTCCAGAAGGTGGTTCAGGCAGTTAATGCCTTGGGCATGGCAAGGAATGGAGTCAGATTTATTTTCTAAGCAAGTCTGCGCAGACCTACATCCTAGGAAGGTGTGTTCTTGCTTCCGCAGCAAGCAAGCACATGAATGTGTGCGCGGACCCTTCTCCTCCGTCACATTTTGCTCAAGGGTGGTTTTTCATTCATTCACGGATTCACCAGATTCACTCACACGTTCTTGCTCTGCGTTGTTCCTCATTCGAGTTGTTCACTCATCCTGATAACGTTTTTTTCATGCTGGTTGTTCACCCTAGTTGTTTAACCTGCAGAGAGAAAGAGAACCAGGTTCTATTCAGGGGTCATTTTTACCTGTTGGTCACCATCCTCTGTCGAGCAAGGGCAGAGGAGATCCCTCACTTTGTGGGAAAGTGTGGTCATCTATGGCTTCCCCAGTGTGGTGGTTCAATGGTCTCCTCTATCACAAAGTGAATGCAATCCTGTTTTGTTGTGTTACACCGTGGTTGGTTGTGTTGTGCACCCTGTTTTGGGTCTGAATTGTATGCAAGACTCAGGAGTGGGAGAGACGTAGAATTTGTTTGATAAACCTAGTGTTGAACCTCACAATAACATAAGAGTGGCTGGTAAATATACTTTGCACATCCTGAAGAGCACTAGAAGGGAAGGTGTATCCTGAGGGACTATGGAGAAAAGAAGGGGACACTTCCTTGTGTTGGGTGTGTAGGCAATGTGGATGTTAGGCCAGATAGATCTTGTGAAGGTGTCCTTATCTCTGTGGATGATCTCACTAGCTTAGCAGTTCTTCATGTCCACTACCTTAACATCATGATAAACCCAACTTGAAGGATGGCTTGGCTGGTAGCCTGATAAAGCCATCTATTGGCTTGGCTATGTCTTGTTGTGTTTTGCCTTGGGATTAATCCTTGGATGGACAGTCTAATAAACAAAAATTAAATGATGGCTTGGCTGGTAGCCTGATAAACCCATATGTTGGCTTGGATGGTCCTTAAACTAGTTGTTGGCTTGACTGTGGAAAGTCTGATAAACCCAGCAATGTTTGTCTTGTAAGCCTGCAACTTGATAAACCCACTGTGAATGATGGCTTGGCTGAGTGCCTGATAAACTCATCTATGGCTTAGATGCACAGTTTGATAAACCCAACTATAGGTTGGCTTGACTATGTGAGTGCTTTGGTCTGGTTGTGTGTAAGTCTGTTGTTCCCTAATTCCTTGTGGGAATCATGCCCAGCTTGGGGGTGGCAGTGTGTTGAGAGATTAATGAACACACTGGCTTATGGTTGGGTGGAACATTGTAGCGACATAGCTAGTTGCGGGACAACTTCATCCTTCAAGATAAGTATTCTTGTTATGTTGTTTATGCAATGTATTTGTATATGAATTGGTATGTTCATGTGGAATGCTTATTGACGCTGAAGTAGATGTTTACTTATGCTTATTTCCAGCATTTTATCTTTGTTATGCCTTAGATGTTTTATGCATTTTGAATAAGTCCTTGGAGGCTTGAAAAGCCTGAGTGGAAAGTCAGTTTGCAGCTGATCCAAATGTTTCCACACCCCGAGATCCGCAACGAAGGGTGGAATACAAGGGGCTGAAGAAAGAAGTTCCATCAGAATAGATTGTGGGGTTTTCGACTCCCGGGATCCGCTTGCAAAAGCATAAAAGGGATCTAAGGTATAAACATCGATTTTCTTATTTTCGGGATCCGCCTGCGGAAGGCGGAAAGTAGATAGCGAAAAAGCGCAGGAAAGTGCTAAGGAAAGGTTAAGTTTTTTATTTTCGAGTGCGGAAGGCGGAAGACGGAAAAGTCTGTCGAGAGTTCCTTCACACATCTATGTTTTCGATTTCCGATTTTCGAGTGCACAAGGCAGAAGGAAGAAGTGCGGAAGGCAAAAAGGCCATCAGATGTTTATCCGCACTTTTATGTTTTCGATTTTCAATTTTCCAGTGTGGAAGGCAGAAGGTGGAAGGAGAAAAGGTTGGCAGATGTCTCTTCTCACTCTTATGTTTTCGATTTCTGACTTCTGAGTGCAGAAGGCAGAAAGTGGAAGTGTGGAAGTGGAGGGGTGGTAGGACGCTTTATCGATAATTGAAGTTCTGATTTTCATCTTCTGAGGTCGGCAGTGCATAAGCGGAGGTGCAGAAAGGGCAAGGTTAGTTCGAAAATGGCCTTTCTGAACGCGGAATGGATAATTGAAGGGCGGAATGACTAACATAGTGGTTCTAAGCCCGAGAGGAAGGTTGGAGAATAGGTTAACGTCCTTACGCGGTACTTATCAGAAGAACAAAGAGGTTCTTTAAGCAATTTTTTTTAATAATCCGCATTATGGGGCATGGGGACATTACACAGTCTATGAATGATGTTATCTCTTGTACTTGCTAATCCCATTGGCCTATCTTTTGGTCAGTTGGACATTATTAAAATTATCTTATATTTTCTTATATGGAAGGTTTCATATATGCCGCTATTTATAAACCTTTTTTTGTTAGAGACAGTTAGGTTAGTTGCATTTTCTTTAGAAAAAAAAAATTACTTCCTGATCTTGCTATGCCTGTTGTTTTTTAATAAGAATTTGATGTTTCCACGCCATGCATTAGCTTGATGTAAGAATATGTCCTTAAATCCTTTTCAAACCCAAATGTTCTTTTATTCTTGGGATAAGGGTAGGGTATTGTAGTTTAAACACATTCAGATGATTTTTCATTGCTAGTAGGCAAGGTACAACAATCATACATGCATTTTAACTGATTTATTTATGTGCCACTCTTCACATGGAATCATTTTATATCACACATCCAATTGTATGTGAAATAAATCATTGGGAGAGAGACATGAAAAATACATATATGAAAGAATACAAGGGATGTAGAAAATAATGAGCATATTGATGGAATTACGTGGTACATGTATGCATCTATATGATGGATCATGAATATGAGAATCTTATTATATTTTCACATACATATGAGATTACAAGGTCTTGTGGACCAAAATTATTAATCAGTGTGTTATGATTTCCTTATTTATGCTATCATATGAAAAATGGAATATGTAGCATTAAAGTTAGATTTGAAAAGACTCTTCTTTGGTCATGGGTGCTAAATTGTTTTTGTTTTAGAAACCTTCTCTTAATCTGAATATAAGTTGTACATGTTTATTATTTATGTGATGACAAATCAAAAATGTGTTTTTTTGTTAATGTGATTTACCAAACATATCCCTAAACTGTAGTTCCATTCTTCTCTTTCCTCTTCAAACACACCATCCTTTGTAACCCCATTCTCAGTTGTGTTGCTCCTTCTTTCTCTTTGGACTACTTAATTCTACATATTCTTGATCTCTATGTGTAATGATTCATCAAATAATTCTTGTATTGCTATTGTTTCTTGTTCAATGCCCCTTATCCTTAGCCTTCTCTAAATCCATATTGCAAGTATTAGTACTTTATTTCATGGGGACACTTTTGTCATCACTCTCGTTCTCTGTAACTGCTTTTATTTGTTTTTCAAATTCATCATCCCTATCTGAAAGAGTAGCTTTTACAAGTCTTTGACTCTGTAGGCCTTAGTATACTGATTTTTTTTTAAAATTTATCAATATCCTTATGGTTTATGTTGCCACCATTAGCGTGGTTAACAATCAAGTGTTGTTAGGGGCCCTCATGTGTTAATGACCCACATTAACTATATTTTATGATCTTAGTTAAATTACTACACACTATATCAACTAAAGACATGTTGATGTATTCAATCATTCTTAATAAATAATGCAATCCTCCATATGTTTATTTCTCTCTAGTGGTTGTGATACAATCCTCAATACATTTGTTTCTCTCTAGTGGTTGTGATCCTTTTTTACCAACAACGGTATAAAATCCACATGGCTGCTTCATTTTGTAATGAGAGATTTATGGAGGATTGCATTTAAAAGGTATGTAAGGCTCAAGGAAAGAAAAGGAAACGGAAAGTTAAGTGTTTTTCAATTTTGCTTACACATTTTTTTTAACAATTTGAAAAAAAATTGAAAATGAAAATTTCTTAACAATTTGAAAAAAAATGGAAAATGGAAATGCTCAAAGCCTGGAACAAAAGAATGGATAGAGAAGAAATCCCAGCATCACGTAGTGTCACAAACTAGATTGGATTGTTGATACACAATCTAGATTGGATTGAAGAAAGGCCATTGGTTCCATACCCATATGTAACATAGTAACCATACTCATGCAGCGGAGTCACCAATACCATACCCATATGCAGTGAAAGTGACATACGCAATAAAGGTACCATACCTGATACCATACAACCAATGGATAGCGCAAAAGAATTTGCATGTAGTTGACCGATAAAACTCAATGTGTGAAATATGATAGGCTCACCCAAAGGTTCAGGATGTTTATAATTATGAAATATCTGGTGTTTATGTATTATGAAATATGATAGGCTCACCCAATACCTTTACTCTCTTCAAGAAGGACAAAAGTGGGTTGACATTATGTATTCAAAGGGGGAATACTAATCTTTGGGAAGGCTATGTTTCATCAGTTTCACAAAAGAAATAGTTTGAGTACAACTTAGCGCTTAGTGTTTTGAGTTGTTTTGTTTTATACAATGGAGAAAGAAAATAGGGATGCTTGTTTCATAGTTTTTTCAACAATAGAAATATCTTGTTGGTTATTGTGTTTTTATCTTTATTGGATGGCCATGAAACTAACTGTATATTTATCTTTATTGGACGGGTAGGAAACTAAATGTACCTGTATTTGTTGGATTGATTGCATACTTTTACTTATTCCACTCATTGTGTTTTTTATTTTTATGGATGGGATGAGTGTTTCGTAATGTGTGTATGCTATAAATTAATTTATTCATACCAAAGTAGATGGAACATAATCGTTAAGTGTTTATGATAATAACAGTGTTGGTATTTCAGGAATTAACTTCAAATTTTGAAGCTTGATTCCTGGATTTAGATAATTGGATAAAAAGACTAAGAAATAAGTCTCAGGGTCTAGAAGAATGGGTATTACTATTTTGAAAGAACCAATGTTGGGATAAAAGGATTTGGAAGAAATAAGTTTCAGAGTCTTTAAAAAGGAGTAATACTTTTTGAAAAAATTGTGTTGGTCATCTTTTTAAATATCATTGAATCAGTTCTATGTTAGAAGTCATGGATAAGCATTCCACTCCACTCCACACCATGCCAGGTGTTCCATATACCATAAGGCTTGAATTATTTTGTGGTCAAAGTGGATTGCACACCTTATAAGAATTCCATGGAAGAGGGCCTAAATTCTCCACAGTCAATTATAGTGCCTGATATTCATCAGGATGAAACAAAAGAGTAGCCTTCCAGCTATGGGATGGGATTTGTATGTTGGAAAAAGATCAGGACAACCAAGCTGAGGATTCAAGTTCAGAAATGGCTGCCAATTTAAGTACATGGTACAAAGTTAATAAATGTTTTTCCAATTACAAATCCTCTTTAAAATCAAAGCATGATATTCCAAAAAGAGCGAAAGAAATGAAAATTTACAGGAAGGGGGAAGCTAAGACAGTCGGAAATAGAAAATTTATGGACTGTTCATTCACTTTTCCTGGTGTGAATATGAAATATATAGAGAAACTAGCAAAAGGGAAGGTTGATCCTAGGGTGAGTCTATAGTAGAGAGTTGTCGATGGCATAAAATTTGCACACGAGAGATTTTGCTTGCTTGAAAAACCCCTTCGAAAAATTAAAAGTCCAAGTGGAGTTGTAGGGTGGTTCTATATTTTACAAGCATGAGGGGAATACGAAGAAAATTTGATGATTGTTGTGTTGTGAAATTGATTCTTTGGGGTTTTAGTGTTTTGGTGGATGAAAGGTACAATTCCATGCATGCCACATTTCGGCAGGAATTGCAATATTTTTTTGGGGAAGCCCATAATAGCACATAGATTTTTTATTGCAAGTAAATGCATTAGTGGGATTGATGAAGTTCTACAATTGCATTAAGCAGGTGAATTGTCTTATTATCTTGAAGGATTCCTCGACACACTTGTTCTACTAAGACCTATCATGGTTGTGATGACTCAAGGTTTGTTCCCCATTTTGACTGTGATGGCAACCACAATATTTTCACACAAACGTTGGGTTGTCACGGCGAGGGTCAAATTGTTTGGATGAGTTGTCCCTATTGTTATGAGAGAGGCATTGTAAGGTAATTTGTGTATTGTGTTGAAACTATTTATGAAAGGATAACCTAACCCTTTCTCTTCCACTAACTATATATTATTCAACAAATTACACTACATCCATTACTCTCATACTCAACAAATTGAAAACTCTTGTTACTGTGAAAGTTTTCATACTCAACAAACTAAAAACCCATGTGGTATAAATCTTTTACTATGAAGGTTTTCATACTCAACAAATTGAAAACTCAAGTGGCATACATATTTCTTTGTGACTTGCATTGCGAAAATGTAATACCTATTGTTCTTCTTCTATGGAATGAATTTAATTTATTTGTTGGAATGAACTTAGTTGATATGCTGGATTTTGTTTTGGAGAAAAAAACTCATATTTCAAGAGAAAAAAGGCTCAGGTTTCAAGAGAAAAAGGCTCGTTGTTTTCCTCAAATTTATAGTCATATTTCAAGATATGTATGCATTCATGGCTCCAAATCATGTCATATTATTTTCTCATTCCTATTTACATTTCAGAAAATATATTTGATTTAATTTATGAAGCTTTTCCATCAACCAGTTTTTTTGTATTATATAACATAGTATAATACTTTGACATCTCGTTTTGTTGTTTGAGTCTAGATTATGTGCCACAATAGTCTATTTTGTAATTAGTGAATTCTATTTTCTGAATGTCATAGTCATTTGCAACAAGAAATTCATTGGTATTGTAATATGAACTAACTTGGAGGTGGAACTACAAATTCTGATGGACAGAAAATTTTATGGTAGAGTGTAATATCACTAATCTATAGGTATCAAGTTACCTGATCTCGTGTATCTTCATTCCAAATAAATTCATATAGGTAGAAATAATAATAGCAAATTCATTAATAAGATTCTAGTTGAAAACTTCACTGTAGTGCCAATTATCTTTTTGAGTTAACATGAATAATGATATTAGGTTCTTTAGAAAATGAGCTTTTGGCAATTACACATGGAATGTATTTATAATATATTTCTCTATTGGTATTTGGTCGAAGTCGGCTTATGATTTACATAGTATTTTTTTTTCGAGATGAATATTTGCAAGACATGATCATATCTTATGAACCTATACAATATATCATCATTTTCCAGCCATTAGATATTGAAATGAAAGTATTGATCTTTTTACCGTTATAGAGGATTCTATAAGTTAGGTTTTCAAATTCTTAAAGGGTTCTAGCTCAATGGAAGAGTGAATGCTTTACAAGAATGAGGTTGGTTATTCGATTCCACTACGCCCTAATGATATTGCAATATTGGTTAAAAACGACTAAATTAGTGACCAAAAAATGAGATATAAGTGACAAAAAATTGAGAGATAAGCGACAAAAAAAACGACCAAAATTCGCATATAAATGACCAAATGATAGTTTTGGTGGCTAGTTTCCGGTCTCTTATCACACTGCAAAAATTGTGATCATATTTAGTTTAGTCATTTATAGTTTGTCTTGTGGTCATGAATTTGGTCATATATATGGTCGTATATTTGGTCATTTATTGTTACAATCAATGACCAAATTAATGACCACAAGACAAACTATAAATGACCGAACTAAATATGACCACATTTTTTGTCGCATGATAAGAGACCGAAAATTAGCCACCAGTGATCGTCAAATCAAAAGTAGTCATTTATATGCGGATTTTGGTCCTTTTTTTGTCACTTATATCTCATTTTGTACCAGTGAACACAAGTAGTTATCATTATTTCCTTCAAGCATTATTCCACATTGATTTGGCATCATTATATTAAGTCTTATTTGTTAAAAATAAACATTTTTTTTTTCCTGAAATTTTTAAGGGAATTTTCTTCAGAGGCTCATTTTAGACTTGAAATTTCCTCTAATATGATAAGAAATTGAATCATCTTATATAATACCTAAATATGCAATTTTTTTTTCTATATGGGAATACTAGTGACCAAGGTTCATAGATTGAGTGTGATAGGCATGATTCTATGGCATAAAAAGGTTTACGACCCTAAGGCATGATTTTATGGCTTAAAAAGGTTTACGACCCTAAGTCAATGATTTTCATCTTACCATGTTCTTTTTTCTTAAAAATGCATGCATAGTGCCTTCAACAAGTAGATGGAATATTTCCTTAACAAATGATGAAGGGTCTAGTTTGAAGGTGTGGGAATAATAGGGATGGCTCTTGTAGTGTAATCCATGCGTGACACCCCTAAACCATGTATTTTTCCTCTTACAATTTGTGCTCAACACATGTATACAACCATAACTATAGTATAATCCGAAGAGCTGGGATGTTGGGCGGGGGGGGGGGGGGGGGGGGGGGGCGGGGG
>LPNX010766559.1:101399-223411 GCA_001517045.1 Pseudotsuga menziesii
CTTTCTCACTTATTTATTGTTGTAGCTTCCATGTCACTATGCTTTGGCCTTTGATTCCTTTTTATCTAATGGCAATTCCAAAAAAGTGAAGAATGTAAAAATGCATTACTAAATCACTTGCTCCACTATTGTATCTCCTTATTCAATTGTGGTAGAGCCCAACACAGATTCTATGAGTAAAACATGCCACTAATTAGTGCTCTAAGCTAATGTTGTTACTTCCTTACCAATGCATTTTGTCTCTTTGTACACTTTTAAAACTATTGTCAAGGTCTAGTAAAACCTCAAAGCTAAATATATCTCATTATTTACCTTGTTTCACTACTGCAACTTCCTCACTCATGTGTTTTAGTATCTACTACATTTTTAAAATAACTATAAAAAGACTAGAGGTAAAATACATCATTAGGAAATTTATCTAACAAATGTTCTTTGAAGTAAAAAAATATGCTATGTATTTTTTCTCTTTGTGCACTTTTTTAACTATTGTCAAGGTCTAGTAAAACCTCAAATCTAAATATACCTCATTATTTACCTTGTTTCACTAGTGAAACTTCCTCACTCATGTGTTTTGGTATCTAATAGATTTTTTAAATAACTATAAAAAGATTAGAGCAAAAATACATCATTAGGAAATTTATCTAACAAATGTTCTTTGAAGTAAAAAAATATGCTATGTATTTTGTCTCTTTGTGCACTTTTTAAACTATTGTCAAGGTCTAGTAAAACCTCAAAGCTAAATATATCTCATTATTTACCTTGTTTCACTAGTGCAACTTCCTCACTCGTGTTTTGGTATCTAATACATTTTTTAAATAACTATAAAAAGACTAGAGGAAAAACACTTCATTAGGAAATTTATCTATACATTTGGATGTTCTTTGAATGTTCTTTGAAGTAAAAGAATATGCCGAGATGATCTCAAAAGTTTCTTGCTTCCTAAGAAGTAGTATTCATCAAGTGGATTCATATGAGGATCATTAGAGATTTCTCACTTCACCAAAAGAATCCTCAAATAAAATGCCTCTATTTTAAGCTTCTTTTTCATTCATTATAACTAATCTATAAACCCATAGGATACCTGAAGTAAAATGCCTCTATTTTAAGCTTTTTTTTTCATTCATTATAACTTATCTATAAACCCATCGGATATCAAAATATGAGTTAGATTCTCTACATAAGTTTCATATGCTTCAAAGAGAAAATTTAATTAAATCCTAAAGATACAATTCATTTCTTAATAGTCATGTCCAGGAATGGAATTTGAGGGGTAAATGCCTGTCATGGGTCAATTTACCCGTCAAATACAGCTAAGATTTTTCGGAAACCATCAAAATCTAGCTTAGAATACAAAAAATGTTTCGGATTTTGATTGTTACTTGCAATTTTGACTGGTGTTTGCCATTTGAAATTCCAACCCTGGTCATGTCCATGTCTTCCCATGAAAGATTCTTCGTTGTGTTGTACGAAAGTCCTTAGTAGGATTAGCGACTTCACCAAAAGCCAATGGCTACCCAAGGTGATCCATTGATTCATACATTACTTGAGAGAGCTTGGGAATCCAGATTCAAAATTTTCCCACCTATAACATTAATGAAACACCTCTTTTTGATTCACACGTGACCCAATATGTCTTGATTCAATACAAACTACTTAGAAATTTCTTGGACAAACGATAATTTCCTACAATTACCATTATGATTGACTTATACTTATCAAAGAAATTATTGAATGGATCAAATCCTCACTTTGCCTTTTGGAAGTTTCATTCCTTGAACTATTTTACAACAAATGCATTAATAGAGCATGTAAAAAGACGTGGAAAGTAAAGAAAATGAGATACCATCTCGATTTATTAAATATTGTCTATGAATCACCTTAGAGAGTGTCTAGTGCTGCAAGAGAAACATAGTAATACAAGTTACCTTCCTTGCTTTAAAAAGTGAAAATGGATCCTTTTACCTCTCAATTTATTTTTCATAAATGAATGTTTTGTTTTTGAGAACAATCACAAAATTTATCAAGGTATCCAGTCAATAGTCAAAAAATTGAAATGTAACACCACGGCTCTTTACTATTTGGATCTCCTTTTTTTCCCTATTCGTTATTCCTTTTCAATCACATATGCACCAATCAATAATGTTGAAGTACTTAATAAAGGGATTAAAAACAATTCTACAAAATAGATGAGAAAAAAAATCGTTGATTCCATTATGTATTGCATATGCTTTGATTATTATGCAATCAATTCTCAAGGCTGGATATTTTTACTACTTCATGAATGGTATTACCTTTCTTTCATGTGATATACCTATAATGTGGGTGTTAATGTAATCCTTTAGTAATTTGTCTTGTCAATACATTTCAAGCACATGAATAATTAAGAAGCTAGTTACTTGGAAATGTTGTATTACTTCAATTAAATGTGGCTATCATTTGACATCAATGTTTAATAGTCAATTTCATCTTTCCTCAAGCTCTTAATCAATAATAATCAATCTTGAATAGTTTCAGGTAAAATATGTTGGATACTTTGAACAAAAATAAAAGATGAAATCAATAAACTAGTCTAAGAAAGCTTGCAATTCAAAAAGTATAAAACAAACTTATAACTAAATGAAAGCACAAAAATAAGCTACATATGAAACCAAGCATGGAAGTGAATGAATGGATGAAAGAAAGCATCAAAGAAAAATATAATCTATGAAAGAAGTTTGAAATCCCATATGCACATTCTTCCTTAAGGGAAACCTAACTAAAATGCCTCTTTAAAATTTAGTCATTTTTTGGAATAGAGGATCTGTTTCCCTCCATGTCTTGGAGGCAGTAATTCCCAAGGCTAGTTTTTTAAGAACTTGATATGGTCACAATCATAGTTGTTGGAACTTTGCAGATTTCTTTATTTATTTCCTAGGCTTGTCCCAATTGAGGATAAGATCGTTGACTTGAAACTCCTTGTCATATCATGTACATGTTTATCAAACCAAGACTTAACAATCTTCTAATTGTCAAACTAACACTTAACAATCTTCTAATTGAGAATGAATTTGTACATTATTTTTCCTCCCTCCTCTTCCAATTTAATTTTGTTTTTAATGGATGAAAAAGCATTGTCATATTTTAGAAGGTAATAAGGAAAAGTTCCTAGTGTTGTTTTTAATGTAACATGATCAACCCATTGAAGAGTGCATTCTACAAATCACAGGGGTGCTCAACCAACATTTTCATAAACATGACCAAGTTCCTTTTCATAGACTCTATACAACACCATTCTCATGGGGATGATAGTTAGATAACACAAAATAATTCCATTGTGTAGTGTAAACTTGATGATATGTGAGGATGTGAATATACGACATATTAGCAAATATTAAAATGCAAGGAATGCCAAACCCATTAATAATTTTCTATTATATAAATTGAATCAAAATCATATAATTTTGACCATTGATTAAAGTAATCAAGAGTTTGTAGTACACAATGATTTATTTTGGGTTAATGTAACTTGATGTTCATAAATGAGACTCTTCTAAACATGCTTGTGTGAATCTATAAATAGTGTTGACCATTTGTACCAAGTCTTCAATCTTAGTATTTAAAGAACTTATTGAACTTAAAGGTCCCTTAGTTTGAGGAGTTTTTTATATTGTAACTTTTTTATAAAATGCTTCATAGATGAAGACACTGTGCATTTTAAAAAGCAAAATCGAGGAACGCAAAGTAGTTTCTTAGTGTATTCAATGGGATTACATCATAATCTAGTTACTATATGTATAGAATAAGAAAACACCCATATGTATAATGTATCCATATTCATCCATATACAACATACTCTCATACATGAAGGGATGGAAAGTAATCTTGGAGTCAATAAACATGCAATCTTTATATCCATGACTAGGCTTGTATATCCATCTATACAATTTCAAAAATTGCACCCTTTTATAGGGATTTTACATATAAATGTATTTATAGCTACACCAACTATTTATTTTCAATATTTACACTAGATTATTCAATCAACCAACTTGACCTTCTTGATCGACTACATACATATAATTTAGTTTATTCCTATGCCTAGTCGACTAGTTAATTAAGTTGCCTACTACATATCTATTAGAACATGAATATATGTAATAATATATAACTAGAAGACATAACCTATCTAAATTCCAATGGAAAGCATCAAACAAGATAGTAAATCATGAATAAATAAACAAGAGAGACAAGAGGAGGCGATATTTATGTGGAAAAACCCCAAGCTAGAGAAAACTCCATGAAATTCGGTCTTCTATTCTTTATATCAACTCTTCTATCTTACAACTCTTCACAGATGGATGATCTAGCCTAACAACCCATATAGTCTAGGATAAATATCATTACTATAATCCACACTCACCACTTGGTACCTGATTCAAGACTATTGACATCAATTTATAGTAACCAAGAGAAACCTAGACCATTGATCATAAGCCATAATCAAGGGTGGTGATAAGTTCATCAATATATAAGGGAGAAATCATGGATAAGAATGCCTATTAGTGTGATTAAATTATACCTGCAAAACATGTCACCATCTAATAGATCCCAAACTATCTCCATGTGCACATGTGCAATCTAAAAGTCTAGTGAGGCGAAAGTTGCAGGTATAAGTGCCCCACAAATGATGTTATAAAGATCATCACTATGACACTAAGTATAAGATTACAACAAACCACTAGACAACATGACAACACATTCCAACTTTTCCTCTTAATGTTGACTAGAGGAATAAGCACCTAAGTCGAGGAAGGAGTTGAGCTACATAAGAATAATAGACCAATAATGTGATAAATTTGAGAACTTACAAGTCTGATGATGCCTCATTGTGTGTACAAATTCCTTAGAATGTTATGCTCACAACTATCATAATGATAGACTATATAATTAAAAATGCGGCTAGTAAACAATCATTACATCACATTTGGAAGAAGATGGCATCACATTACATTCCCCTTAATGTCAATTTCAAACATCATAGATAAAGTCATAAATAGAACTTCAAACTTTGTTGTTTTCAAGGATACGTTTCCCAATGTAAACAAATGCATGTTGTCATTACCAAATAAAAAAATTAACTAAAACCACCTACACCATTGTTAAGAGGACT
Source organism: Pseudotsuga menziesii (assembly GCA_001517045.1). Taxonomy (NCBI): domain Eukaryota; kingdom Viridiplantae; phylum Streptophyta; class Pinopsida; order Pinales; family Pinaceae; genus Pseudotsuga; species Pseudotsuga menziesii. The sequence continues at coordinate 106,549 of LPNX010766559.1, forward strand.
AAAAATACATGAATTGGGAAAAATTACACTCAAAACGGATGTTGTATGCAAATGTTATGAGCGGTAAAAATGAGCTTAGAAAATTGAATTAAGAACCACATAGGTTGACATAGAAGTGACATTTGGAAAATTCTAACTAGTCAATATATTTGATGAATGCGTTCAATGTCTTATATTCTGCATGTAAATCGACGACCAAAGTCGATAATTAATTGGTAGCAAGTTGACTGGAATTGAAGTCAACATGTAGTAGAAGTTTGGTCAATGAGTTGACTAGTATAGCTGACTAGTAGTCGATCATGACTGGTTAATGGGGAAGTTGATGAGCACAAAGCGGGTTGGATTAGACAAACACTTAGATGATAAAAGGCTCAGTGGGAGATTGACTATGGTTGTATCAATCAAGTTGATTGTAACGAAATAACTACATTCAGTTAGGAAGTTATGGATTTCCATTAATGAACAATTAGTTGTAACTAACTCAGGTACCACGAATCAGTGTATGTATTGCATCTATAAATATGATGTAAGTCTATGTAATGAATATAGCACTTGAAGGGAGCAATAGAGTGTAAGTGAATTCATGCTTGAGGTATTACAATCTAGTGACTCGCTGGTATAAATGATGGTAAAGAGTGTTGCTAATAGATGAGTAGCTAAGATGATTGGTTTGTTGGTTTTCTTTGGTATAGGGGTTTCTAGGGTTATTTGTGTGTACTATGTGTGATTGTGTTTTGTTCCATTAATCATTTTTCTATATGTTTAATTATAATAATCATTATGCATTTGTATTGTGAAAGGTATTAGAACCCAACATACTTAGGATAAATTGAATCCAAAGATGAGTTGACAGATTATGTGATGTGTCCATAACCCTCCTGAAATAAATGTATGGAAAATTTGTGAATTTTGGGGTAGTTGATGTCTTGCAACAAATTTGTTCATAACTTTTGCTACATGTGATGAGATCAAATTCGGTCAAATGCCCATTTGAGATATCAAAGATATATTTCCATTACTACATGGATATTGTTTTGTAGTAGCCTAAGAAGTGAGAAAATGTCTGCAGAAACTCAATATATGCAAGACCTCCTTATGTCAGATACTTGCATATATTCAATGGATGATATGTCCCAAACTACGAAACAAAATAAAATTTTGGGAAACACCCCTTTTAGATAATAGGAAATTGTTCTAATGAGTTATGATAGATTTTATGAAACACTCTATATATGTCACAACAAATGTTTAAAGTTTGCAAAAGAGGGTTGTCCTCCATTCACAATGGTATGCTAGTTCTAACCAAATAATACTTAGAAATTGAAGAAACTAAACATGTGGTCCATACATATTTACATATCTACTAAATTAGGGCTCAATATAACCATATCTAAAGTGGTGGGATAACATATCTAAATATTTATGAATGTTTGATGCATAAAAGTTCAAAACAAAATTTTTCCAAGGACTTGTAACTCGGTAACCCACTCGGATACCATGTTAGATCAGATAGCTACGATACAATGTTAGATCATGGACATATGTAATAACATATAATGAAAATACCTAACCATTATAGTGGAAATCGACAGTTCCACAATTGTGACAATGATCCCCTAAAGAAACACATTAGTCTCAAAGATCAGTCATCCAATTATACGTAACATCATGGAAGAAGCCATAAACATAATCCTAGATGATGGTCATAACCCTCTGAAGAAAATCCCATCCTTTCCTAACTGAAATAACTAAGTTACAAGCAAAATTGATACCTCACGCACCTTTCCCTTCTATAGGGTGAGTGGCCATGCTCCTTTCCCTTTAGCAGGGTGCATGGGCCAAGAAAAGTGCACAAAAATATAAAAATAACGAAATAAGTAGTTTCAAGGTGGTTGGACTCAGTTACAACTCCTAAAACTACTTTGTAACCAATCTAACTATCCCAAATTCTCATAATAGGAGGATGTGGTGAAACAAGAGAGGAGACCGCACCGTATTAAGATTAATATGGAGAAATTTATCTACTCTCTTGAACTGATATGCCCCATTTCCCCTCATTGACCCTTATCCTTGAGTTATATTTCATGTGCTGTTGAAGTCATCACTTTTATATGACTTATCCCCTATACACCATTCACTGCAACAAATCCTGGAATTAGCATCCCATTTAGCGTCCCTTTTTAGTGTAATTTTTTTTACATTAAGTGGTCAAACTAGACGCTAAATGGGACACATCATGGACAAAACTTAAAGCATCTAAAAAAACGTCTATTTTTGCTTCCTAAATAGCATCCTTTATGATGTCCAAAATAGCGACTATTTTTTTGCTTCCAGAATAGCGTCCAACTTTGATTCCTAAACAACGTTGAGGTTTGCTTCCTAAATAATGTCATATTTTGCTTCCTAGCGAGTGTCCGCTTTTGCTTCTTAAATGAAATCCCCGTTAGTGCCATATTTGCATCCTTAATAGCACCATGTTAGCATCTAAATTAGCATCCAATATTGCATCTATTTTTGCTACCACTTTAGCATCCCATTTTGCACCATGCTTTACTTCCAAATATGTGCCAATTTTTGCTTCCAAATTTGCACCATTTTTTGCTTCCTTTTTTGCATCATGTTTTGCTACCGAAATGACGCCAAATATTTCTTCTATTGTTGCACCATATTTTGCTTCCTATGTAGTGCCATGTTTTGCATCCAAAGTAATGTCTTAGTTTGCTATCATTATCAATGCCATGTTTGGCTTCATCATTAGTGCCACGTGTTACGTCCTTTTTAATGCCTAGTTTCGCATCTCTCATTTTTTGGTCACTAATTTAGTCGTTTTTAGTAAATTTATATGCGAATTTTGGTCATTTTGTTTGGTCGCCTATCTCTTATATTTTTCTTACTAATTTAATTGTTTTTAACCGATATTATAATATCATTAGGGTATGGAGGAATCGAACCATCGACCTCCTGCTTGTATGGCAGGCGCTCTTCCATTGAGCTAGCACCCTTTAAGAATTTGAGAACCTAACTTACAGAGTCCTCTATAATGGTAAAATGGATCAATACACAACTTTGAGTATCTAATGGTTGACAAAGTATGATAGATTGTATAAGTTCACAATATATGATCAAGCAGGTTATGAATTTTTTCTAGGAATTTTGAACAAAACTCAAGAAATTGGCTTAATGGGATTGCAAAAATCAGTATTCCATACAAACCATCAGTGTACCACTATATGAGACCTATCTACAACAGTTATCTTAGTGTGGATGCCAATGATATAGTAGATAAGCATGATCATCCTAGAGCCATGCATAAGTGGAGCAATAAGGAGAATCAAAAGAGGATGATGAACCCAATAGTTGGTGCTTCACATGGATCCTATCCACCATGGGATGAACAAAGTTCCTTCTTCCATCAAGCTAATGAATATCCACAGGGACAAATCGTTAGGATATATTGTGATGCCAATTCATAATATTTATTCACTTCCCAAGGTGATGTTGCAGTGCTTGCACTGATAGATCTACATGATCCCCAACAACATTGGATATAAGTGTATTCACAGGGCCATAGAGTATAGGATGAGGCTGTCTTTTTATATTTTTATTTAGAAAACTAGGCATGATTTAGGAATAGAATCGATTATACTTAACAAACTACAATTATGATAGGGCATAGGACTATACTCTATAGTCATTGTGCAAATGTTGGAAATGGGTATAACTGCCTAAGGACTATGAACAACATCCATCTAAATATGAATGCAAAACCTTCCATGTCAAAGGAATACTCAATGGCAGTGAGTTCACTGTTTCTAACATAAAGAAACAAAGAAGTCAGAAATGGAAGCTCTAGGGGGATACACATAACATTAGAATGCAAAATCAATACCCTAAAGAAGTTCCATCTAGATTTTGCATTGTAAACAAGAAAGCATTCATAATATAGACAAAATTGACCGTGATCATAAAATAGGTCATATTTCACTTACCTATATCACAATGTGATTACTCTATTGGTCAGGTTTCCATTTTGGTCACTACAAAAAGATCTTGTCATGAAAAATTCCATAATCTTTAGAATCCCATTATTATCAATTGGCAGATAATATCATATTTAAACCATAAAATGCCATGTTCAAACACTTGTTTCAATAATCATATCTCATAATGAAAGAAAGAGAATAAAAAAGATTGATAAAATCAAGAAATTACCTTTGATGTCCCAATGTGCTAACTGACCTGCAAATATTCCACCATATATGCGCTCTCCCCTAGTGCCTGCATAGAAAAAAAGAGACATTAACTACAACATTGATATTCAAATGTCCATCTAATATTTGCCAATATTTCAATTAAATTTCAGGAGGAATAAGTAATTTGACTTGTTAAATTACCAGCACACTGGCAATAGACAACCAAATTCCCAATCTATTCATCTTATTTTACCTAGATGTAGAGTGCCATGTCTGATTGAGAATTGGAGTTTGCACAGAAACTGGGTAAGCAGTTCCAGAAAACAAATGTCTGACAATTCAATTGTAAATGCACCTTAGGAAGTTCTAGTATTCAAGGGATAATCCAGAAAATCTGTGTTTTTTAGAAGACCACTACAATTAAGGTTTGAAAAAATGTCTTAAAATTAAAATACACCTTGATATACCTACAAATAGTAGTACTTTCCATAACACATATATCATATATAGCACCCATCTATGAATGGACACTGCTTTACTAAGAGCACTACTACTTTACTAAGAGTATTTAATGCATGAAACAATTCAATGCAAGAGCTGTCATCATTCCATACTAGTGAGTCCAACCACTGAAACCAATCACTTCAAGTTGGTTACTAGCCAAAATAATTGCCACATACTGGCATCCCTGTTATCAATAAATGCTTTGGAGGATGATGAACACGGGACCGGTAAATCAATTCATTGCTAGAAACTGTGTTCATAGCATTTACAAGTGAATAACTCCTGCGAACAATTTAGATTGCAATAAGTGATTTGTCATCTCAATGATATTACTGGATATTTAATATGTTTAAAGGGAAAGTTTTCTAAGACTATTTATTTTGTATACTCCAGAAGGAAGTGTTTTCTAAAAGCACAAATTTAAAAATTAAAGATATGTCAACTGTTTGGTGAAAAAACATTCACTCATTACACAAAATTTGAACTTACAAGTAACCAAATAAGAAAACAACCGATACTTTTGATAACAACACACTTCATACAATACTTGGTACTGCATTTTAATCTTCATGATGAGTTAGGACACCATGCACCAAATAGAAAAAATGCTAACCTCTCCAACAATGAGTCGAATACTTCCATAAGTCATCATCAATAACACATAAGGATCCCTAATAGACATAGCCAATACCACTGCATTATTGGAACTTGAACTTGTATTAGCATTTGGAACTTCAATGCACAATTCCTGAGTCATGTATCCACCATCAAGGATACAAACTCCTCATGCATTTACTTGTACAACACGTCATCTACAAAATGACATCGTTATTCATTCATGACAACATAAAATGTCAACCTATTTCCCACTATCTAGACAAATCCTTGAAATGAAAATGAATAAGGAAGATGGCCATTTATGAAAACTCTGGTCCTACAATTTTAAACCACCATTTAATACAAATTGTGTAATTTGAGATTTTTTTTAAAGCACTTTTGCAAATCAGCCAATTTCTAAACAGCAACCCAGAGTTGTGGAAGTAGTGAAATCAGTTATAGGACTTCGAAATTAGCTTACCATGCACCTGTGTTAAACTTTGGGATTATCTTTACAGTTGAATAACTAATCTGGTGTTCATACCCTTCAACATGGAATCAAAGACTCACAAGCCTCCTGAACATCCATTTCTCCACAGAGATCAACCACCTAGGCTTCAGGACATTCAAGTTGGCTGCCAATATAGTTGGATTTAAGTGTGTTTATCATCAACAATTTCATATAGTTATGCAGCAATGTTTTAGGAGAAAACAACGATCTTCAATACTAATGTCAATATTAAATAAGTGACCAAGTTAGTAATAATGTCAATAAAACAAATTAGTGTTAAGGGAAGCTAGGCGGTCAAACCACCATTACCATATCTAGATATTAAAAATGATATAATGAAAGATGGTGTAGGTGAGACAGATAGGTGTAATGGGTACATTGATATGATCCCAGTAATGACAATACAAAATATACCCACATACAAATAAACACAAGAGGTAGGTATGCAAAGCCAAGAAGAGAATTGTTAGAACAACACACATTTTATACACACACATACATATATATACATAACCATAGGAGAGTGCTCATCTTTGACCATGACTCCAACAAAATCCAATAAAGTAGATGAGATATCATTTTGGACCTATTATCACACAAACTAGAACCCTTTAGTGCAAAGGCACAAGGTTCTAAGCTGAAGTGTAACTCAAAAGAGTTGCTAGTGTCACCTAAGCAACTACTTCCCTCACTTTGGGTTGGATAATCCAACACATAAGGCACTTCCCTGAGAGCAACTAAGTTTTAAAGATAGATCGAATTTCAGAATGACTTGGGTTGCTAGATCAACTATGAGTAAATTCTTGCAGTAAATTGAGTTGATATTAAATGCTGAAGTTCAGATTTGTTTTTGATGATCTTTATTAATGCAAATTCTAGAACAAGGGGTTGAATATAGATTAATGTATATGAAATGCCCTCAAATTCTAGATCCAAGTCAATAGATGAAATTATGTTATAAATTTGCAAATAATACCATTTTTCCAACTAGTGATTAAGGTTCGTAATAGTAGAGAATATTAACCTTTAAATAGATGTGAGATGAGGTACACATGAGGCTAAAACATAAGTTAGATCTAGAAACATCAATCACTTATTAATCTGAAACTTTCAACCCAAGAAATCAGCCTTCAAATGACACCTTTAATTCTGTTTTTAAAGCAAGTTTTAGTAGTGAATCGGAACAGATTTATAAAGGTGATTTCCAACCATGAATCTACCATAGAATTTACTCTTCCAGTGGCTGGTTTTAATGCATGTAAGTTACAAAAAATTCCGGATCTATTAATACAGTAAAAGAAAGAAGAACTAATCCTTTTTATAGGGACATAAAAGCTGTGACTAGTGCCTACCAAATACAAGTGGACAACTAAGGTCAATTGAGGATCTTAAATCTCTTCGCTAAGACCAGTGCCTTATGGAATAAAAACAACGAAGCATATATATGACAATAGTAGGAGGTAGGAGTAATTACTTTATAAACAATTCTGGAATAGATAACCACAATATCTTATTTCTGTTATGAAATTACAACAGTCAATAACACTACAGAAATAGATGAAAAATCAGCCAAAACAATGCCAACTTACCATAAGATGTACCTCGAAGATTAGGGTAAGGGTCATACCTCAAGAGGGTAAGAGAAGCCACTAAATTAGTAAATAAGGCACTCTAAATTAGTTAGCAATTAAACTTAGCCCTAATTACAAATAAGTAACTCTAATAATCACAACTCCTTTTGGAAGACTTACTGACTTATAGTCTAGGGTTTAATAAAGTCATGGTTCAGCTAGGATAGGGCACCATAGTCTTAATCAGTCAAAATAAAAAATTCACAAGAGAAACAGTCACGGTTCAGTTAAGAGTTAACACAACCCAGCAAATATCTCAGTCACAAAATAACTCAATCAAACAGTCATGGTACAGTTGAGAGTTAACACAACTCAGTAAATATATCAGACCTAGTAAATATCTGTCACAAAAGAATTCAATAAAACAGTCACAGTATAGTTGAGAATTAACATGGTACAAAAGAATTCAATAAAATAGTCACGGTACAGTTGAGAATTAACACGGCTGAGATAAGGTAGATCCAAACAACACACAATCTATCAGTAAGTGGTCACTGCTAAGTAGAAACTGCTTGGTCCCAGACTAAGTATCTGCCTGGTCCTAGACCAGGAAGTCTCTGTCTCATCCTGTAGAATATGTTTGGTCCCATACTAGAATACCCTAGAGACATATAGGGACCCTAACCACATGTCAAAGACTTTACCATGGCATATACATGTTTGGTCCTAGACCAAGGACCTCAAAAGACTACTGGGGGCCCTAGGTTACCTTCTAGAGTCTTACTCTTCCCTAGTTAATTGACTAGGGTACCATCCTCTCTAAGAATGGGTCTTGAAGCTACATAACTTTAACATATAGTTGATATTTTAAGAATTATGAAAGAATAAACAAGTTTTGAGAACTTACAAGAAAATATGAATTCTCAAAATTTTCCATGAAAATAATAACCTTTAGATTACAATACTTTGTGTGTAGTTGTGAATTCCAATTCACTAATGGATGTTAACTTTGGGATTGTAAATTAATTTTGCAGAGGACATGCACACATTCCATCTTTAGTTCAACTTACAGACACAGAATTGCAAATAGTTTCAGACTAGTGGGGACAATAGAAGGCCTCCACAACTTGGTTGGAAACAAGGCACGAGGAAGATCTTTGCTTTCAGATCATGACAAGAGCTATATCGATAGAATGATTGATGAGTGCTTTGAAGCTATGATATGGTTTGGTGGAAGCTACTAGAAAAATGAAAGGGATTTTCTACTGGGAGAATGGACAAACAAGCTCTGACGTGGTTTGGTGGAAGCTACTAGAAAAATGTAAGGGAGTTTCCCTCAGAGAATGAACAGACAAATGAATGCAAGGCCACCGATAGATAATGGAGGCCTCACAATATTCTGCACACATCACTAAAGTGAATGCTGCTTTTGTCAAGAAGCAGTATTTGCTCAACATGCAATAACATCAGAACCAACAAGGAGTTCAGTGCAGCATACAAGTAGGATCCTGAAATTCTCTTGTTCGGTCTTTTAGAAGAATTCAGGTCTACTCTATCCCTAGTGATTAATATTTAGAGTAATAGTAACAAGTCTAGCATTTCAAATTTAGGTTTGTATAGAATTTAGTGCCACTCACCACTTGTGTAGCTAGTCTAGCATTTCAACCTTAGGTTTTCATAGAATTTAGTGCCACTTACCACTCCTTCCACTGGCTATCAAAGAGTTCATGTCTACTTTTTCTCTGTACATGTATCTAGTGATACATTAAAGTAATAGCAATCACTAGTATAAATAGTCTAGCATTTCAATTTTAGGTATCCACAAGAATTTAGTGTCATTCTCTAGCATTTCCATTTGCTATCAAATATCTGAAGAGCATTAGTTTCTACAAGAGATGCACATGTAGCATGAACAAACAAGTGATCACATTTATATATCAACACTCGAGAAATTTAGTGAACCATACCTTTAAGCGTCATGACAACTCCTTGGCATGCAAAATGTTGGATAATTTGGATTGTCCGTATGCCTTTTTATCTGAATGTCTGAACCAAAATAGATTTTTAAATGTTATAACATAACATAATATACATGGGAGATAGTTAGATTCAAAGCAACAGAGAGCTCTACAATGTTAAGTTTGTATCAAATGATACAAGGGATCTTAAGACTTACTTATTTGTGAAAGAATTTTCTATACATTACTGGTATCCTACGTTCTATGGTTTCTATACTAAGTATGCAACACAAACTAATCAAGTTAAGGACTACATTGAGAATACATGTACAAGTAACCTCACCCATGCTCATAATTTATCGTATTGAACCATATCCCTTCATCATATGTAAGGAAGTGTGAAACGGAAGAAAGATTCACAATCCGTCCTTCAACTCCAGTCTCTTTTGCAGTCTTTTTCATATTATCAAGCAACAAATTTGTCCATAGGAAATGACCTGCAAAAGTAGAACCCATCAAGTTGGTTTGGTTTATAAAATCTATAATTAGAGTAATGCATGAGCGTAAATCATCATGCTTCCTACAAGAAACTTATGAACTTTGATGTTTGATTCAAACAGTTTGTTAAAAAGGGTTCCACTTGCCCCTTTTATACCATTGAATCATTTCACTAAATATGGAATTATAGTAAATACTTGATCTCAATATCTAGCAGTTGCCCCTTATCTAATTAACTCTTTCTGTCTCCAAAACCTAAATTTTCTCAAACCCCAAAGATCTTACAATTCCCACCCAAGCATTGCCTTAAACAATTATTGAGGCATTTCGTTGAACAGTTTCTGGGCATGGTCCACAAAACCATTATCTGCAAACCCTACAATCATTGAATTCCATGAGACCATGTTTCTCTGAGGCATTTCATTAAACAGTTTAAGGGACTCATCAACAAGTGCATTCTGTGTGTACCCTGTAGCCATTTATGTCCAGGAGACAATATCTCCTTGATGCATTTTGTCAAACACTTCACGTGCCTTCTCTGTAAACCAGCATTTTGCATACATGTCTACAAGGGCACTCATCACAAAAAAATAGAATCATATCCACATCTTATTATATGTTGATGTATTTCTAGACCCTGGGCAAGGGATGGTAGGTTGGCACAGGCTGGACGAACATAAGCAAAAATGAATTGATTGGGTTGGATGCCTGTTTTTTGCATTTGGTGAAAGAGTGCCAATGCCTCCGCGTGATAAAATCCATGTTTTGTATAACTTGCAATAATGACAATCCAAGAGCACACATTTCACTCAGGCATTTGATCGAAAACTCTGTGAGCGTCCACCACATTTTCGCATTTGACATACGCATTGAAAAGGGTATTGTCGAGAACTGTGCCTGCCATGAATCCCATCTGATTGATATGAACGTCGACTAATTTGGCCTCTGGTAAGGCTTTTCTCTTAATGCAACCTTGTAAGAGACACACACAGGTGTGAGAATTGTGGACATAGTTGTCTATGATATTTAAAATGTGCAGAGCCTCCTTCAAACATCCCTCAGTACAGAGCGCTGTGAGATGGTGGGCTTGAGCATGATGAGCGTTAGCATTGTAGTGTGTTTGACTTTGAACACTGATACTAGTGGCAAACAATCGGAGTTGAAGGAGGTGAAAGATCGTCCCAACGAACAAAACCATTTTTCCTACCAATGCCTGAAGGTACTTGGAATTGAGTTCTTTTCCATGATGCTTCTCCCGCCACACACCACCAGTGATCAAATTTGAAGGGTGACCCTGCTCTTGCCACTCACCACCAGTGATCAAATTTGAAGGGTGGGTATTAATTTCAAATGGTTGTGCTCTCGCATATTAATTTCAAATGGTGGTGCTCCCGCCACTTACCAGTGATCAAATGTGAAGGGTGGATCTTAATTTCAAATGGGGCATTTATTCTTGGAGCCCAATGAAAGGTGAAATAAGTAATTGTAATTCAATTGATAAGATAAGTATAACTTAACTAAATCTTTCACTAAAAAAATGTAAAAAATAAATATTGTTCTTTCAATTTTTTACAATTTTTAATAATTGAGCACTCCTCAAAATTTAAATGAAAAAATGATATATTTTCAAAAAAACTTGTTTTGAACACATTAAGTTGTCATGCCTGTATCATTAATTTTACAGTTCAGTAACATAACAACTATTCTATTGTATTTTTTTAAAGTTGGAGCACACTTCATTATACAAAAAAAACCTACTTAGTCTATGTCCTAACCATATTGAGGCATTCTAGTGCAATCCAAGCTTGAGAGATCGAAGAATGATAAGGAATGAGCACCTAACAAGAAATAATACATAACTCAGAAAACATTAAAAAAAAAGTCCTACATACCAAGCAAGTTAGCAAAGCTCTATGTCGAAATTGTTTTCCATGTCGATGTATGCCACTACCCTCTTTATTGTCTTACCAAAAGGCATGCAATTGAGGAAGAAGACCTAAAATTATGGACTTCACCTTCAAAGAATGCCTTGCAATCACATTGATAAGGAGTGATAAGAATATCATAAATGTGTCAAATGTTAGTTGATATTGTTAATTAAAGACTTATCTGGTAAATTTAATATAATACTTACTTGTACTTGTCTCTTACTCTTTGCGTCTTGACACATTTAATATTTTATGGTTGTCTCTACGCCTTGACCCAATTCGTATTATAAGGTGAGGATGTGCATGCATAATAATCTTTAGTTATGACTATGAGATGAGGATTTAAAGGGAAGAGGATGTAAAGACAAGTAATTTTTATATGTATTTTGGTGGCGTTGAGGACAAATGTTGTGAGAAATGACAATATTTGGAAGGACAGAGGGAGATTACATCACGATCATGCCACCCATCAAATTAAAGACTATTCTTGAGCCAACAATTGTTTTTTTTTTAAATTAATAACCATTGTTTCTCATATCATGTGCCCAATGACACTTCTCTATAGCAATGCATAAATCGACCTCTGCATAGTTTGTGATCCTAGCTACATGTCATTATTTGTATTTGCATGACATCGAGTGTTGTTTATAGTTGTCATGAGTCCATGATATTCATGCAAGAAATTAATTCTTATAGAAAAGGACTCATCAAACCGACCTTTTGAATTTCATTTTGACGAAAAAAAGAGTGGACATTGGTAGCGAGTTTCACATAGGTAGTAGGCACAAAGTTTTGAGCTCGTTTCAGGCCTAGTAGTAGACTAGTAGTTCTTTTTTTTTATAGCCGTAGTTGTTGACACATTTACACACTTTAGATTGCAGTCCCAAGTGACTTGAGATTCAGAGTCACATCTCGTAGGTTAGTGTCTCGTAGTCATCAATGATTATTGGTCATCTTGCACAACTAAGCAGTGAGTGCATGGCATGAGTGACTGAGTGATTATAATTTATCATATTTCCAATATTTTGAATGATGAGTTGAACTTTATAGCATAGAAATTTTAACATCTTGAGAAATTCATATGGATGGGTAATTTCAAATGTTTCCCTTCTTTTGAAATGTTGATATAAATTATTCCCTTCTTAATTGAAAGGGCAAAATTCATATTTTAAATTTTTTTGAAGGGTAATTTTAACTTTACACACCTAGGAAGGGCTATAACCCTTTGGAAGAGCTGGGAAGGGTTCAATTTTGAACATTGCTCACCACTCAAAATTTTCATTAGACAATGGGTTTCAGGTGTAAAGCCACCCGTTTATGTGTGAACGAGTGATTTTATCAGTGAAACTAATATTGTTATTTTTTTCAAATAAATATTTTTTTTATGTTTTTCATATAGAGATTTTTTTATATTCAAGGAAACCTTGTTTATATAACATGCTATATAGTGAGATTTGAATTCTCTATGGGGGAGTGTATTTGTTTTTAGTATGAAAAACAATTTTTGTATATTAAAAAATGTTGTGTTAAAGTTATAGCAGATCTAAGGATCATCATAGTCAAAATTATACTTGGTAAATACTAACAAACCCAACATCGAGGAAGAGAGAACCACCCGAAAAAACTGGATCCAATCCAACAAATTTTCAAAATCCAAACATACGATAAATTTCACTAACAAATCTCCTCTTAATACTAAAAACAAAGATTAGAGTGACTAATTGGAAAGAACCAAATTTCTGGTTCTACAACGAGTTCCAGAAGAGAAAAGAAAGAACTTTAATCTACCATCCATATTTCCCAGCTTCAGTTTTGACAGAGTATCAGCTTCCACATTCAGTTCTCTGTAAACATGATTGAAAGATAGAAAAGAAAAATATGTCATGAAGCATTTAATATTTTCTAACTAGTGATGAAGCTCTAAAGACTTCACTATAACAATATTACTTTCAACTATCTAATCGGCATTCATTAAATGCTATTTTCTAAGTTTGTAGTCTCAAAATATATAAAGAAAGTGGTTTTACAAATCCATTTATAAACCTAAAAAATAGTGATTTTACAAATCCATTTACAAGCTTAAACCTCAAAAAAATTATAAAAGGATGGATTCGGATAAATATAGTTGGTATGACTTATAGCATTAGGTACAATTGTACAACATTCTTATACATGTATTATAAGGCCATCATAGTAATATGATTAATTCTAGTAATATGGTTAGCATTAACGTATCACACCCATCATTATAGCCTAGCATGTATGTGAAATGATACACCTAGCCAACTAAACATTTTAAATTGCAGCATGTCTATTCATTGATGCTTCACACCCAAATAGCATATATATCTCGTATGTTGTATTATCTCAACATATAATCGTAAGAAATTATTGAATTATTTAAATTATTTATTTTTTATGATTTATAACTGTTTTAAATTGTTGTGTAAAATAAGTAAATGTATTTTAATTAGGAGTATTGGTGGGTGAGGATGGGGTGGTATGAAGAGCAAAAGGTCGTAAGGCTGCAAAGTAATGGTAGAGGTAAAAATTTATTTGACTACTTGGCGAATCCGTTGGAAGGCTTGAGTCATTTTTCAACCTGTAAGTTTTTTCAACAATGACACATACACTTTCAAAATCCTATTGTGGAAAATCTAGTAAAACCTTATTTTTGGAGGTTTCCCAAATTGGAACCTATTACGATCAATGGGTAAATAAACACCTATTTTTCGAGGTTGCTCGATATGGAACCTGTGATGTGATGAGATAGACAATTTATGACAAATATGCTCCATCGAACATTTAGCGATGAGATTTTTTTTTTCAAGAGGAAATTAGCTCCCATTTTGATGAGAGGAGTTTCATTAGGAAGTTTTAAAACTACAATATAATTTATTTGCATAAAATATTTGTCAAATATTAATTCTTAAAAATAAATATTAAAATACAATAACACTCAAAATAAATATTGAAAAACAATACACTCAAATATTTTACAAATAGAAAAACCACATTAAACATTTTTCTCGACCTAACTTTCTTCCATTAAATGTAGTTTAAGATATATTTTATGAAATTAAAAACCAACATAATGGAAAATTTTCTTTTGTTAAATTCCTATGACATTTGTGAATTTGTTAAATGCATATGACAGGGCCAACATTAAGTACATCATCCTTTTTATCATTAAGATCATCATCCTTATCAGCATTAAGTACATTAAGATCATCATCATCGCCAACACTAAGTACATCATCAACAAAATCACCATCATCATTGTCATTATAGTCACTCTTATGCCATTAGTGTTCTTAATCACTCATCGCCATTAGGATTCATGTCATGTAATTGCTAAAGTAATTTATATGTTGTTACAATCATTTCGATGATAATAGGGTCATTTAGATGTCGTTACAGACATTTAGGTTCCATTAGAATCAATTAGGATCCAAAAGTGCTACCACATGCATAATCATCGTTGACATCCACATCGTCATCATCATCATACAATAAATCAACATCATTGTCGTCGTCTTAGTCATCATCAATAAAATTGTGATAATAATGAGCAAGGAGCCCACTACCTCACAAGAATGGATGATATAGTCTTATACTTATCAAATCATATCCATACGCTCCATTATAATTACGTAATGCATCATCGTCATGTTGTTAGGGCCAATAAGATGAAATTAGGTTCTATCAAATGTTGTTGGGGACACTCAAATGCCATTGGAGAAATTTAGGTGGCATTAAGGTAATTTACCCCTCATTATGATTAATCAATATCCAAAAGTGCCATGATTACGATAATTTAGGTTCCACTATGATAAATCAAGATCCAAAAGTACTATCACATGAATCATGATCAATGGAATTGACATTGATATATCTGACGTTATGTTGGACATTTTCCAAACACAATTCCTAGCTCTAAACCTAGTGCAATTCATAGCGCAGTTCTTTTCGCGCGGTTCTTTTCGAAATTTCTGGCATTATTGCAGGCGCTATACCTAGCTCTATACCTGGCGCCATGTTGGATGTTTTCTAGGTGAAATTCCTGGCTCTATACTTGGCGCTATGTTGACTGGTTTTCCTGCCAAAATCCATGGTGCAATTCTTGTCGCTAACCCTAGATTAATATATGCTGTTATGATATTCATGACGTTTTTTGGAGGCTATTATGGGCGTTATATGGGATGCTTTTTTGGACGTTAATTGGGAAGTTAATTGTGATGCTAATTGGGATGATAATTGTGATGCTAATTGGGACGCTAATCGATACGTTAATTGGGATGCTAATTAGCCTCCAAAATAGCTCCAACTTTTAAAAAGGGACGCTAATTGGGATGCTAATTGAGACGTTAATTGGGATGCTAATTGAGACACTAATTGGGATGATAATTGGGACGCTAATTGGGATGTTAATTGGGATGCTAATTAGCGTCCAAAATAGCGCCAACGTTTAAAAAGGGATGCAAATAACGCCATTAATAGCGCCATCCCGTGGAAAAGCGTCCACTTTGTCCAAAAAATGATGAAAAACACACTAAAAGTGACAGTGGACGCTAAAAAGGAAGCTAAAAGAGACGCTAATGGCAGGGTTTTGTTGTAATGATTGGAAAATAAAGAATTTAGGATTTAGATCACAAGTGGTTCAAGTGCAAAGAAACACTATCAAATATTTCAAAAGGTGTTGAGACAGTGGAGAGGGAATATGTACATCATTATTACTATCTATTAATGCAAATTTCTTATCCTTCCTTCCTTAAAATTTGTCTAAATATTTAATCACTTAATATTTGTTGGTTTAAATACACTAGACATTTCAATAGATTAATCAATATATTTATTGATTTTTATATCTATTCATTCCATAAAGCTTGTGAGGAAGGTTGTTTTTCTCTTTTACAGGTCTCAAACCATTGGAGTAAAGCACATCAAATATGGAGGGAGGGAGCAACAAAAGGACAATTTTTGGAAACATGTTCGCCTTCTTCTCTTATCCCTATCCAATGTTTGCTTGTTTTTTTCCTTGGTTGATGAGATATATCAAATGTATCTAGATTTTTCAGTTTAGAGAGCATTAGGTTATATTTTCCCCAGTCATTACAAATCCCATGAGAGGGGTCAATCAAACCATTTCTTCTACAATAACTATTGCATGATTGATGTTATCATCTAGAACACCCACTAGAGGATCCACTCCTTCATTGATTTCTCTTGCAGTGGAACTAGAAATCCGGTATCTATACCACAAGATATTAATACATTTTCTTTAATTTCGAATTCCATCAGCCAGATTCACATTGCCTACTAGCATACCTCCTATAACACTTAATTTCACTGCATGAATTTCTAGCTCCTTTATCCCCTTCAATGTTTTCCCATTTTCATGTGGACACATTTCTATGGTGATCCCCTCTATGGCAACATGTGCTTCTTCAGGATTTAGTATGCCCCATGTAAGCATGCCTTTCCTTGGGATGGGGTGCATGGGTAGTGGATTTTCCACACTTTATGTTCAAGTGAAACCTAGTTATACTGACATCCATGGAAATCAAAACAACCCTTTTGTCATACCTGGTAGTCCTTCTATGCTAAGACAATATTTTGTTAATTAAATTCAATGGTATGGAAATGCCCCAGGGAGTTGGAATCCTATAGTGCATATTAAGTTACCTTTTTTGGTAACCTTAAATCTACCTAAATTGAAAAAGTTAACCAATGAACCATTTTGACATGACCCCAATTTGCCCCCAGTTCCCACCAAATTTCCCTTTGATATACCCAAATTTGTGTTGGTTATGGAGCCTGATCTTCCAGATTCATAGATGTTATTGTTTACTCGTGTTTGTACCCCAGTTTTACGGTACACTCATCCTAGCAGGGGGTGTGGGGGGACATTGTCCCCCAAAGGGGTTCAAGGGAAGCACCCCCGAGAAAGGGGGTTTGGGGGAAATGCGCTCGAAAGAATTTTTTGGGATGTTTGTTGGCCAATATTTTACGAGCCCATGGTATTAGGTGACCCGTGGTATTTTCTCATGGTAATTCCCATACAAAATGAAAGCATTATAATACAATTGTGTATTGTATTGTAGCATTGTAAAAGAGATCTCTATGATTGTGAGAGAGACACTGTGCAAGAGTGAAGGGGAAGTGCAACATGGTTGTTGCAGGTTGTATCCCATCATTTTTATGGATGGTATAGTAATAAAGGACTAAAAAATTTCTGTGTGGACATAGCCCATCTTGGGTGAACCACGTTATATATGTTTCTCTCTTGTAATGTGCTTTAATATTTTCATATTGTTTATTTTTTATTGTTATTGCTCTGCGATCATGTTTTTCTAACAATTGGTATCAGAGCCAAAATGTCTATTTGGTTGGTAAACTCCTAGGAAAGAAGGGCTCCTAGTTCGAGTGGGAGCAATGGAAGAAGAAGGAAATTTTTAGGTTGAGAAATTTAATGACCAAAACTATCAGTTATGGAAGATGCAAATAGAGGACTATCTGTACCAGAAGGATCTATACCTATCGTTGGGAAGAAAAACAAAATAGTCGGTGACTATGAAGGATGAAGAATGGGAAGTTCTTGACATAAAGGAATTGAGAACAATACAGTTGTGCCTGGCTTCGTCGGTGGCTTTCAGTATCTCAAAATAAAATACAACGAAGGGTGTGATGAGTGCATTGGCTAAGCTCTCAGAAAAACCCTTGGCTTCCAACAAGGTATTTTTAATATGAAGATGTCAGAAGGTGGATTTGTTGTTGACTATTTAAATGAATTTAATATGCTTACTAGTTAGCTAAGTTCTGTAAAAGTGAACTTTGAAGATGAGGTTCGGGCTATTCTAATCTTGTGCTCATTTCCAAAAATATGGAACATCTTAGTCATGGATGTAAGTAACTCTGTCCTTGGTTCAGGAACTTTGAAATTTGATGATGTTGTAGGTGTTATTCCTAGCGAGAAAATGTGAAGAAAAATCATAGGTGAGACATCATGTAATGCATTGACCATGGAGAGAAGAGGAAGACAAAGGGAGAGAGGAAGTAGCTCGGGTAATCGAAACAAGTATAGAAAGGGAATATCTAAGTCCATATTTGGAAAGATAGAGTGTTGGAACTATGGTAAGAGAGGAAATTTGAAGAAAGACTGCAGATCTCCAAAGAAGAAAGGAGACGGGAAACAGGAGACTACTCAAGAAGCAAATGTAGCGGGTGATGTGTTACAATATGATTTGATTATTGCATTAGATAATCATTAGAGGAAATTTCAATTTAAAATGGGCCTTCCAAAAATAATACAACTTCCATGTCATCATGTATTAGCCAATCAAAATGATTTAAAATTCAAAAAGGGAGCACCTATTAAACAATTTTTTATTATAAATTTGGGGATAGGTATCATTAAAAAAACTACTTTTTTGTTCGTATTTTCGACATATCTCCCTATTGTTTTTACTCAAATTTCGATTGAGAGATCTTGTTGGATGCGGAATCAAATTCTGCATCCAATGAGTACCCACTTGGGATACTTTTGATGGGCCTCACTACCCAAAAAACAATAAATACCTGAAAAAACTTGATGATGACATCATCATCACATTGTTTCAGGTATTTCTTGTTTTTGGGGTAGAGGGGCCCATCAGAAGTATGCTGAGTGGGTACTTGTTGGATGCGGAATTTAATTCTGCATCCAACGAGCTCTCCCAATCGAAATTTGAGTAAAAACACAGGGAGATATGTCAAAAATACGAACAAAAAAATAGTTTTTTCTTTTCTTCCTCCAGAATTAAAAAATATTATTTTATTATTTTAACTATTATTTTATTAATTTTCTTTAGGAGGCCCATTTTGAGATGAAATTTCCTCTAATGACTAGTGATAACTAGGTCGTATATTTAGGGGCTTCATGTCGTACTACATCCCAGAGGAAATTCTTTCATAATTATGTTCCAGGTGATTTTGGACATGTTTTATTGGGAGATGATGAACCATGTTAAATTGTTGGAATGGGTAAGGTACAGATTAAGTTAAATAATGGAAATGAATGGCTGCTCAAATATGTAAGGAATATTCCTCCTATGAAAATAAATCTGATCTCAACATGGAAGTTGGGAGATAGCGGTTGTTTCTCTATGTTTGGAAAAACACGGTGGAAGGTCACTAAAGGAGAACTGGTAATAGAAAAAGGAGATAGGATAGGTACATTGTATGTATGTACTCATAATATTTATTATTCGATCTCTATAGATTCCAAAAAAATAAGTGCAAGGTTGTGGCATCATAGGCTTGGCTATATGAGTGAGAAGGGGATGCAAATTCTTCACTCAAGGAAATTTCTTCCATATTTGAAGCAGGTAAGTTTGGAGTTCTATGAGAACTGTGTTTATGGAAAACTTAAGAGAGTTATATTTCTTAGGGTTGGGAAACATAATAAAAGCAAAAAGTTATATCTTGTGCATACATATGTATGGGGATGGGCTCAGGTACAATCTCTCGATGGCTCTCATTATTATGTTACTTTTATTGATGATGCAACTAGAAAAACTTGGGTTGATTGCATTAGACATAAATCTAAGGTGTTTGCTACTTTTAAGAAGTGGAAAGCTTTGGTTGAGAACGAGATAAGAAAAAAGTTGAAATGTCTCAGATTTGATAATGGAGGTGAATACTGTAGCAAGGAGTTTGATCTTTATTGTTCATACCATGGGATCTGTAGAGGGAAGATAGTCCCAGGAATACCACAAGAAAATGGTGTGTCAGAAAAGATGAACAGAACAGTCATGGAGCGTGCAAGGTGTATGAGATTGCATGCAGGGTTTCTCTTACAGTTTTGGGTTGATGCTGTAGATATTATTATTTATTTAATAAACAAAGGGCCTTCAAGCACTTTGGATGGTGGAATTGCGGAGGAGGCATGGATAAGTAATAACATTATAAACTACTCATTTTTTAGAACTTTTGGTTGTGAAGCATTTTTCCATATTGATAAAGAAAATAGAACAAAGCTTGAGGCTAAATCTAACAAATGTACCTTTATTGGATATGGGGTTGATGATTTTGGTTATCGCTTATGGGATTATGAAAATCACAAAATCATTAGGAGTGGAGATGTAGTATTCAATGAAAAGGTTATGTACAAAGATCAGTTGCAGAGAAAGAAAGATGAAAAGGACAACATAGAGTACACAATTCTTGATGAAATCAAAGAAAATGAAGGTCCAAAGGAAATAGAAAATCAAGAGACAAAACAAGTATCCCAAAATCCTGCAAATGTAAGAAGATCTACTAGGTTAAGTAAACCCCCTGAACGATTCTCTCCTTCACTGTATTATTTATTGATGACTGATTCTGGTGAACCAGAATGTTATGAAGAGGCAATGTAGGTATAAAAAACACAAAAGTGGGAGCAAGGCATGAATGAGAAGATGGACTCATTGGTAAGAAACTAGACTTGGGATTTGGTTGAGTTTCCTGCAAGGGAAAGAGCATTGCAGAATAAACGGGTTCATTGGTTGAAGGAAGAAGATCGATGCAAGAAGCAGTACAATTCCAGACTTGTTGTAAAGGGGTTTGCAGAAAAGAAAGTATAGATTTTGATAAAATATTTTCTCCTGTTGTTAAAATGACTTCAATTAGGACTATTTTAAGTTTAGTGGTGGTAGAAAATTTGTATCTTGCATAATTGGATGTAAAAGCAACCTTTCTCCATGGGGATTTGGAGGAAGAGATTTATATGCAACAACCACATGGATATGAGGTCAAAGGGAAGGAGAATTTGGTTTGCAGGTTGAAGAAGAGTTTGTATGTCCTGAAATCAGCTCCAAGGCAATGGTCATTAAAATTGGATAAGTTTATGACATAACAAGGTTATAGCAGATGTCGTTTTGACCACTATGTTTATTCAAGAGGCTAGATAATGGAAGATATACTATCTTGTTATTGTACGTGGATGACAAGCTTGTTGCAGGGTCTAACATGTAGGATATAAATGTGCTCAAAAGGAAACTAGATAAATCATTTGCAATGAAGGATTTGGATGCTGCAAAGCAAATCCTTGGTATGAGAATAACAAGAGAAAAGAAAATCCACATATTGACATTGTCTCATAGTGAGTACATAAAAAATGTGCTTGAGAGGTTTAGAATGAAGAATGAAAAACCAATTAGTACACCTTTGGCCAGCCATTTCAAACTAAGTAAGGATATGTGTCCCAAGACACAGGAGGAGATAGAAGGCATGTCCAAGGTCCATATTCATCATTAGTTGGCAGCTTGATGTATGCCATGGTGTGCACAAGACTAGATATTGCACATGCAGGCGGAGTTGTGACCAAGTATATGAACAATCCAGGTAAAGAGAATTGGATGGAAGTACAATGGATTCTGAGGTATTTGAGAGGCACCACTTCTCAAGGATTATGTTTTGGAGGTTCAGACATTGTTCTACATGGATATGTTGATGCATCTATGACAGGTGATAAAGAGAGCATGAGGAGCACCACAGGGTATGTTTTTACTGTAGGTGGAACAACAGTAAGTTGGATTTTGAAACTGCAAAAGGTTGTTGCACTTTAAACAATGGAATTAGAGTATGTTGTTGCTACAGAGTCTAGTAAAGAGATGATTTGGTTGTAGAGGTTCATGGAGGAATTGGGAAAGAAACAAGAGAATAACAGGTTGTACAGTGACAACCAGAGTGCCATTCATCTTGGAAATAACTCACCCTTTCATTTGAAGACTAAACATATACAACTCAATTACCATTTCATAAGATCTGCTCTGAAAGATGATCTGTTAAAGTTGGAAAAGATACATACTAGCCAGAATCATGTAGACATGTTAAAAAAGGTAGTAACCAAAGAGAAAATGAGTTACTGATCGGTTTCAGTTGGCCTTCAAGCATGAAGTTAAAGAAGAGAAATTTTCCAAATCCAAGGTTCAAATCACAGTCCAGCAAGTGCAACATCGGTGGAGTTGTTGTGATCAGTATTTGAGTGGGATATTGTTGGTTGTGGAGCATGATCTTCCAAATTCAGAAATGTTATTGTTCAGTCATGTTTGTACTCTAGTTTTACTATACACTTATCACATTAGGGGGCTGTGGGGGCCAGCGGGTCCCCCACGAGTGTTTGGGGGAAACACCCCCGAAAGAAATTTTTGGGATGTTTGTTGGCCAACATTTTACATGCCCATGGTATTGGGTGACTCGTGATTTTTTCCCATGGTAATTCCCCTATAAAAGGAGAGCATTGTAATACTACTGTGTATTGTATTGTAGCATTGCAAAAGAAATCTCTGTGATTGTGAGAGAGAGACTATGAGAGAGTGAAGAGGAAGTGTAGCGGGGTTGTTGCAGGTTGTATCCCTTCATTTTGTTGGACGATATAATAATAAAGGTCTATAAATTTATGTGTGGATGTCGCCAATCTTGGGTGAACCACATTATATCTGTGTCTCCTTCTAATGTGTTTTAATATTTTCAACCTATTTATTGTTTATTTTTATTGCTCTACGATCCCGTTTTTATAACAATTTGAAGGGAATACTGGAGAACTTGCCACTCACATCATGCATTTCCATATTTTGTGTTCATCAAATTTGTTAATGGATGATAGTATTAGGGTTCGTGTTTTCTAGAGAATGTTAACTAGATTGGACACAAAATGGTATATAGAGTTGCTGAGAGCCTCCTTCCAAAAATTTGATGCAATAACAATGACCTTTCTCAACCTTATCCAACTATCAATTCGACGTGAGAGTAGAACCGATATTTTGACGTCCATTAGAGAAGATAAATCTATGCACACCTCTCATTATATACATGATTTAGGGAGAACATGTTGTTTGATTAAGGATCATATTCTCGATGAATTCTTGATAGATTGGATCATGAAGTCCTTGCAACCTTATATTGTGAAAGTCATTTCTCTATCTAGGGTCACCATTGAAGAGAAATACATCATCAAGGACCAACAATTGGACTAGGTGTACTCTCATTCTTGGATTTTATATATCATTCTTCCCACTTTTCCTAGAGGAGACTCTGATCCAGCCCAACTAAGCTTGGACCAGATTCCAATGGTGTGATTAGTTATGTGGAAAATGTTGTAGCAAATCATGTTGTTATGGAAATGGGACAAGTGTCTTTGAATTTGAATGCACATGTATCTATGAAAACTGCCACCACCAACCATGTTCCTAATCAACCCTTCGATGTTCTATCAATACCAACATCCAATGTCAAATGGAACCAAAAACCCAGAGGGAAGAAACAAGGAAAAAATACAAAGAACATGAACAATGATAATAACACAAACAATAATAATGCCGGTGGGGATAAGAAAGAGAAGAAGAAAGTGAATTTACCATGTAAACTTTGTACAAAGGATCACTTGAATCATCAATGCCCAAAATGGAGGATTCTTAATAATTATTGGAACAATAATAAACCACCAAGAAACCTATTGTTCTGACCAATCCATTCCTCCCTCAACACCAATAATTGGTTGTTGGAGTCCTGACCAACCCTTGAATTCCACAGGGGATAAACTAGGGAGCTTCCTCCCAAGGGGGAAACCCATCGAATGCAAATGTATATATGTGTCAGTGAGAAATGAACATACAAACTAGAGCACATAATTATGAAACTCTCATGTTTGGATATAGGGGAACATAGGTCTCCAATTATGAATTTCCTAATGCTCTATACGTGAAGAAGTTGACAAATGAAATGATGCTTCATATACCTAAAGGTGTTCTCAAGTAGACCTCAAATAATCATAATGCACGAGACACACAAAACTATAACATTATCAAATAGTTGGCCCAAGATCCTTACACAATGCTTGCATTGGAGGTACTTCAAATATACCCTACACAATGAAAGACTTCACTATCTATGATATGGGCTGTGGACCCATTGGAACATCAACTAATAACATTTGACTTGGATAAATGGAAACCCTTCCCACCTCACTCTTCCACTTTTCAAATACAAATGTTGACTAGAGTGTCGAACATCTTTAGGACTGTAATAGGTGAAGGAGCTTCCACTTGCATTATATCCTTGTCATGTTGGTGAGCTATAGGCTTGCCTGAGACATATCCCTCTCCCACCATGTTAAAAGTGATTTATATCCATTTCTTCAATACTCATGGAATCATCCTGACTCTCCCAATATAGCTATGGGAAAAAACTATCACCATGTAGGTGGAAGTCGTTGATGACCTATAGTATTATAACCTCCAATTAGGTTGAGGTTGGACTTACGCCATGATGACAGTAGTGTCTTTGATATTCCACCTAATTCGATTTACTCGTGAAGGGAATATTGGTACTCTAGACCAGTTGTCTTATTGTAGAACAAAGTCTATTCAAACAATAGGTCCAAATGTACCATTAGTTGGCCATTCCACAAGAGATTGTGAAAATGTTTGAGTGGGAATGTAATGTACACGAGTACCTTTAATCTTCAGTACCCAACCCACTAGAAAACATTCCCCTAATACACATTATCTCATTGATCACCACTAGTTCCATAGTAAGGATACACAAATTCTAAACCTCTTATCGTGAATATCCATGGATAGTTCTAGATTCCTCACACTGAATTGGGTATAGAAGGCCCCCAATGGCTCTGTGAACAGACAAAATGGCTTATCAAGTGGCCTCATATACCTTCTTTCCAACTTCTACTCAGAGGAATCCTTTGCATTCATGCTCACCTTCTTGGAACTTGGTTCTATTAATTGACAAGGTGATTCATCGTATGGGGGCATTGGATCTTCTTCTCCATCATGTTGGTCCAAGTGAGTGTTTTGACACATGTTCTCTCAGAATGGCATCCTTCCCCAATATGAATATATTTTAGAGGCTATGATAGAGTATAACATTCCTTCACATGTTTGCATCATTTCCAAGGATCATCTCCTTGCCAGGGATAATTTTAGGGGCAAATTTTAGCCGACTGGGCTATTTTTCCATGTTTTTCTCCCAAAAAAGATTCACCATTTTGCATTTTTTGAAGCCGTGTTTCACTCAATTTTGATGGGGTAAAATTTTTTCACCCTAAAAATAGCCAAATTATTATATAAACGATATAAAATCCTTGGAAATTAAAATATTTTTTGAAAAATATTGCTAATCATTTTATAGTTGACGTTTTAAGAATTGGTAATATTCGCCAACATTTATACACTTTTAAATAAGTATGGTTCCTTAAAATCATCCTTGTGAGTCCCTAGATTGGACCCAATTGCAATCAAATCAATCCCTAATTTTCCCCGTGAGTCTGATCTCATTATTTGTGGATCCTTGAACGATGACATGTTTGAATCTTAGGAATCCACCATTGAGATGCAAATTGGAATTATTGATAAGTCTGATTATTTTGGTAGATTCTTAAACTCCTGAAATGATCAATATATTCCCACAGACTCCGTTATTTCTTTCAACTTCGACCTTCCTCATGAGTTTATTCTTATCAATTATAGGTCCTTAGGCCTTAGTTCTCTCGATTCTTCGCTGGTATACTCTTCCTTGGTAATGGATATATTTGAAGTCATTGAAGTTGGAAATACCCCTACCAAAGTGACTCGTATTAGATATTTCTATATTTTTTAAATATGATCATGGTATTGTTGTTTCTTGGATACATGATTTCAAGTTGTATTTGTGGTTGCTTAGGGATCATTATTTGTATATTGCTCAATATAATAAGTTATTTTAATAAACTTGCTTATATTTTTAGGTCCCCCCTTTTTCACTGATTCATTTGAACCTTTTTTCACTCAATTTTTTCATAGAGTCAAACCTATTGTATATTGGTGCATCAACCATCTTTATCTGCATTTTCACCAGTCTCACAGAAGAGCCTACCTATAAACATGTGACATCGTAGTCAACACAATCTAGTGATTTTGGTGCTCATGGTGATTTTTCTCTTATGATTAGGAACCTTTTTATTTTTACCATGACATTGAGAAGAATTAATGTTCCTCTATTTCTCATATATTTCTGTACATTCCCTATAATCCTCCCATTTTTGTTCATTATGCATTTTCCTTTTTTCACTACTGTGCATAGCTATGTCCAAAATCATTGTGGAGAATATGCCAATGTCTCCTGCATTACATATTTATATTGTTCTTCCATTTGTGTAAATTGTTTCCCAAGTCACTATTGTTTCATGCTCAATGTTCAAAGGTTGTCCTAACCCATGTCGTCCATTTCTCAGTTTCCTTGACTTCACATGTTGACCTTCCTTGTTGTCAAGTTGTTCTTACTATGTATCATCATAACTAGTGTTTGTACTCATTCTAGTTTGGAAGATCCCCATTGACTACTCACTAGTGAGTCGTGTCTCATCGATGACGACTCACAGATATGGTATTATGACCTACAGTAGTAACACCCTATGCTTATTTACATCATTGGTAGTTTACCTTATAGTCAGCATATGACACCTCATCATTGGATGTTGACTGGGTGATTTCCCAAATGTTGAATGTCACTTGACCTCTATTCACGTTTTAAGATTCATGCTATACATTGGATTCCATGTTCCCCATTGGTGGAAGTCCTCACCTCTTTGAATGTCTTTCCCTATTGGTTATTTCTCATAGGGTCTCTTTCATACACTATTCACATCTAGTGCATGTGAGGGATGTACTTGGTGGTCTGTCTGCAAAAATTTGTTTAATTTCTTTCCAAGTCGAATCAATTACTAATGTTTTGTGTTGGTTCATGGGGGGTGCCTTAATACCTCCCTCCCAATGGATATAATCTCATCAATTTCAACACATCCTACTCTGGGAATGGGATTTCAATACTATATAGTACATTGGGGATTTCATGTGGTTGGTTGTGTGCTCTGGTTTTTCTTTTGGCTAGGCATGTGTCTTACTCTTGCTCCCAACTAGGATCCCCATCTTTGTGGAGGAAACTAACACTAGGATCTCCTAACCATGGCAAGCAATGTTCATGGTTGGCATGGAAATAGGGTAAAGAGGAATGGCTCACAAACTTGGGCAATGAGGGAAGCGACAAAAGAAGAGGAGATATATTGGAAGTAGAACCTCATCACCATGAGAGGGGTGATTGCTGAAAATGAAGCTTGGTTGAAAATAAAACATGGGTATATTTTCCAAGACGAAATCAAGGAGGAAATGGGCCCATGGGTGCATGATGTAGGCTTCACCAGGTCTAGGGAACAAAATAATACAAGACGATAGCTTTCTACTAGAAGATGAAATCTCTCCTCAACAAAGCACTGAAGAATAACAAGGCAGATAATCATGATTTGCTATTGAAATTGGATGAAATTTGGGACCAAATTTAATGTTTTGATTCTAAGCTCAACATGATCATCAAAGCTACCATCATCCTTGAATTTGTTGAAAATTATCACAAGCATACTCCTAGCAAAGAGGTGCCCATAATTACTCTTTCTAATGAAGACAATCATAAAGTTTGATTCCTATCAGTCCTTTTTTTGTTCTCATGTTCTAGGAATCCTAAATCCATGTTTGCTAATCATTTTAGGTGTTATCCTTGTATAAGATTTTTTGTTTTTCTTGTTTGTTGTTGGTCTAGTTTCCCAACAACTTATGCTATGTACATTTTTTTGAATTAATATAAAATTATCTAGCTTATAAAATAAATAAATAAATATAGTCTATTTAAATATTATAAGATTTGTATTTTTTTCCTAATATTATGGAAATTTAGATATATAATTTTTATTATATTGCAATTTTTCATTATAAAAACTACATTTTTAACTATATAATTACATTAAAAAATACCTTATTTATTATCAATCTTAATAATTTAATAATTAATATTTACAACTCCAACCATATCAAATATATATAAACACTACTCTTACATCATGGTTAATCTCATTTGGATTAAATATGCATGCACCATGAATAAAGTACTATATAGCGTATGAAACCCTAAAAAGAACCAAACAGATAATAAAAAGTTATGAACAAGTTGCTTTGAAAGCATATAGCCTACAGTTGCATGCACGTATTTCTCAATCATATCCATATTTATAAACATACAGTTATTGCCTGCAGAGTAAGTACGGCTCCAATTATTGCTCCTTTTTGAAGACCTAAATGGTGTCAATTAGAAGCTTTGAATGTGGATGAGAATACATATTTGAAGTGTTAATTAATTCATTCAATTTGTATGAGTTGCTACTCTTATCTATCATGCACAGGTTGAGCTTTACATTTTATGCCAGTTTAGCTGAATGCCAAAAGCTTTACGCTGTCAATGAGGTAAGGCTGGATCTTTGATGTGATAACAACTGTGTTTAATAATCGAGAGATATTAACAACTGTGTTTAATAATGCTTAACCCAACAAGTTGCCTGCAACACCGCCGGCATGATGACGATTTATAGCAAATCATGCTGAGTTCAGCGTATCAATAACAAACAAACTACACCAAACTTTTAAAATTTTTAACGTGCATCATCCATGGTCGACCAAACTTTTAAAATTATTAACGTGCATGTATTTTTTAATGTGGTTCACGCGTCGGCTTGACCGACCGGCTACATCCACGGAATAATTTCTGGCGGACCCACCTGAAGGGGCCTCACACCCGCCGACGGGCTACATCCACGGAATAATTTCTGGCGGACCCACCTGAAGGGGCCTCACACCCGCCGACGGGCTACATCCACGGAATAATTTCTGGCAGACCCACGTGAAGGGGCCTCACACCCGCGGCCTCTGCGTGCCTAACCCCAAGAGAGCCGATGAGAATGGATCCCGCGACCTCACATGCTGGGAGGCCTAACTACGAGTACTCGACCGATTGAGCTAACTCTTGGGGCTATTAACGTCCAAGTGTTACATCAAACTATGGTGGAATTTGATTTCAAGGCTTTATTTAATTCATTAGTCAGTAGAGGAGAATGTGCAGCGAGCTCACAGAGCAAGAAAAGGTTCCAAACAGCTTCCACCCTGACTGGTGGAACATGGCATGGAATGCTCAGTGCAGGCTGTGATTCTAATTTCAGGGACTTCAATAATCTGAATTTTCAAGAGTTAATTACAAGCTAATGGTCTAGATTCACGTTGCAGACTAATCCAATGTTGAAACTCAATCACTTGGATTTATTTGTTAAATATAATCTAATAGATTATCTTAGTAGAAAGGGGCATAGATTTTGTAACAACGTTTCAGTAAGATTTAGAATAATTTGTTAAATATAATCTAATAGATTATCTTAATAGAAAGGGGCATAGATTTTGTAACAACGTTTCAGTAAGATTTAGAATAATGGACGCTTATTAATTAGTAAACTTTATTAAGCCTCAATTCCAAAACAAAAGAGATTGGTAAAGAACCTTTTAAAACCATTAAATAAATCAGAAATTCATTACTTAAATTCCTTATGGCCTATTATAAAAGTTTTACTATTTGGGTTGGAATAGTCAGATTTTATAGGCATGATTTGTAAAAATGGGATCCTAAAAGGTTTTAAGATTTGGGTGGAATAGTTAAAATTTTTCAGTATAATTTTGCAAAACTTTGATTAAATTTTTAAAATTCAGTTTACAGTCATTAAGTTCTGAAATTGTGGATGCCCTAGAGATTTGAAATGGTATTAAACCTATTTCTACTATCAAAATCCTTATGATATAAAGCTATAAACAACTTGCTTTAACTTACTTTTGCTATATATATATATGCCAAACTCTTCCCACTCTCTGAACACCTAAAATGCCGTCGTTAAACTTTGGATAATTCATTTGACTTGATGAGTATATAATATGTCTGAAAATGGCTCCTTGGGCTCCCAGGTTGTTAGCTACATACATAAATGGAAGTGAAAGTGTTGAAAATTTTGGGTTTGAGCTTCCATGATGTTAATTTATTCATGAAACTTACATGACTTACTACTTTTATATAACATGCACACGGTGAGCTTTAAATTTTATGTTAGTTTAGGAAGATGTCAAAAGCTTTACACTGCCAATGTCGTCATAGATCTTAGATTTGATCAGAAGTGTACAAGTGTGTTCGATGATTGAACAGTTAATGGCCATGCCTCACATCACAAGATGCCTGCAACTCCCAATGTGAAATTGAGCCGATCAATAAATTATTTTAAATAATGTTTTTGAATGGTAGATATTATTTGATTTTATATGAACAATTTGGGTTTAATAATGTGGCAACTTCTGCCTTATACATAGTGAACAATCAACAATTTGGTCTCACATCACGAAATCTCTACACCTCTCAACATGATATTCAACCAATCAATAATAAACAAACCTAAATAATGTTTTTCAAAGAAAGAATTTGATTTTTACAACTCTCAACCTAATATTCATTCAATCAATCACAAGCAAATGAAGAAGTACTTAGCTTGATTAAATTACTAAGAAAGCAAAGATATTTATACAAGTGAAAGAGACTTTTACACAAGCTTATAACTCACACAATGGAAAACTAGGAAATACCAACACCAACATACCAACACCCTCCATAAGCAAAAAATAGAAAGGAACTAATAATGTACCCATGTATAAACTTTAATAAAGGGAGAAAAGGAGAAAACCTTATGATAAAAAATCCTCCCCAAAAAAGAGAAAAGCATACATGTTGAAAAAACATTGGAGTACAATGAAGTATTGAATGAAGGTTCCAAACTGTTGAAGCAATGAAAGTTGAATGGATGTTTGTAAAAATAAAGCAATCCTCTAGAATGAATATGAACAATAGAGAAAACATCATAAGTTGAGTGTTATATGGATGTCAATCCATCTCATCGAATTGCATGAGTAACTAGCAGCTACAACTACCGAGCCAAAAATAGGAATTACTACTGTGTACAAGGATCTCGATAAATAATGGTTAATAAAAAATCACCCGAGGATGCATTGCATACCAGCTCCCCACAATGTTGAACTGAGTGGAAAAGATGATGACAATGCATGGTATCACTGATGGCAAAAGTATGGAGGTAACCTAAGGTAGTAAAGATGCAAAACAATTGAAGCAAGAGACACATCAAAGTGGAGAGCTCCAAGACACTGCAAAACATGGAAATAAAGGGAGACAAATGCCAGGTCACACTCTTATGACTATCTGCACGAGTGGAAAAAAAATCCACTACTCAAAGGTGGATAATGAGAGGTACCATAAAAATCCATCATGGACAATAATCCTCGATATGGGTTCCATGAAAAAATGCCATTTTAGATACATATTTACAATAGTCCTATTGACAAAATTTAAACTCCTCCAAAATTCAAAGGCACAAACCATAAGACAACTTCTCCACCTGAGGGGACTCCAACATGCACGACAGAATAAAGAGGCAAAACCATAGTCGACTCTACCACACT
This sequence comes from Pseudotsuga menziesii, assembly GCA_001517045.1. Taxonomy (NCBI): domain Eukaryota; kingdom Viridiplantae; phylum Streptophyta; class Pinopsida; order Pinales; family Pinaceae; genus Pseudotsuga; species Pseudotsuga menziesii. Next base: position 138,702 of record LPNX010766559.1, read on the forward strand.
AAAACACTGTGGTAGTCATCGCGATGAAGGTCCTTGAGCCTTGAATGTGAGCCCCCTATGAGCATTGATTCCATCTCACAAAGATAACGATGTTGTAAAGACCCACCTTGTTGATTAACAATAGGCATGTAAGAAACTAAACTCAAGATAGGTAATTTTTTTTCTAAGTCTAATTCCAAAATCATATCCAATCATATGTAATCACATTTATAAACTAATAATTTTTAGGCATTAATATATTTAATGACCAAAATTACTCCAAATACATAATGGATATCAACAAACACGATATGCCTTAACCTCTCAACTCAACATACAACAATATTATTGATAATTGTAGTTTAAATAAACACTTATATTGAAATATTTATTTGGCTAATGCAATTACCAATTAATTTGAGCCCATGGTATTCATATGCAACTATCATTCAATTTAATGCATAAAACATATATGCAATTAACAATCAATTCCTATATATATATATATTCAAATTCCAACCCATGGTATATCAATCCAACACATGGTGAATCAACCCAATGCCTACAATGTATATGCATTTTTCAAAAAGTTACATACACATATGTAATTTTTCACCACAATTACATAGGTAAACTCATATAATTTACAAATATAAACGCTTTGAAGTTAAGCTAAAGTTAAGCTAAATCTGAACAGATCATCCACAAATTAAGTTTTTTCTTGAACCTAGATATAATTTCATAAACAAATTTCTATAAAATTAGTTGGATCTATAAGTAATTGAACTACCAGCATTTCATCAAACATGTTATGCAAACCAGTGTTGTGCAAAACGGACAACTACTACAACTTTTGTATACTCCTTAGAGTGTAACATAATTAAAATATAAACTGAACATAATTAAAATATAAACTGAAGAAATTACACTTTCTCAAAATTGAGACCCACTTTTACCATAGTTATTAAGAATTCCATTTTTTTTTAAATGGATGGAGTTATGGGAAAATACGATTCATATACACATGAGAACTCAAACCCTATTAATAAACAAATTATTCAATTTAAAACACATGGAAATATCTATTTTAGATATCATGTATGTGGCTCTTCAATAAAACACAATTTCCAAAAAAAAGTTAGAGAACATAGCTCTTAATTAAAACTTATTTAAATATTTTTTCAAAATGCATCAAATTTAAGATACATAAAACATATGGCTTTTAATAAAAATGTCTTACCAAATTAAAGTGAGAGCATAAATTTTAAATAAAATCTTATTTCCCAATAACAATGTCCAACATTTAGGCCCGTGGGGGGGCAGAGCAAGTGGTAAATGGAATTGTTTGTAAATGGAAGGTCTCGTGTTCAAATCCCCCCCCAAATTGTCCCGTGTGCCATGGTTCAGCGAGTACCAGCCCGTCCCGAGTTGCCGATTCCCCTATTCAATTAAAAAAAAAATGTCCAACATTTAGTATTAAAAAAATGAAAGAAAGAAAAAAAATTGCATTATAATCAAAATACCCAAAGCATTTCCCAATGCATTCAACTCTTAAATAAAATTGTATTTCCAAAATAAATTTATAAAATCATTCAAATAAACATAATTACAAAATTGTATTTCCAAAATAAATTTATAAAATCATTCAAATAAACATAATTACCTTATATAGAAATATGTGAAGTGGAATTTCTTCCACTAGTGGGTTTCCTTCTTCAACAGCTTGGAACCTTGCCAATCCCAGAGGACCAACCAACCAAGGGGGGTCCTTCTCTATTTATAGCATGTGAGAGGGATGACACGCCATCTCCTCATGCAAAAGAAATTAAATTATTTAATTAGAAACCTCCCTTGAGGTGTCATCTTTAGTTTTTTTACTTAATTATTTATTTTATAAATGATCTAATATTCATCCCACCTATGTGTCACTTTTAGATTATTTCAAATTATCTATTTTCATAAATAAAATATTTCCATTTTGTAAATATTTTTTAAAGTTAAAAGCCCCTCAAAGTGGGTAATTTTTTAGTTAAATTAATTCATATTACCTAGGTTAGTTTACCTGGTTGAGTTATTCCTCTTAGTGGTATTTTTTGTTGGAGATTAAGGATTCCACACCCCTATTGCATGCCCCGAGACTTATGAGGACTCCACGCCTTCATAGATTCAAGACTCCATGCCCTGATCTATTCCATAGATCTAAGACTACTCGTCTTGATCTTTCATGGACTTAGGACTCCGTGCCCTAACTTCCATGACCTCTCATCTATTCTGCATTGAAGCTCCACACTTCATCTCAAGGTATAGGTTATGAGCTCATACCCATTTGATGGTATTTTCCCGAGACCTGCACACCACATAAGATGATAGATTAAACACATCAAGTAAAATTCATAATGAATTTATAAATTTAATTACATTTTACCCTATTGTATTCATGACCTCCATAGTCATTTATGACTTGAGCATCCTTGTTGGCAAGTAATGAAATTCCCTTCCATCCTGTTCATTACAAGGTTATTAACCATACATAATCATTTAAACAGGTATCATCGACAATATCATAACCATAATCTGTTCCACATAGTAATGGTCATGCATGTCACAATCATTTATCCTAATCCATGTCATTAACTAGATGCATAAAAAGAAACATTCATATAACATATACTTAATCAAAATCGTTATTGTACACATAATCAAATATATACATAATCAAACCTAAGAAAGAATGCAACCATGTATATAGCATATGCATATATATGTATTAGTGTTCACCAGTAACTCACCCTAACCATGCCCATAACATATAAATATAGCGTATATAAACCATCAAAAATCACCCTCCTCGGGTGTCATAGAACTTTATTACGGTGGGACACTACAAATGCCATCTAAAAACCATAGTCCTGAGAATGAAAAGGATCTATTGTACAATGATCAAATATAGATTGTTTCCCTTGCATCTCTATATTGATGAATTTGTAGTCTAAGAAGTAGGGGACCATGATGAGCCACCACAGCTTAATCTAAAAAATTGCTCGCTCTCATGACCCATGCACACTTCTTCATCTTGGAAACGTTGCATCCAATATATGAAGGCTTCCTTCGAAGATATAAAGTAGATGTCGACTAATATGCCAAGTGATACAATATAATGGAGGGCCAATCTCAAGAAAAGAACCCAACAGTTTGCTCAGAACAGGAAGGGCAGGGTTACAATCCCTCTCATGAGAGAGTTAGGGCTATACTTGCTCTAATTCCATGAATAAGTATTTCACTTGATTAAATTACTAAGAAAGAAAAAATATTTATACAAGCGAAATGTGCCCAAAGATAATTGTCACAACTGGGTGGATAGAGACTCCTACGTAATCTTATAGCTCACACATTGAAACTCTAACACTAATTATGTTGGAAAATACCAACACCAACAATAAACCTATATGGCGTCTTTCAAGGGAAGAATTTGATTTCAACAACATTGGTTTTATTAATGTGAGAGCATCTCCCCATTCATAATGGGTTGGGCTATAGAGTATCTTGTTACTTTCTATGTAATCACCTAGATATTATGTAATCACACATAATATTTCCTTGGAGTAAACATGTGAATCATTTACTCATTGTACACATAAATAATTATTCAGTAAAGGAGAATCCATGAGATGAGAAAAAAGAGAGTCAAAAGTTTGAAACTTATATTTGAATTTTAAATAATTTTGTTACCATTCTATGTTGGACATGTGGAAATATCTTGTTTTAGTTGAACAACAAACTATATATCTTTCTTCAACACGAGGAGAGAATCAAGTCATAATTAAAGTAAGTCAAGAAGCTTTCTGGATTCGACAAGTCCTCTTAGAGTTTGGATTCCAACAATAGCTTTCGACCACCCTATGATGTGATAATCAAAGTGTCATCAAACTTGCCAAAGATCCAATTCAACATTAGCGCAACAAACACATTGAAATATTGTATGCACTTCATCAAAAAAGTTATTCATGATTGCATTCACAAAATGTTATTTTTCCTTACAAATGATCAAGTTATAAACATCTCTACAAAGTCTCTTATAAAATCAAAGTTTTCTAAACTTTGATCTATGTTAGGAGTTCATAAATTAGCCATTCAAGGAGGATAGACTATAATGCCTCTTTCATTCTCCTATTGTGTCACCCTTGTAGATTCTTCAATCATATCCCAAGTTGTTCTTAAGGGGAGATTTTAGGATATTTAAACATTTAGGAGTTGGTTAAGATCAACTTGACCTAACATGTCTTTCGTTGAAGTGTGTTTCTTTAATATGCATTAGTATCCATTTGTATATTTCTAATCCAACACTTATTAATATTTTCTAAACATAAAGTGATCATAAAACTCATCTTCACCTTGATCTTAAGGGTTACATTAATCCATGATGTAATACTCAATTCATCCACAATCTCTATTTAAAAAGTATAAAAGCTCATTAGGTATGATAGATTCTCATAAACACGTATGTAAACAAGTAGTTGTTGCTTAAAACGTACATATAATTTTCTTCTTTGAGAATTTTAACCATATAAAATAATATTATGATATATTTATATAAATAATTATATAAAAATGTTCCATGATATGAAAATATCATGTTAGTCAAACATCTTGAATCTTTTATCTAATATAACTCTGACATATGCCATTACATAATGAGACAATGATGATGTAATCTAACTATGACATATGCGAATTACATAATGAGACAATGATGATGCAATCTAACTATGACATATGCGAATTACATAATGAGACAATGATGATGTCACGACTGAATTCTCAATAGTTAATTACAAGATCACGTACATTTGCAAAATCATTAATATGTGCACGGCTCTATAAATGAATTCGATTATGGTTAAGCTTGAATAATTAAGCTATACGTGATAAAATTTTGTTCAACCTCCGTGGATCTTATCAAAATCAACTACTTTGATTTGTTTATAAAAGACTAATTTATTAATGTATATGCAACATTAGGATAGGATATTGTTGAAACCTTCGATCTTATCCAAATCAATTACTTTGTTTGATTTGTTTATGGAAACTAATCTATTAATACATATGTATATACCAATGTGATCTTACTAAACACATGATTCTAGATAAACATACGAATGCATTTAATGGCAGATATACATCATTAAGAAACCGAAAATATTTTTTAAAAATGTGGTTCACCATTTGTTAGTGGGCTACTCCACGGAAAATCCCAATACCTGATATTCAAACTGAATCAAGGTATGCCAGCTCATCATTTTACACATCTATTACAAAGGGCTCCACAAGAGCATCATGTCACTTACACCAAGAGAAATCTTAGAGTGCATTCTTATTTTTGGGAGAGTATGAGGGATTTCAATGAGATGATAAACTTTGAGGGGAGCTCTCACCTCAATTGTGGATAGGGAAATCCAAAACTAGCATCCTATCCAACTCTTGGACAAGATTGACTCGAGCCTCGAGTGGTAGGATATTTTTCTATGGTACTTGACTTGGATGTGGGAGTTAATGCCACTATGAATGAATCTTTGGTCTCTCCCATGGACATTGGACCAAAGATCTTGAGGTTTACCTCTCCATATGTGTCATTACATATAAGTGTTTTTTGCTCTGGGGAGGTTTTTTGTAAAGAAGGTTAGGGGAAAGGGTTTTGCAGTTCTCAGAGGTGACCCATACTTTGTTGCCTTTGTAGAAAGGCGACTTGGACTTTCTCATTTAGAAGGTGTTAATAATAGGTCAAGGAGAATTTTGATGAATAAGAAATAACATCGCGTGGTTAAAGCCAATGTGGAGGGGTGGGACTTGTGGTTGGAAAAGATCTAATGGTGGATCAAACTCTCAATCTACATAACCACACTATGGTTGGGAAGTTTCTAATGTGGAGGGTTTCCATGGACAATTTAAATTTGTGGCTACATCTCAACTAACAATCGTTACTCGGATACCTTTCAAATTTCCATATCTTGGCCCAAGGTTAGTTAGGGTTTCTATAAATTTGAACAAAAGATGACGACTTAGTGATTTTGAGGGGAGTTAGGATTATGTATAGTGATTTCCTATCTATGAAACCTTGGAAACCTTTTTTCGCTAGGGATGAATTTATCAAGAACACCCAAGTATAGGTGAAGTTAACTAAGTTACCAATGTATCTTTGGAGTGACAAGGTGCTTAGGGTCATTGCGGATTTCTCAGGAAAAACATTATTTGTTGATGACATTTTTTAGTAGAGTAATAGACATTTGGTGGCTAGAATATTGGTCCAGGTAGATCTAAGTCAATGGAACTGGTATTTGGAAGGTGAATACATGTTTGGGTTTTGGACTATGTAAACATCCACTTTAGGTGTTGACAGTGCCATATTTATGTCCATGTGCATAAACGTTGTGATAAGCCTCTGATAAAAAAATATGGAGGAAAAAGTTAGTTGTGGAGGATGCATGCACAAATAATATTTATGCTTCATCTCACTCCTTGGGGAAAGGTGTTGAAGCTGTACAACAATGTCAAATCTTTGAAGGAGACTGTGACATTGGAGGGTGATAAAAAATTCATTAGGATCTAGTAGACTAATTGTAATCATTCTATACTTTGGATCTTGAGTTTCAAGAGTTTACTAATTAGTTGAAGTAGGAGCTTCCCTCTATGGCTTCTATTTTGTAGAAATAGGTTTCATTATCTTGAGAGTGAGAAAATCAAAGTATTGGGGATCTGTTGGCACCCTATTATGCACTTTTGAAGTACATGTTATATTTTTAGCCTCTACAGAGTGCTTTACTTTGCATTGTGCACCATCTATTTAGAAGCTACATGATAGAGATGTATTTAGTATTCCAACATAATTTTGATAATAGAAACTTGTAATTGCAATTATTAAGGTTATCAACTATTTCGTGGTTGTCATTTTATGTATTTAAATGAATTTAATAGGAAAATGAGTTAGTTAGTTAGTTAAAGAATTGAAAAGGATGAAGGAATGTATAATAGGAAAGACTATGTGTGTTGGCTCCCCCATTTAAATTTATATGTTTAATAATTAGATTGTTATAATTGAATGTATGTTTCTTGTTATGAATGAAATATGTTGTTTTTTTATGTTAGTTATGTTTATATAATTCACATGAGCATCTCGAGTGAGACATTATTCATTTAATTAATATTGAATATGCCTATGTTTATGGGGCTTATTGTTGGTTGGAGTTTAGAACCCCGGGTCTAAAATATTTACTAACAATAGTATATATGTGGAAGAATCATTAAGGAATTATTGGTGCAAAATTTCATTGACCAAAGACTTCAAAGCTCTATCTTGGAGTATCTCCTCAAGACTCTTACTAGTTAGGAATGCCAATTTGTTTGATAATAATAATATTCTTTCTTTTCATTATGCTTATTAGGGGATCGATATTCTAAATTGTTTTCCTCAAATTCAACATATTAAATCTATCAGATAGATCAAAATATAAGTTATGGATAGGGGAGGCTCTTGGGATTTTCTCGATAAATTAACCCATGGCTAACCTCGAAGATGTGGGGATAGTGGTGTACTCTTTCTAAATGGTGATCACTATATAATATTCAAAGTTAGACTTGTGTTGTGTACAGACAATGTTATATAACCAATGGAGCTAAAGATGTTATTATTACTAGCTAGCAAGAAAGGGGTTATTGGGATACAAGTGTTTAGGAATTGATGATTATGGTAAAATTGATGAGAGACGAACAAATCTCTCATAAATCCTTGTTACTTCCCTTACTAGAGGAGGTCCATAGAGCATGCCACATTTTCAATCTTTTGTCTTTTAATCACCTCTATAGGGAAAGAAACATTGTTGATGACTCTCTATCGAATATTAGTGTAACAATGAAGGTTGGGATAGGTCACTGGTTAGTTTGATCCATATTTTCATGATGTACTCAACATAAAGCGATAACCATTTTGATGAAATTTTATGGGTTTGTCTTTTTAGTATTTTCTAGGCTATTTATGTTTATTATATATGCAAGGTTTGTTCACTAAAGCTATCATGTTTTTTTTGTTTATTGGATATTTTTTCTCATTCTCGGGGGAGGGGGTACCCATTTTTCCTAGCCTTGTTGTGAAGTTTACAAGGACTCTATCTTTTAGAGATGAAAAACAATTCACAACTAGTTCAACAATATTTGAAGCATTGAAAAATGTAAATTTCTTTGTTGTAATGAAATTAAAATTTTGTTTCCATGGAAAAAAAATCTATAAGTTAGGATATATATCAATTAATTTAAAGTTCTTTCAAATTAGAAGGTACATATCCCACCATGTATAACATTAATTTTTTTGTTGCGAGGTGCATGTTATTTACATAAGATTATATTATTTTCATTAAGGTCAAATGCTTTATAAATATTCTCTTTACACTAGTACATAATGAGAAATTAATGACTAAAAAAATGACTATAATTTGGCTATAAATGACTATTTTTGAGTCGACGACTAATATCAGCTAATTTTCACTATCTTATAGCTTGACTAACTTAGTCGTATTTCACTTAGTCATTAATATCTTGACTTATTAGTCATTGATAGTCATTGATTTAGCCATTGATTTAGTCACAGATTTAGTTACAGATTTAGTCATTGATTTAGTAACTGATTGCAACAATTAATGACCAATTATAGGACTAAATAAACTACTAGATGATAACCTATTAATGACTAAGCTAAATACGACTAAACGTTAGTCGCGCTATAAGATACGGGAAATTAGCTACTAATAGTCGTATATATGCGGATTTAGTCATTTTTGTAGTCACAAATTTGTAATAGGGCACAGAGGAATCGAATGACCAACCTCCTTCTTATAATTAGGCAGGTGTTCTACCATTGAGCTAACACCCTTTAAAAAGTTGTTATTACTTGATAATGATGATATTTAAACAAATTTTACATCATTCAAGCATACAAAATAATGATTATCAAGTTACTATAGATCCATAATGGCTTACCCTGTACTAGTCCTTCAAGTCCTACTTGCACTTAATGAATGCATTTGAAAGACTTGAAGGACTATTACAAGGTAAGCCATTATGTATCTATAGTAACTTGATAATCATTATTTTGTATGCTTGAATGATGCAAAATGCCAAAATACCATAAATTTATAGGAATGATAAGCATGCATACAATGTTAAACTATCTATCGAGTCATCTAGAGTCATGCCAAGATATCTGAATTTGACTGAAAATTCATAAATAACTTGAAGATAGTGGTGGATGATGTCATGGAAAGGAGAATTTCAGTTTATATAGAAGAAAAGGATGAGAAAATGGAGCAACTCATCACCCAAAATGTATATAGATTAGTAAAAAGAAATACACAACTAATTCCATTTCCCATCAAGAAGAATGGGCATTAAATCTAAGTACACTTAGCCACTAGATTAATGGAAATGAAATGAGATGAAATATTAGAAAAAATACTTTTGAGTTTGCTTGCTGACAAGAAGTATGAATACTTATGTGATCATTTTATTCAGAGGCGACTTAAACAACCACTAACCTGCAATCAAGGAAAGAAACCATGTTCAGATTGATATATAAATAAAATAAAATAAAAGTTAAAGATAGACTATGCCAATCCTACTATCATTTATACCTCGAAAGATAACTAACTAGCAAATCTCCCACAACTATTCAAATTTGTCCAAAATTCCCACTTGGAATGCCATTGTTTAAACAAAACAAAAAGAAATTAAAAACATGAAAGTAGTAATTTACTCTACCTGTCTATTGGATACAAAGTCCCATAGTTGTACAACAGAATTAGTCAAGCACATGCAATAAAATTATAAATGGAAAAAAAGAAGAAAATAATGTGGTTTAGACCTTCCTTTATATACTCAGATATATATTATGATCATACTTTGGCTCATCATGCTACACCTACAGGGAAGGATGGCCAAGAAATTCACACTTAAGTAGCTACTACCTTAAAAATTAAATGCACCTAATCTAGCTCCCACAAGATAGAGATCTCCTTTCCCTTTTGCCACTCTCCTATTATGGAGAAAAAAAGTTGCATCTCTATCATATCTGATTTTGTATGAAATTTGTTGCAACAACGGAAAAAGAGGAAACTCCATGTCTATGGTTAAACCACTACTCATTTATAAAACATAGAAACAAGATCAATTAAAAATGCTTTCCCAATCTATAATATTTTTCTCTTCACAAAAATGGAATCCCTCATTCATAATCATAATAGTAGAGTATAAAGAACCAAATCTTAGCACAATAGATGGTCAATCATACTACATTTTTTTATGCAATGCTCATGGTTATAGGTACATGGAAATTCTCCCTAGTGTGTAACTTATGCTAAAAAATAATGTCTATAATTAACGAAGTTTGAAATATAAAGTAGAGAGCATTCCCAGTCCAATATTTGAGAGAGAATTCTCAAATATTAGCCCCGTGCAAATGAGTTTTACATGGAAGCGAAACAACCACTTGCTCATGCTAACTAATGACCATGAAAAACATGAAATTTTCTATAATAAAAACTAGCATTAGAACATGGAAAGAAGGTTCTTGAACCAATTCAACATGAAATGTTTGAAAAATCAAAGACTCAAGTCCCAAGTCTTAGCTTCGTGCAAATTACTCCTACATAGAAGAGTCGAAACAAGAATTAGTTCATAGTAAAGGAAAACATATGTTTTCTTTTGAGAATTATCTCAACTTGAGGCCTTTGCCATTTTGATATATACAACGTTCATTCATAATTGTTTCTAATTCGACATTTACAATGGATCTTCAATTCAAACTTAGTCATCACACTATATATCCCTTGGTAAAAAATATCAACCTTTGCCATTTTGATTATTTTGAAATTGATGATATTGATTTTCCAACACTAAGATGTGGTTGCATGAAATGAATATGCTGACATACATTTTCAACTCACGAGAGTTAACTCAACATCCATTCACATTTTCCTTCGTGAATCTTCACAACTTCAGTAAAAAACACCCCACGTGGCAATGCCCCCGTTGATTCAATGGTGACTGGAAAACAAAATGCACAACACAAAAATTTTAAATATTTGAGAAGTATAAAGCTTTAAAAGTAGAAATGCATTCAATAAGCCAAATAATAATAATATTTACAAAATCCTAGGTAACGATACTTACATAAAGTGTGCTCCTTCACACGATGTAACTTTACTTGCCTATCCCAGCCATCCCCACGAATGGATTTACGACATAATGTATGGTATCTTGGATGAAAACCTTTGCCTTATTTTTCCATGTTTAGCATATAAGCAAATTTTACATTGTTAATGCAAATTAGGAGCCACAAAACAATTCATACCACCAAACAACAAAATAATATGTATTTTCTAAACTGCAAAAAATGAAATAAATGTATTTCATTTAATAAAAGGTCCAGCTCCACCAAAATATTCAATGTCAAAGACTTTCACAGAACACTTTTGAACAAGCTCTTATGCAAGGTCATCCTCAACCTCTTCCAAAAAACAACCTGGAAATACATTTATAGAGAGTGTGTAACACTACTTTATGGAATTAGAGTATATTTATTCACAAAGTTCTTAACAGTGTTATATAACTTTTTTTATATAAATTCTATTAGAATCTAGGATTTATTACCTCAGGAAGCATTCTATATTGTGCAGTTGCAATATGTGACCATTTGGCATGAGTTTTCCCATGTCCTTTCACAGTATGAGCTTAAAGCTCAGTAGCCTAATAATAGCAAGAAAAAAGGACCAGTAAAATGATTCAATGATTCAACTATCACAAATTCATTCATGTGATTATAAACAATTGAGATTATAATGAAGATTGAAGGAGACACAATTCTTCTGAATGGAATTGCATAATGTCCAGTAGTTAATAGGCCTGTGGACATTAGATCCATTTAAGTCAAATATAATGTAGCTATGGTGGAAGGACTTTGATTTATTGCTTTAGCATGCAACATGGTTACCACAATGCAAGATTTAAGAAGATAAATGGATATTTATTGCTTCATGGCTTGAGTTCAGGAAGCATTCTATATCAGCATAGAAATTTAACAAAGCTTAGAAAGGGCATCCACCTCCAGGTTCACAGGTGCAGTTGCGTCTTTAGAATCCATAGCTATAGCAACAAAGGTGACTGAAGGGGAAGGTGGGGCTCCAACAACTTGCATGTGGTGGGCAGTAGCATGATCCACAAACATTCCAGGTAGGCTAGGGGACGTAGAGTTCACATAAGCATCTATTTTCTAGGGCGAGGAGAAGCCATGAATGTAGGGGGAAGATTTAGGTGTGCCATGATGCAGTCCACTTGAGAGTATGAGATTGGATAGATGCAATGGCTGAGGTCAACTAAACTTCTTTCCCTGTTGACCTGTTGATAAGGATCGGGACTCCTCCTCCTATTAATGTAGACTGAAAATATGTTCTCTAGCATCTATGGCACATTAGTCCCAAATTCTGTTTTGCTCCATTTGCTTTTAAAACCCTTTATCCATTTGGTCCATTGTAGAGCTAAGTCAGGTTGCCAGTCGTTTCAGCTAAAATTTTCTCACATTATTTTACACATTTTTGCAGTTCTTCGAGTCACAGAGGAGACAACATTGGTTCCTACAATAGTAGTTCACTATGGGAACACACATAACATGTTTTGGAGCCAGAATCGGCCATTTTAACTGTGCAATGTCCTTTGAAACTTCATTGTTGGCATTAAACTCCCAAAATCCCAGTCCATTCCACATGCAGGAGCTCTCTTTGACAATGTACTCTTCATGATTCTGCACATGCAAAGGAATGCAACAGTGAATGCGGTGGGGTGGTGATGGATGTTCATTCTTATACCATGTAAATTGATGACATTATGTGTTTTTCTTACCATGCTAGCTTCTACAATTCCATTCATGGATGTGGAAATGTGGAGGAGCGTTTGATGCCCCCTCTGTCATAGCCACAAATGCGACACCTTTTTCTTGGTTCCGTTGTGGTGTGCAGCACCGCCTGGAAGCGTCTTAGGGGCATGGCCAGCCTAAGCGCACTCTAGAGGACTACGCCTAAACCAAAAACCTCTGGAACATACTACTCATAAACTTTCATCTCCAGACTTAGCTATTTTCATAACAATGCACATCCTACAGTACAAGTAAAGCCAAGTACAACAAAGAGACAAATGTGTGTGTGGGCAGCCCATCCTGAACCTGACAGAGCCTAATACCCATGGATATCAATAATGATAAGACTTGTTACAATAACAGAGGATGCCACAAAATCGACAACTCATCCGGGAGCTATCCAAAACCGGCAATGCTCACAAGATACAACCGAATCAAACATCGCGTTGTCCCCATCATGTCTGCACATCTACCCTACTAAGACTGCCAAGCCTCATCCACAAGCTGCATACTATTTGCCTAATGCAACCTGCTGTAGCTCGCTTCATTGTTCCCTTGCTGTGTCCAACGCTACTGCCGAAATCCTCTGCCGAGCCACCATGCCAAGCTACCACTTGACCTGCCGAAGTCAGCCTCCTCGCTGCACTATGACTTAGCCACTTTGGCTAACTATTGAGATGCGAAACACACCTGTTATCAAGGTCTTTGCTGCCATTGCCACTCCTAGAACAACTCTGCCAAGAGCTGCCACCACTTGCAGATCTTCTCAAGTATCCTAGATGCGGCTAGCACCTATCCGACTTAGGCTAATTTTTGAACACCCAGAAGACTTTGTCATAAGTATGTGCTGAAAACCCCTCCTCGAATGCACAACTGGAACGTGCCACCTTAGCACACTAGTTTGGAGTGGTTCCTGGAACACACCCCCGGACGCAAATCTAATCGCCCATCAAAACATGCTGAAACGCACCTTGCCGAATGTCTTGTTAACACCTGCCAAAACGTGGCTTGCTAAGCTCTCCATCAGCACTTACCGAAACACACCTAGCTGAGTGCTCTGTCAGTCCTTGACCGAAACGCACCCATCCTTAGGCACTCTGTCACCTCAACTGGGCCTTCCGTTAATACTTTTGAAAACGCACCCCAAGCGCCTTCTGTCAGCACTTGCCAAAAACGCACTTCTTGTGCCACTGAGAACTGTTCACCAATAGCTCTTTGAATCCTTGACGTTCTGCACAAACACCTTGCTCAGCTGCCATATCGAGCTTCCAAGGCCGTTTGCCGAAACTGCCAACTGAGAAAGCACTTTCCAAAATGTGCCTCCTGAAAACCTCCTTTAGCGACGGACGGAGCGCTGAAGTTGAGCACTGATGCCAAGCACCCCTCCTTCCCAAACACAAAACTGTCGAATGCACTTCTTGCCGAATGCTCCTGTTTAGCACTAAAAACCTCCTGATGCTTCTCCTTGCTGGATGCTAAATGGGTGCTCTTCTTGCCGGGCGCTGAACTGAGCGCTCCTGTTTAGTGCTAAAAACAAAACTTGTGGATGCTCCCTTTTTGGACGCTAAACAGATGCTGAATGTTGAGCGCTCTTGGATGCTCCTAGACGCTCCTCAGTGCTCCAGAAGGGCGTTGCTATTGTGCGCTCCTGATGGGCGCTCTAGACGGACGCTCCTGTTGAGCGCTCATGAACGCTCCAGATGAGCACTCCGAATGGACGCTCCTGTTGAGCGCTTTACGAGCACTCCAGTTGAGCGCTCCCAATGGGCGCTCTTGTTGAGCACTCTGCGGGTGCTTCGGTTGAGCACTAAAAATGTGTGCTCCTATTGATTGTTCCATGGACGCTCCGAACAGACGCTTTTGGTGAGCGCTCCTACTCCCAATGTGCACTCCGATGGCTACGCCCTTTTTTTGAGCATAGAGCACCTCCCCTAAGGGAGCGCCCCTCCACTTGTCCTTCCTTTCCTTTTGACACTTTCTTCGTTGTTTATATATCCTTAGCCACTTCCTCATGTGGCCCCAGGCCCACTTAGCAATGTTAGCACACTTAGCTCTCTTTTGGCCCACTTAGCACACTTAGCTCCCGTTAGCTCTCTTTAGCGCACTTAGCCAATGTGGGCATCGTTTGACCGACGCCCCCACCCAACAACCCACCTAGTTGCCGAATGTGCCCTTGACAGCCGCAAAGTCCAACACTTAGCCATTTTCTTGGTTAAGTGCCCACCTCCGTATAGTCAAACGGGATTTTCACCCAAGTGGTGAGGAACCCCACCATTGCAAATGACGTGGTTGTGACATTCTCCCCCACTTAAACTATTGCCATCCTCAGCAATGCCATCAAGAACGAACATAGTTCATGATGCTGTTGCAGCCGCCACAACCTACTGCAACCCTGTCTAAGCTGTTGCATCAAGCGAGTCATTTCAGTGCTGCCACCTTGTCAAGTGTCTGTCCATGTTAACCCCCACAAAAGAGCTAATTGGGTCATGACTCCCAACCAATCGGTCCTCTATGAGATGAACTGCAAGCTTGGTCCACAACACCTCTACTCTTCAGCCCTCTCTATAACCTTGCTGAACATAGGGAAAAGCTGAACACTTTACCTCAAAACTTGCCGAAGGCTTCCTGCACCAAGCTCCTGCAAACTCCACATCTAGGACCTGTGAACTTGGCCAAGAAACACTTAGCCTGCTGAGCGCGCCTCCTCGCATGCATTGCTAGACATATTTTTGAATGAACCAACTTGGTGCAATTGCTAAGCATCCTGATAAGCACATTGCTGAATGAACCACTGAGCACATTGCCAAGTTCATCCCCTATTGACTGCACTTCTGAGTGCACCACCTTGTGCCTGCTGAGTACACTGTCAGGGACACCTCTGAGCACACTGCCTAGGCGCAATACTGAGCGCACCCCCAATACCACTCATCTACCGCAACCAAGTCATGATGCTTCACTGCACCAAACCAGAAAGCACCCTGCCTTCCGTTTTGCAACATACATCCTCCATCCACACCGTCTGTCTCAGCAGTTCCGAAGGTCCAAGCCAAGCCACTTGACTTAGCCAAATTTCTGTCGAAATGCTGCTATCCACCAACAACCTTTTGCACACATATCACACCCATCAATGTGCCAGCAAAACCACAGCATGCATAACACACATCATCACTGTGCCATCACCCTGCCACAATGAAAGCACCTCCACCGCAAAACCATCTCAAGACCATCTGTCCTCAAGAAATGGTGAAGAGCCAAGTCAACTGTAAAAATGACTCCGAGACCACCATCTCTTTGTCCAACTGCAAATATGCAAAACCACCTGCATCCCACACAGTGTTGAAGAGCCAAACTCCACTACAGAATCTGCCTTGATACCACCAGTCAGTGGTGAAGATCCCAACTTGCTCTGATACCAACTGCTTTCCAAGAAGTGGTGAAGAGTCCATCTCCAAGATCGCAGCTCTGATACCACCTGTCACAGCCACAAACGCGACACCTTTTTCTTGGGTTCGTTGTGGTGTATGGCACCGCCTGGAAGCGTCTCAGGGGCATGGCTAGCCTGAGCACACTCTAGCAGACTACGCCTAAACCAAAAACCTGCAGAACATACTACTCATAAACATTCATCTCCAGACTTAGCTATTTTCATAACAATGCACATCCTATAGTACAAGTAAAGCCAAGTACAACAAAGAGACAAATGTGTGTGTGGGTGGCCTATCCTGAACCTGGCAGAGCCTAATACCCATGGATAACAATAATGATAAGTCTTGTTACAATAACGGAGGATGCCACAAAATCGGCAACTCATCCGGGAGCTAGCCAAAACCGGAAACGCTCACAAGATACAACCGAATCAAACATTGTGTTGAACCCGTCATGTCTACACGTCCGCCTTGCTAAGACTGCCAAGCCTCATCCACAAGCTGCATACTCTCTGCCTAATGTAACCTGCTATAGCTCACTTCATCGTTCCCTTGCTGCATCCAACGCTGCTGCTGAACTCCTCTACCGAGCCACCATGCCAAGCTACCACTTGACCTGCTGAATTCAGCCTCCTCGTTGCACTAAGACTTAGCCACTTTGGCTAACTGCTAAGATGTGGAACACACCTGTCATCAAGGTCTCTGCTGCCACTGCCACTCCCAGAATGACTCTGCCAAGAGCTTCCACCACTTGCAGATCTTCTCAAGTATCCTCGATGCGGCTAGCACCTATCTGACTTAGGCTGATTTTTGAACACCCAGAAGTCTCTGTCATAAGTCTGTGCTGAACACCCCTCCTTGGATGCACAAATGGAACATGCCACCTTGGCACACTGGTTTGGAGTGGTTCCTAGAACACACCCCCGGACGCAAATCTGATCGCTCGTTAAAACATGCCGAAACGCACCTTGCCGAACGTCTCGTTAACACCTGCCAAAACGTAGCTTGCTAAGCTCTCCATTAGCACTTACCGAAACGCACCTAGCTGAGTGCTCTGTTGGTCCTTGACTTAAACGCACCCATCCTCAGGCACTCTATCACCTCAACTGGGCCTTCTGTCAATACTTTTGAAAACGCACCCCAAGCGCCTTCTGTCAGCACTTGCCAAAAACACACTTCTTGTGCCACTGAGAACTATTCACCAATAGCTCTCTGAATCCTTGACATTCCACACAAACACCTTGCTCAGCTGCCATCTCGAGCTTCCAAGGCCATTTGCCGAAACTGCCAACTGAGAAAGCACTTTCCAAAACGTGCCTCCTGAAAACCTCCTTTTGCGATGAATGAAGCACTGAAGTTGAGCGCTGATGCCAAGCACCCCTCCTTCCCAAACGCAAAATCGCTGAATGCACTTCTTGTCGAACGCTCCTGTTTAGCGCTAAAAACCTCCCGACGCTTCTCCTTGCCAGATGCTAAATGGGCACTCTTCTTGCTAGGCCCTGAACTGAGCACTCCTGTTTAGTGCTAAAAACAAAAATTGCTGACACTCCCTTGCTGGATGCTAAATGGAATTTTAGCACTCACTAGTGCTCTTGGACGCTCCTGGACGCTCCTTAGCGCTCCAGAAGGGCGCTCCCGTTGAGCGCTCCAGATGGGCACTCCAGACGGACACTCCTGTTGAGCGCTCATGAACGCTCCATATGAGCGCTCCGAACGAATGCTCCTATTGAGCGCTCTGCGAGCGCTTCGGTTGAGTGCTTGGAATGGGCGCTCCTATTGAGCGCTCTGCAGGCGCTCTGGTTGAGCACTAAAAATGTGCGCTCTACGGACTCTCTGAATGGACACTTTTGGCGAGTGCTCCTACTCCCAACGTGCGCTCCGACGTCCGCGCCCTTTTTTGAGCGCAGAGCACCTCCCCTAAGGGAGCACCCCTCCACTTGTCCTTCCTTTCCTTTTGACACTTTTCTTTGCCGTTTATATAGCCTTAGTCACTTCCTCACGTGGCCCCAGGCCCACTTAGCGACATTAGCACACTTAGCTCTCTTTTGGCCCACTTAGCTCCCGTTAGCTCTCTTTAGAGAACTTAGCTAATGTGGAAACCGTTTGACCGATGCCCCCACCCAACAACCCACCTAGTTGCTGAATGTGCCCTTGACAGCCACAAAGTCCAACACTTAGCTGTTTTCTTGGTCAAGTGCCCACCTCCGTATAGTCAAACGGGCTTTTCACCCAAGTGGTGAGGAACGCCACCATCGCAAACGACGTGGCCGTAACACCCTCACCCTTCGTTGGCTTGGGTATCTGCCTTTTTATTAAGGTTCCAATACACATGTAAGAACATTAAGGAATCAAACTCTTTGCTCAACACGAGCACTCAATAGTAGATGACCCCGTGCCCGCCATCTCGAGAAAAATTCAATTTAAATTTATCTTTATTAATTTTTTTTATGTGAAATGGTCCAAAAATAACCGAATGATCTACCTCTAAAGATTTTCTAGATTGTCAACTGGATTTTCTAGATGGTCAACTGAATTTAATCTATTTGGAAGTGCATAGTTCTGTGCAAACCAACCTTAAAAATAATTCTGTCATCTTCAACATCACTGATTAAATTTCCATATATATATTAAAATTGTATTTAAATTTTGTGGAATACTTATAATATTTATAAGGACATATTTACAGTCAAATATACATAAATTTTTGAACCCATGTCTCCATGTCAATACAAACTCAATCATCTTACTACTTGCTGGTAGACCATAAAGACCACACTCCCATGGACTTCTTCTATATCTCGTAAGAGAAATTTTTTTTTACATAACCTTTTTTTCCTTAAAAGTTTGACTTGAGTTCAGGAAGCATTCTATATCGTGAAGTTACAACAGGTGACCATTTGGCATAAGTTTTCCCATGTTCTTTCACATCACAAGCTTCAAGCTCAATAGCCTAATAATAGAAAGAAAAAAGGATCAGCTAAATGGTTCAGTGATTCAACTATCACAAATTCATTCACCTAATTACGAAGAATTGAGATTATGATGAATATTGAAGAAGACACAATACAACTCAATGGAATTGCATAATGTCGAGTAGTTAATAGGCCAGTGACATTAGATCCATTTAAGTAAAAAATAATGTAGCTATGGTGGAAGGTCTCTAATTTATTGCTTCGGCATGCAACATTGTTACCACAATGCAAGATTTAAGAAGATACATGGATATTAACATTTATAAGATCTTGTTTTTATCAATAAATCTACATTTATGTACTTAATACTTAAGAAGATATGTGGATATTAACATATCTAAGATATTTTTTTTATCAATTCATCTACATTCATGGACATGATGACTAAATACTACTAGTCCCATTCTCCATTGCATTCTTTGACAAACTAACTGTCCACTGTGGTTTAATTTTTGATGTATGTGTTTCCATATAGTTCAAATCATTATTCTTCATACTATTTAATGTTTGTCTCCAAATAATCCCATACAACAACCTTCCCAAATACAAGGAGTTCACTCATATAGTCTATATGCAAACTGTACTAAGAATAAGCAAGGAAGGTCTGATGATAAATTAAATTACTGACCTGATTACAAGCAACCACCCTTTTGACAATAATGCACACAAGAGCACCACACGATTTGGTTGTCTGGTATTACCAACAGTTGTTGGGAATGAAGGAGGCGTCCAACAAGATAGAGAATCTCTTCAACGTTCTATAGAATCAACATACAATATTCTGGATTGTGTTAATAATATTCAAAACTTCCTTTCCTTACTTTCGCGACCTCCTCCAATTTGGTAAACCCACTTATTGGAAGCATTGAGATAAAAACAGTCCAATCAAACTACCGGAGCAACAATATAGTATACAATTTAAATCGACACCCAATAGAGTCCTATAACAACAGTTTATGACAATTCGTTTCAATGACTTCTATAGTATCAGAATAACACTTGACTCATTGGAATTTCCTGTAGCAGTAGCAATAGAGACACTTGTGTACCAAATTCCTGTAGTAGCAAGGAAACTCTTGCATTGGTTGTTGGGAAATGGAACTGTAAATGACTATCCAAATGGAAAAATTGTGACAATAGTAAACCCCAATGTACAACTTGATTCCAAGGCTCACGATTTAATTGTGGTAAGTCTAGAACATTGCAGCAGTTGATTATTGGTAAGAAAATACTGTTGTAACTCTCCCCCATTGGTCTACAACAATGTATTTGCAAAGAGAGATTGTTACACTGGCAAGTGAAGTCGGAACAATAGAAAAACCTGCCCTTCTTATTAGCAGAACATGGAAATCCCAAGAAACATATGTTTTCTCATACAATAGTGCCTACTGTTCATTTGACAGTCTTCTTCCTCCACGGTATGACGCCTTTCTTAGAGATATGCAACAATACCTCACTCCCACCATTTTTTGAGTGCACCCTTCCTTTCTTGTGTAGACTTCGTGGCAAATAAATGTGATATTGTCTACAAGGATGCACCCTCCACAGAGACAACAATAGAAACCCAAATACGCTCTTCTGGGTGGGACTTCCCAAAACAAACAATAGAAACTCTTTTTTATTCTCAGATCTGAAAGTGAATAAGACTTATTAGTCCACTGTGATGAAGCACTAGTGAGAAAATGGAACTGTATCGACTTTAACATCAATTGCATTCTTTGTACACAACAAATTCAAGGAGAGACCTATGTAATTCCTGCCAATATAGAGAACCTTGATAAACATATAAATGGACAGAATACTTGTCCAACCTCCATAATGGGTGTCATAATTAATATCCTGAATTTCTCTTAAAAATATCCATTAAACCAAAATACCCAACTCTTGTCCCAAATTGTGGAAGCCATAAACATGAATTACTCTTCGCTTTGACATAAAAAAATCAAATGCCTAATACCTTTTATTTTAAGAGGTACATTAATGCTGCAAAACACTTATAGTGATTTATCAGGTTGTTACAACCTTATTGTTTAAATGATTTGACCTTGTCTCAGACCAAAGTGTGCATGCTCAGAACTCTCGTAGCACCAAGCTATGTTTTTACACAGGGGACACTATGAAATTTTCCCCAACTGTCTAAAACATAAAACAAGAGCCTGCCTCACCTTTCCTTCAAAATTAATGTTTATTGATTTTTTCAGGGGCCTTTCATCATACCCTAAAACATCATACCTACAGAAATCTATAATTGTATATGTAAAATCCTATCATTATTATTTGCACCATAAAGATAAAAACCAAGAACATAATCACTAGGATTTAAAAGATGGACCAAATAAGTTTCATTCTTTCCAAAATTGAAACTATGACCCACCCGTGCCTCTACCAATCAATACTTCATACCACCCACAATCCAAAAGGAACTTCTTCATTTGCTCAAATATATTCTTCAAAATTTGTTGTTTTCGAATAAATTCTGACAAAGCTTAGCATCAATACTTGTATGAATCCTGACAATATTTGCTTTTAGAAATTCAGCCGCATAAACATAATTCCTCCAAAATTGCAAGTTGAATGTCAAGGAACAAATTCCATCTTGACATTTTTATCTCTGTAGAAACATATTGTAGACAGGATTTGAAATTTGATTGATCGTGACTGAGGGGACCTCCCAAGTTACTTTTCGTAGATGAGGAAAAGGAGTCGACCTCAATTTGAAGTTGTTAGCACATCAAAAATATTGCAAGCAGTGATTATGTTTGCAATAGTTAGAATTGTAGGAGCTAATCGTGCAAAATCCTCTAGCTCAATGGAGTTCTCTGTATCAACCTTAAGCAGGGGATTACCAAGAAATCATCATATCAAATATCACGTCGACCAGTTTCTCATTAAGAATTTCTCTCTAAAACTTAATACACTTCCCACTCAACAAGAATACATCTTGCACCTGACACCATATTCTCTAACAGTTTATTTTCACTCAGAAGTTCTAGTAACATGATTCCAACATTGTACAAAATGAAAACAAACTACCCATCATCAACCCAACAAGTTTGAGCAAGTGGGGCATCTGACTATCAAGTAAGGAAGAGAATAAAAATGTGTTTTCATGAATCGATCTTGCCCCAAAATACTTGAACAAGAATCTATGCATGAAGATCGAAACCCTCCTAGTGGCATTTGAGTCTTTACCCCTTTATTTGCTTGACAGCTTGAATAATATTTCCTTAGACACCTAGTGCATTAAGGCTTTAACAGATTCATCACTATGTGTTATTAAATGGTCAATTTAGTAATTCATACCAACACTTGAATAATCTCTATCATCTTGTATTAACATGCATCGAATATGATGTTCTATTTTGGCATTTTGAACCCCAACATGCTCTAAAACTCTCGACAATCCTCCACAGGTCAAGTAATTTGAAATCGTTAAGGCATTTGGAAATGTTTGCATGCTCCTTTTTATTTCGTATTTGGCGTTGAGAGAATTATCACACATTGACAGAAATAGATACTTATTCTAATATATTTAGCACAATTTCAAATAGTCGACCCTCACTCTCTTTATTTAGCACAGTTTTGAATCTATCAGTTGTTTGAAAATGGAATCTATCAACTGATAGATTCAAAATTGTGCTAAATAAAGAGAGTGAGGGTCGGCCTGTTAATTAGCACCTATGACATCCTTAATATAAAAATTGATCTATTCTCCCATTTAATACAATTTAACTAGGGAAAATCCTTTAAAAACCTTGGAACTTTAAACCACTACATAAGGTCTGTGATGGAATATAACCCTTGAAAACCCTTAGTGGAGTGAGGGTTTTCCATCGAAAAACTCACCGTGAAAGGTGAATAAGAAACACAATAAAAAATTAGAATTATTTCATCCATCATCGTGAGCTACTATACCAAACCCAAGGAGAAATCAAGTTGACAAGAGAACATGCTTACCCAGAAAGAGCCTTATTAATAATTTGCATACTCAACCCCAAACTCAATGGCTACCAAATTCCCTGCAACACACCATGGTTGGGATTAAAAACCTTTACAACTCATAAAAACCTTTTCACATAATGAATATCCTCACCTTCTTGCAACTCGCTATAGCTACTCATGGCGACGGATGGAAGAACCCATAATCTTTCAAAATTTGTTGTTACTTCTTGCTTGGCACATGGTAAATAACCCAAAGAGGCCTAACGTTCCCTATATCCTTTAGAAAATCGATTCAGAAGGGATTCTGCTGGAATTGAGACTAAAATATATCCATCTCAGTTGAATATGTATCTTTCTTGCATGATAGGAAAAGATCTTCGGGAAAGAAGCTTAGCGTCTTTGCTCCCCCCTACAATATTGGCTTGGTGATTGGTGAAAGCGATTGTATTGGCATGGCGAGGAGTTTGGAGATGCACCCAAACTTTGGCTGTCCTTCGCTAAAGAGAATATAAAATGAATATGATTTGGAGATGATCCATTACTTACCTCGGTGGTTATAAAAATTGCAGTATAGATCCATGAAACCTTGATTACACAGCGTCTCGCCCATATTGGATGCCGAATCAATGTGGTTTGATTTGATAGGCACAAGTGAGATGTGAAGTATACATTTGATAACTGCCCTAGTTCGATTTCTTGATTGGATGTTTATGTTGCATATAGTTCGAAGGCAGGATCAAAACCCTGTTTATGATGTGAAAACTCATTTTTTCGAAGGCGAGATCAAAACCCTATTTATAATGCCAAAACTCTTTTTTCAATGTGAAAAATTTGTTCTTCACACATTGCTAAAATTTGTGGTGCCAAAACCTTTACCTTAGAATTATAATTGAAAGTAATTAGTTGTATTATATTTGTTTTCAATTTTGATTATTTGATTTATATATATTTGTTTTCAATTTTGATTATTTGATTTATATATATAATTTATATTAATATTTACCAATGAAAATATAGAATGAAATAAATATCATATTATGTTTTTAGACGTTAATATTAAAATAAATAAATTATATTATTGTTGATTCCTGGAAAAATCACAGGTACCGACAGTAGGGATTCTCCCCAATAATCGTTTACTATTGGTATGGTGAATCCATCTAGTTAGTGGCCCCACTACCGTAGAATTAAAAGAACATTTTAAGTATGTTTTATTGGTTGCGGCCTGGTCCATTGTTTATGTAATATAATATTTAGGGATGAAATGCAAGTGCCTAAACTAAATGCAAGTGACCAGTGAGTAAGAGCCTCCCTAGAGATGCGTAGGTTCTTACCTCCTATCTTACCGCTCTTGCCTCACAATCACTTCTACAAAAGCACAAGAAACATCTAATATATTCTAATCTATTCTAACTAACCTATCCCCATGGGATAAAAGATTAATTAATTGAGTAATGTACTATAATGCTGCTTAGTGGAATTCTACAAGTAGCTGTCAAACTCTACATACATAATTACAACAATTAAAAATAAACAAAGGTAGCTCTATGTTATTAATACATTCATTACTCATTCATTTGCACGAGATTTATAACAGAAAAATAAAATCATTCATAAACTATAGAAATAATTCAACAGGTTGGAATGATCTCACAGTTATGTAGCAAGCTAAACAGAAGTAGTTCGACATTCAGCAATCCACATAATCCATTTAGAAACTCGTACAGTCCTTCTTCCAGCAAAATTTGGTTCTCTTTATTCATAAAATAAGTAGTTCTCATACAAATAGCTTTAGCATATGTGTGCTGGAAAAAGTCCCTCTAATCTCTATTTGACCCCCTATTTATACATTTTACAAGTGACTTTTGAGTTTCCCCAGCCTTTTAGGCTTCCTTGACTCTTTGATTACAAAATTTTGTCTTCTAGTGACTTGCACTAGTAAAATAGAAGTAAAAAGAGATAATCTACAAAAAGCAGCACATGCATACAAGACAAAACCTAGGAGGGCCCAACTAACCCTCCAATGAAATCATTCCATGCAGCAGCTTCTGCAGCAATGGTATTGAAGTCCATAGGCTCTAACAATATGACTGTTACTTAATGTATGGCCAACTATGACTTTATCTTTGCTGCTATAGGGGGAATTAACTTGAGCTGGTCTTTAAGCAGGTAATTATAAACCATGGCTTGTGCAACCAAACTCTTTATCGCTTTCTAAGTAATGCCTTTAACTTGTTGTATCCTAAGATCATCCTCCTGCAACTTGACCTGAAGGTATTTCAAATGTTCCTCATGGTCAAAAAACTCTTGGAATCATTTTGCCGCAAAGGGTTGGCATCTATTGTGTGTTGTGAGCACCCTCTTATAAAAATCCACACATTTATCCAATGTTTTCCCGACCCCGACAGTTAATCTTGCAGTAGCCTTGTTGCTAAAATCCATGAGTTTGAACTTGATCTTCAAGCTCTTAGGAGTCTTCTGTGGTAGATGCGTCGGCCATGCTATATTAGTTTATGTCCAGGTCAGTTTCCCCTGTATAATTTCTGCAATCCCTAGTGTTCTTGTCTTGAAATCGGTTGATATCACAAACATCTCTTGCAGTCTGGTTTCTTCCTGTTTAATCATGTGAACCTCATCAACAAGATTTAATTGTACATGATATATTTTATCCTAATCAGGAGGGCGTGCTCTTGGAGAGGCATGATATCAATTTGTCGCTCATTTGTTGTCTTGAGTTTAATCTCCAAGGAACTATTTTGTGCCTCCAACTCTGCAACTTGGGCCTTTAACTCCTCTGCTTGTTTATCAACTGTGGCCTTTTGTGCTTCTAGCCTTGAAATATTACCCTCTAGGTCTTTCTTTTCTCCATCAATAATGGCATTTGACAGTACCAAGGCCTCATTTTCCAATTCTAAGACCGGGTAATCCTCTTGGAGACTCTCGAACTCTGAAAGAGTAGCCTCATGTTTTCTCTTCATTTCTCGGCCTTCCCCCCTTTATTTCATCAAAGTGTCCTTGAATCTCACCATATTCTCCTTGTATTGATCTATCGTTTCTTCATTAGAGGAAATTTCAACTCAAAATGGGCCTCCTAAGGAAAATTAATAAAATAATAGTTAAAATAATAAAATAATATTTATTAATTTTGGAGGAAGAAACTAAAAAACTACTTTTTTGTTCGTAGTTTCAACATATCTCCCTATGTTATTACTCTAATTTTGATTGGGAGAGCTCGTTGGATGTGGAATTAAATTCCGCATGCAACGAGTACCCACTTGGAATACTTTTGATGGGCCTTGCTACCCCAAAAATAAGAAATACCTAAAAAAATTTGATGATGACATCATCATCACATTTTTTCAGGTATTTCTTGTTTTTAGGGTAGCGGGGCTCGTCAAAAGTATGCTGAGTGGGTACTTGTTGGATGTGTAATTTAATTCCACATCCAACAAGCTCTCCTGATCGAAATTTGAGTAAAAACACTGGGAGATATGTCGAAAATACGAACAAAAAAGTAGTTTTTTTTATGATACCTATTCCCAAATTTATATTAAATTTTTTTTTAAGAGGTGCTCCCTTTTTTAATTTTAAAGAATTTTGATTTGCTAATACATGATGACATGGAATTTGTATTATTTTTGGAAGGTCCATTTTAAATTGAAATTTCCTCTAATGTTCAATTTATCCACATTATAAGCATTTTCTTGAGGAGCTGCTACACTAATTTAGGCCATCAGTTGTGGATCTTCATTAGTACCTTTCATGACTGGTCTTTCAGTAACTGTAGTCACCTTAGGATCAGTACCTACCTTTAACTTCTTTTTGACCTTCCGAACAATGACTTTCCATTTAGGGTCGAAAACAACCTTATCTAGGGATGCAACCACATTTTTCTTGGACAGGGTGAAAGGTACTAACCCGAAGTCTACAAAAGGGAGGTAACCTCATGTTATTATGTCTCCTGAGGTAGAAGGAGGATCTTTAGGATTGTCGTGGGTAGCATCCATTTCCTGATTATCTCTATCTTGCTCCTCTTTCTCTGTTCTCCTCAGTTCTTCTCCTGCATTCTCTGCCTCTCTTTCTTTGTCAGGTGATTCTTTTTTCATCCTCTCCTTTACTTCACTTTTGTTTTGTTCTTATTCTCTTTGAATTTGTTCTTCCTATTCCCTTTTCCTTTGGGTCTCCTCAGCTACTAATTTCTCTGCTTATTCCTTTAATCTTCGGACCTTTTCTTCCTTCTTCATGGTAGCTTCTTCTTTTAGTTTTTGCTGCTCGGTAGTGCTACTGCTACTGCCTTTTCCTCTTGTGGTTATACTATTTTCTCTGAACCACTTGTTTAAAGCAGTCATATTACATGCATTTTTGAAAATTTCTTCATCCTTATCCAAGTATTCAGAGTATTCAAAATTTTCCTTTACAAGTGCACAATGTGCAACAACCTTTTCCCCGGGAATCATTCATATGAAAAATTTTCTCATCGAAGTGAAAATATTCTAGGTCCTTCACAAAATCCGGTGCATTTTTAGCTTTTGAAAACCTGTAGCTGCTGACATAGAAAGGCATGGGTGGGTAGACCTCTTTCTTCATGTCAAACAGAAAAATCGTGAATCCATAAAAAAAAAACTATCTTACCGCTTCCTTATGCACGATGTAATCAGTGGCATACTTAGGAAGTAGTGATGGGGATCTAGTACCCCCATACATCCTTAGGGTGCCTTATTCAGAGAAAATATAGTCTTCATGTTCACTTATCACCTCAAGTGCTCCCCCAGACATACACTTGCATTCTTTAAGAAATATCAACTGGTAAATTGGCATCAAAAGTTCCTCACATATAAGCTTATAGAAACTGTGATACTTATGGGCCCATATGATTTGATATGTTGTGTAAATGGGGGTCCTGGAATTATTCCAACTGTAGTTCAGTTTTGGGAATGGGTAACGACACAAGATGCGATCAATTAAGTATGATCCCAAAAAATCCAAAAAATCTTCTGACACACCGGGAAAAGGATAAGTTTTAAATTGAAGCAAAAATTTTCAAACTTCATCCAGAATAAAAATTAAGTCATGAAAACCAAATTTTGAGGGGCAAGGAAATCAAAAGCTAGAATCTTAAGGAGGGGCCCTAAAATCATCAAAAGTTTGGGGAGTGGTTATAGCAGCAACAATTGGCGACTAGATGGTGAACACAGATCTCTGAAAAAACTATCTTTCAAAACACAAAATGCTTCATGGCATTTTATTAGAGTATCTTATCTCAGTCTTTTCCAAGATTATTTAAGAGTATAGACTTCTCCAGGAATGCAAGATTCAGAGCATCTTATTGATTATAGTCCCTTAGGGTATAGTAACCAAGTTTACAAATTCTTGATAACTCTTTTGGGGCCAGAATGTGAAGTTCATTTTTCCTCTGTATTTGGTCACTGTCATATATATGACACCACAGGATCGTGGCAGAGTTAGACATACACATTCATTTGTTCCTCATTCCCATGCCTTTTGCATTGTTTGATGCTTAAGATTTTTGTCTTTTGAAGGATTCCTTGATTGCTCTTTGGATTTTGAGATTTGATTCAGGTTCTTCCATCCATAGTGTCATTTTGTGTGAGTGATGATTTGCTTCAGCTCACGGACGGAGAAGAACCTTTTGAGCAATCAATCATTTTACTGATTTATGTATTCAGTATATCTTTTGATATATATTTTTTGTTCTGGAATTTTGACTCTTTATAATAAGCCTTTTTGGCTTTCATTTTGTGCCATGGGATCATTTTGAATGCCATACACCTGTCCATTCTGCTTCCTTTCCGTGGATATTTTGTGGCGAGCTTCCTAGGACATATATTAATGTGAAAGTGGATGGAGCCCCAAAATATTATTCTAGACTTCATCCACCTAATTTATTTTACAGGGTTTAAATAGGACTTCAATGTGTTCTTGAAATAACTTCCCTTTAGTAGTCTATTCAATTAAAGAATCTTGTTCTGATTAAAATTTTCCATGGATAGCTTCCAATGAGAAGTTATATAAGTAGCAGTTTGTGCAGATTCCAATGTCACCAAGCACCAAAAAATTGAGCTGGCTCATTTTTAAAAAATAGCTAAAGTAGAACTTTGAAAGAAAGCAAAGATTAAACAAAAAGAAACAAGAAGTACTAAATCAACAGAAAGAAATCAAGCAAAATCTAAAAGAAAACATACATGGGAATGAAAAAAGGTTTAATTGTGTACAAAGGACTTCAAAGGTACTAGGTGAAACAAGGTTTGACAACCAAACCATTAACAGGAAGATTCTCTTCCCACCCCTGCAAATCCTGTAACTTATAAGTTGAGGGTCCCAACTTTTCAGCAATCTGAAATGGGCCAACCCATAGGTGTTGAAACTTTGTATGCTTTCCCTTTTCATCATGCGGGTGATCCCACTTAAGAACCAAGTCTCCAAATTCAAAAATTCTCTTCCCAGACTTACGTTTATCAAACCATCTTTTGACAATATTATAATGGTGCTCAAATCTCTCCTTGGATTTGAGCCTAGACTCTTCAAGTTTCAACAATGTATTAATTCGAGCTTGTAAAATATCACTACTAGATACCCGTGAAGCTTGAGCTAACTGAGAGGACAGGAGTAAAATATTTGAGGGGAGGATGGATTCTTTCCCATAAACTAGAGTGTAAGGAGACACGCCTAAGGAATTATTCGGGGTGACCCTATCTACCCATAAAGCATTAGGACGAGCTATATGTCAGCTTCTCTGATTTTCGATAACATTCATCTTTAATATTCTTATAAGGTTTTTATTAGTTGATTCACCTAACCCATTACCTTATGGATAATCATTAGCATAATAGTGCAACTTGATTCCTTTTTCACTAGCAAATTCAATAAGCTTAATTGATGAAAAATAAGATGCGTTATAAAAAACTAGTGAAATTGAAACCCCAAACCTGGTCATGATATTTTCCTGCAAGAAGTCAATGACTGCATCCTCGTTCACTTTGCATAATGGGATTGATTCTACCCATCTCATGAAGTAATCTGTGGCTGTGAGGATGTACTTGTGTTGTAATGAGGAATTTGGATTGATTTCTACAATGATGTCAATACCCCATTGTTCGAATGGCTCTGAAATGATAACTGATTGCAAAGGTCCAGCTACGTTTTCTAGGCTTCCACCGCTTCATTGGCATGTGTCACATTTTCTTACATAAGCGTGAGCATCCTTAAAAAATATCGGCCAATAATATCCTACTCTTATAATCTTGTGTGCATTAGTGTCTCATGAAAAATGTCCTCCAGTGGGACCATCATGTAATTCTTTAATCACTTTAGAGGCATCCTCTTGTTCTAGGCATCTCAGAAAAACCACAACATAATTTTCCCTAAAAAGAACTCCATCGATTATTTGGTAAGAGACTGAATTTAAATGAAGTTCTCTTCTTTGTTTAGAATTCCAATGTTATGGTAAATATCCTTTTTGGAGGTAATGTATTATATCTCTGTACCAAGACTCAGGAATTTGTAAAGATGGGACACATATCAATCATATGCAACTTGGCTTCATTTTCCCAATCATCATCTTCATTGTTTTGACTTTCATCCATTAACTTGTAAATCCATTGTCCTTTAATAATGGTGGCTGGTTTAAATTCCAAGTCAAATTCTTGTAACGTTGTCACCCAATTCCCTCTTCGTTCACATAATTCCTTTTGTACAAAAATGGTTCAGACAGCCGAATGAGGGACAATTACTATGGTTTTATTTTTGAGAATGTAAGGCCTGGATTGTTTCACTGCTTTAAATACTGCATATGTCTATTTGTCAATGGAAGAGTAGTTCAATTCAGCACCTTGTAAACCATTGATCATAAATGATATGGGGCACTCTATCCCCTTTCTTATTTCTGTGTGAGCACTGCTACGAGTAAGTTATCAGAGGAAAAAGTGTACAGGATAAAATCCTTTTCAAAATCAGGAATTTTAAGAGAAGGTGCATGAGCTATTGCTTCTTTGATGTTGTTGAAAGCACCTTTCTCTGTATCGGTCCATTTACATTGTACACTCTGCTTTATCATTTGTTTCAAAGGTTTTACTATCTGTGCAAAATCAAGAACAAAATTCAAACAAAATTTATAGTACCCATGAATGATTGCATACATTTTTTATTGTGGGGTAAGGGAATTTAATTATGGCTTCTATTCTCTTTAGGTCTATGGAGATTCCCTTTCTAGAAATAATGTGGCCTAACAGTTTTCCCTCTAATACTACGAAGATGCATTTCTTAGGATTTAACGAGATGCCATATTTTTTACAGTGGTCAAAATTTTGTTTCAAATGAAACATATGATCTTCTCTCTTCTTAGAGAAAACTATTACATCATCCGGATAAACCACCACACTTTCGCTAATTAAACCCCGGAACGCTATATCCATTTCCCTTTGGAAAGTAGCTCCAACATTGATGAGACCGAAGGGAATTCTTCTGTAAGCAAAAGTTCCCCACTTTTTTTGAAATGTGGTTTTTAGCTTGTATTTCTTGGCTACGAATACTTGGTTGTAGCCTGAAAACCCATTTAATAGGGAGAACAGTTCAGAACCTGAGACCATTTGTAGAATTTGTTCCATTGGTGGAACTGGGTAATTATCCTTATCTGAAGTTCGATTTAGATTTCTGAAATCTACACATAATATGATTTCACTAGATTTATTTCTTACTGGCACCAAATTTGCCACCCACTCTGGATGTCTGACTCTAAAAACGATATTTGCATCAAGTAACTTCTTCACCTCATTTTGGATCATAGGTTCCATCTTGGGATGCATTTTCCTCAGTGGTTGCTGGAACGATTTCACACCTTCTTTAATAGGAATGACATGTTGGATGATATGGGTATCATAGGTCTTCAAATCTTTGTATGTCCAAGCAAAAAAATCCTTATATTGTCAAAATAGAATGATAAATTTGCTTCTTTCTCCCAGTGAACAACATGTTCCCAAGTTCACATACTTGGGTTCAGCCTCTGTCCCAAGATTAATCATCTCATACTGCATAGGTGAACTATTTGTTTTGACATTGGCAGGTTCTATGAACTTGTTATTCAAATCAAACATCCCTTCCAATGTTCTTACCCATTTAGGCATGAAGTTTCCACTTTGAAGATTATCTTGATGTTCTTCATCATCAATCACTGAGTCCTTGAAAGTATCCTCACTTATTAAAAACTCTATGGTTTTTTGATCATCATTGAATACCATCAAATTTGTGACATTGTCTAGTATAGATGGCCTGGAAATCAATTCAATTGAGCATTGTTATTAGTGGGCACTAATATTGCAGCATAAGTGGCTAACAAATCAGCTGCTGCATTTTGCAATCTAGGAATTGAATTGATATTGAAAGCATCGAAATTTGTTATAAGATCCTAGAATTTAGTCTGGTAACCCTTTAAGTGTGGTGACAGACAATGAATTGTGTTTCGAACTTGTTTGACAATTACCTCATAATCACCAAATAGTTTTAAATTTTTAACTATAAGATCAATGGCCTTTTTCAAGCCCTGGAATAGAGCTTCATATTCAGCGGTGTTGTTCATGCATTCAAAATCTAGTCGACAAGAGAGAAAATGTTTGTTCTTTTCAGGATCAATTAGGACACACCCTGCTCCTGATCCCTCTTGAGTTTTGGAACCATCAAAATACAACAACCAAAATCTATCTTCTAAATTTACAGGATTAGTGTTAGTTTTCTAAGTTAGAAACTAAATTAACTATATTACAATCAATATTATCAGCCCGTGAAAATTGAAGGAGTTCGGATTGTGTGTCTGACTCACTACTAGCTTCTTCTGCTTGATAATTTCCAGGTAGAGTTCTATAAAATAGTTACCCAAGACTCAATGTGAGAAATTCACAGGTTCATTTTTTCCTTCCAATTGTGGCACATTGTGTTTCATGTGTGGTTCCCTCATCAGCTTGATTTGATTCTGACTGTTCTTGTAGGGCAACCATAAGTGTGAGCAATCATTTGCAAATTACCCATTTAGTTTTGTAGACTAGTCCCTCCTCAAAATCAAACCATATGCCTCTGGTATATCTACCACCATGATGTTTATAAACTAGGATACCCTTTCATCTGCAGATAACCGAATCAACACATTCTTCATTTCTCCTACTACCTTAACTGCTGATCTATCCAACTGGATGATCTTACATGAAGAGGGTGTATGTTGACCATTTATCTTTCTACAAACTGAAAGAGGCACGACATTAGAGGAATCTCCTGAATCTACCAAACAATTATGCACATTATGGTTGAAAATCTCAAAAGATAGTAAAAATGGTAAAGTTTGAGATTTGGACTTCCCTCCAATGCTAGCTTCATTGATTTCCTTATTTGATTGAGTGTCATCCTGATACTTACTGGGTTGCGGGTAAAAATATTCCAGAAGCTTCTTTCTTTGTTGAGGTAAATTACACAGTTGAAACAAAGAAATATTCGCTTTTATTTTCTTGATGTATTCTACTATGTCGTATCCCATGTCATATTCTACTGGACCTTTCTTGTTGCTTTCTTCCTTGCTCTCCAAAACCTTCACAGGATTACTCACTGCTGTAAATTTATCTTTTGTGGTGACCGAATCAGACTTAGGTGGTATTTGGGTATTATTGCTAACTTCTTCATACTTTCCTATATCCTCCTAATCTTAGGTGATAATAATATTTCATCCATTATTGGTCCTTTGCTTCTGGTTGTAACATTAACTGTTGAAAGATGAATCTCTTCAGTATATTCCTCTTCATCTAATCACAATGTAGGCGCATAGTCCCATAAGACCATCGTTGTTTCAGGTAGTTCTTCGGGTTCATCTTATTTTTCTTCTTCCACCTCAGGCTCTATTATTTGAGCATCTAATTTTTGATTGATAACTAGAGTCATTGAGTTAATAAATTGTGGGTAATTTTTTTCAAAATGAGGTTCTTGATGAAAAGTGCAAAAATGATCCATTCCTACGTCGGTAAAATTCAAAACAGATGAACTATGCATAGGTGGTTGAGATGCTCCATCTTCCTCTCTTCTCTTGAAATCAGGTTTGAACTATCTCTTAGATGAACTGGCTTATTTATCCTTTTCTAGATCGACAATCTTGTTTGAAAACTTTTGTACCATTTTAACCACGTTTTCCAATTCAGTTGAATGTTCTTCCTTAGGTCTTGTTAACAACAACTGTTTTTTTCCACTGAAAGTATTTATCTCTGGTTCTGTAGAGTGTTTGTTTATGCTTTCAAGTTCAGCCTCTACTTTATTTGATTCTTCATAAGTTTCTACCAAAGAAGGCTTTACTGACCTCTTAACAAACATTGCTATGCTGGGGCAAAGTGCTGAAGTGTAGTATTGTTGTTCATGATTAAACACCCTTGTAACCTAGGGTCTGGGGTTACCAACTTACTTCTAAACTTGCAAACAATTATCTTTAGTAAAGTACAGAAAGGAAATAGGAAGAAATATTGGACTCACCTGATTATCGACATTTGATCCAAGCGTGATATTCTTCTGCTCTGCTTCTATCCAAAGCTTTCAGGGATGCACCTCCTTCACCTGCAAAGAACAAATTCTCCAAGTACAATCTTATACATGTATATATGATAGATTAGATAAACAATATATATAGTGCTTAATCAAATATATTCATCAACCATAATGCATGAAAGAGACTCAACAAAATGTTGGAAGAAGAATTCTCTTTATTAACAATCAGTGAATGAGATAAGTATACAACCCAACGCTTGAGACAAGGACTCCTCTGCAACCAAAGGACTCTGAGTTCTATTGCTCCAAGACTTCTGAAGATATACAATCAGCATAACTTTTCTCCCCAAACTTGATTTTTAATGCCTTCCCCAAGGCCTCTATTTATACTTTGGGAAATAGAGTGGTTTCGAAGGTTGAGGAGGTTGAGATAGTTGGGGTAGTTAATGATTAGGGACCAACTAATCTCCATTAATCATGATTTATATTTTTTAATGTCGAATGGAGATGTACGCGACTATTAATATAGGAAACCCACGTATGACACGTGAGTTTCTTAAAGGAAACCCGCGTATGTTGATGTACGCGGGTTGCAATGGAGATAGTCGTGTACAATATGCAAGTTGTCAATGAAGATAGTCACGTACATACGTGATTTTCAATGAAGATAGTCTCGCACACCAATCAACACTTAGAAAAATAATATGATAGGCTGGTTGAAAGGTAAATGGATCTCATGTCATGCCCATCTATAGTGTTTTGGAAATCCTCAATCCTAAAATGTCCTTTTGTGTACCAACATAGGGAATGTCGGCACTCGGATGGAGAAGTGCCATTTGGGTTGATAACAGATGCCCCATAATGTGTGAGGTCAGAGGGAAGCGATGGCTGAAATACATTATAATCATTATCTTTGGAGAACTCAGAAGTCCAATGGAGCAGAGGTAGTACCTAAAACAAATACATAATAATGTCATATAAAAAGTCATATCCAAGGATGCTATGTTCAATATACTGGAACACTAGATCCTTTACAATATTTGAGTACATCATATAGTACTGGTACAAGACCACGTATATTACAAAGGTGGATCAAATCCACAATATACAATAATGATGAGTCTTCAAAGATCTTGAAGCTGTGTAAGTAACCACAACATAATCTTGCGCAGCTTAGTCCATGGATGTGAAACTAAGGTCTTCATAAAAAATCCCAAAGAACCAGTACAATCCAAGTCATGTGAATAGATGTTATTGAAGTCGAACATGGAGTGGATTCAACAGATTGTTAACCAATAGGTGATAATCGACAACTGAAGCAAAGGAATTCACCAATAATGAAAGTGAATCTCGAGGTACGATCGTCAAAACTCTAGGTATTCATCGTCAGGAAGTGCTGATGCAGAACCATACTATGATAAGGAAGGCAATAAATCCTCCAACGGATCACAAGAGTGACTAGGAACTGGGTAAAGGAAGGGAGACACAAGTACTAACAGATATGAAAATGATGGAATTAGGATATAGATCAAACACAGGGTTAAGTCCTTGAACAGTGAGCATGACACAGAGATAGACCAAGGCATATTTTAACTTTACAGATAGTACAACTAGACTTATCTGTCATGTAGGAGACATGATCAGATTCCCCAGGTAGATTTGACAAGAGGAGGAGTAAGAAACTCGAAGTAATAGCTGAACTGAAAGTGAACACTAAGACATGAGTATTGGGAAAAACAGAGAGTGCTATGTTTAAGGAGGACATGCTGCCATTGATTGAGAAACAAAAGAAAACTTCTTCATTACCTTCCCTGTTAAATTTTAACGAGTCCAGGAAAGTCAACTTGAATCTCTCTTCATTTTTTGACAAGCTTGAAGAGAAGAGGGAATAATGCTTGATAGTATCACTTATTCATGGATTTTATGAGCTCAAACTAGTACATGCTCACTTGGTGTTTTCATGTTTAGAGAGTTTGAAAACTCCAAAGAAGACTCCAGTGGAGTCCTTTTTCATCCAATTTAGTCTCCGGAGGCCGGAAAGGTATAAAACATACCACAGAAGAACTCTCTTAACTTCTGTAGAAGAAAAGGTGAACCTTTTTGGTACTTAGTCAGGGAGGTTTGAAAAAGGTTAAATTACCACCTACCCAACACTCCTTCAAGAACAACATATAGCTCAAGTCTTACGAGTGTGAAGGAAAGCAAGATCACTCGGAAAGATCCATTTGAGTGTGAGAAATGGGGCTTACAACAATAAAATCGATGCTTTGTTCTTGGTGTTTAACGAGCATGACAAAGACATAAAGTACACTTGAAATCTTTTTCATGTTTAGGTCCAGAGCACAAAAAAGAGAAAACTGAGCTCATACCGGGTGTTCCTTTTTTGTAAATTTAATCCCTTAGGTCCAGAAAAGTGATAAACCTGTACCTGAGAATACTCTTCTCAATTCCGTAGAAAAGAGAGTGATCCTTTCTCGTATTATTCCACATGGTCCGATAAAGAGATAACCTACCACCAATGTGGATGTCCATTCACGTATTCTTAATGAGCTTAAAAAAACAAGTTTACTTGGCAATCAAGTCTTTTTTGAGGAGTTAGACCTGGGCCTAAAGAAACTCCATAAGGGCGGGGAGTCCTATAAAGGGATAGCTTGTAAAAAGAGACCAAAAAGAGGTTCAATTTGGCATGAAAAATAGCTAAAAAATATTCCCTTAAACCTATGACAGCTGCAGCATGAGTTTTGAAAGACAATGAATAGGTTCTAAATGAGGATACTCATGGGAGGAAGGTCCTATCCACGGAAGAACAATGGTAAAGACAAGGAGCTACTGGTTAAAAATACCATATTCCATGGTTGAAGTGTTAATGCTAGGATTAAGATGGAGTAGGTATAAATCCAAAATGCATGTGAAATGACCAAAAACCATCCTATATGAGAAAAAAACAACTTAAAAACGACGATAAACCTGTCACATGGAAGAAAAGATATGGCATTAGTTTAAAAATTACGAACTATAGGGAAATAACCCACTTGGAAAATAAATTTTCTATAAATAGTTAAAATATGAATAAAAAACTCACCATTTGATTTTTAACCATAAAAAGACAAGCTTTACCTCTACCTTTGATTGCTCGGTGTGGATGATTCGGTGGACCATTCTCGAAACTGCAAGTGTCAGGTAAAACTACACTCCATGCTCTTTCATTTGATCTGAGCAATTGTTAATTTTGAGCCCTAATTTCATGTTTTCAAGTGCCCTCAAAGAAGGAATGCTGTGTACGCGAGTATGGTATGTTAATAGTCGTGTACACGCATTCTGTATGTGGGTTGCCTGAAAGATAGTCATGTATAGTACGCGACTTTCCTAAAAGATAGTCATGTACGCTGCGCGAGGTATAAAAATAATGTGTAGGGTCAAAAAATTCAAATTTTATATGAATCTAATGGTTTACAATTGCTTGATTATTAGATTGAAAGGTGGTGCTTGAGTGAAGGGTGCAGGAACATGAAGGCATGGACGAAGAAGCTCTTCAAGATCCCCCCAAAGTGAATGTTTTACATCAAAGTGGGTTATTGAAGTTTTTATGTACCTCACCTATGCGGGAAAATGTCTGCCTCTTAGAGTTCTTGATAAATTATTGGGATCATGATTTGGTCATGTTTGACCTTCAAGGTGAGTCTTTAGAGATTAATTCGAAGGATGTCTATTTTATTGTTGGTTTATCACGATGGGGAGCTCCGGTGAACTTGGAAGGCACCGATATAGGCGGTGACCCTCTAAGTGTATAGAACTATATCGATATATACTGCAATCCAGACACTAAAAAAAGGGGTAGCTGCATCCCTATTGTTCACATTTGCAACTTTCCTTTACAGGTGTTGACGAGCACTATAGTGAGGGTTCCAGGGTCATCATCACTTCACCTTACAACTTGGAACCAGATGAGACTAGCAATAGACTGTATGTAGGGAGCCCTATATGAATGGTGCTCAGGAGTGATCTCTATAATAAGAAAACAACTCTTTGACTGCAAAAGAGGCAGGAGGAAATTTTTTGGTTATTCCAACATATTAGTAGCCTTCTTCTTTGAGAGAGTTCCAGGATTGAGTCTTGCATTACCATTTCCAGTTCATTCTCCCCATCAACCTAGGTAGAGTAGGTGGAGAGATATCTTCCTCCACCAGGGAGGTGGTGGTTCGGTCCAGAGTGTTTATGACGATGACTTCTACTTTTGGTGGGAGCGACAGTTTCCATCCTTGGAGCAGTTTCCATATGCTGGATTAGATTTCCGTGGTGATACTGACCTCGTCCTCCCTCCAAGAGGAGCATGGGGAGAGTTAGGTAATTTTTATTTTCAAATTTTTATGAATTTTAAATATAGAGATATATACATATGTATAAGAGTTCTAATCCTTTTAAAATGTCAAAATGCAGATATTGGACCAGTTTGCCTTGCTGGGCATCCACGCATGTATGTGCGTCCTGTTTTGGGAGAATACCATGGCTTGATTAGGGTTCTTGAGGGGAAGTTGGCTAGGCTTACCCAGAGAGTACCTACCTTACGGATTGAGCACATCCTAGCCATCATGTAGGAGCTAGTGGTTGGTGTGCCACCTATCTGGATACGCCTTTTGAGGTGAGTAGCCAGAGCAATACTTGTGTACATAGATGTTGTTGAGGCTGCTGAAGCCGAAGATGCTGAAGAAGCCTGAGTGCAGGGTGATAAAGGGGACCAGGGGGGTCCAAGTGACCAGGGTGGTCCAGCTTAGACCTAGAAGCATTTTATGGACTATGATCCATGTTTTGTATATTTTTTTGTATATTATACAATTATGACTGGATTTGAGGATCAGAGACTCGACCTATCTATATGGACAGATATTCACACACACACACACACACACACACACACACACACACATATATATATATATATTTTGTCAGTTTATGTACAAATGTTTTTTATGTATTTGCTGTATACTTTTATGTAAAATGTGTTAAATTCCAATCCAAGATGTAATTAGCGTATGCATCAGTTAATGAATTTTGATTCCTTGGAATATGATTGAATGTAATGAACTCAAAATTTCTTTCCAATAACCTAACTTGCATAAAATGACGCAATAAAATAGGGTTCTGCAACTGATAAGCCCGATTGAGCTGGGAAACCACCAGTTGAGAGTCCAGTCAGACTTCCACCTGAGTGATACCACGTGACAAAGCATCCCATAGAAGCTCAATGATAGCCCTATATTTAGCCACATTATTGGTAGCAGGACCTAAGCAAGCACCTCCTGAGGCAACTAACTATCCCGAGGGTGAATAAATGACCCATGCAACTGAATCTAAATTACAAGTGTGGTGACTAGTGCCATCAGCGAAACCTACGAACCTCTCAGAAGACATCTAAAACAACCAGCAGATGGTATAAAAACACAAACCAATGAACTAGTGTACATAAAAATACATAAAATAAAATACAATAAAAAGTGATAAGCCTAAGCATAGTACTTTTTCAGGTAGAGCCCATTTCTAGGCTCAGGCAGCTTATTCCCATCAAAATCAATCAATTCATATGTGCCCTTCTTTAACACCTTTGATACGACATAAGGCCCTAACCACATAGACCTGAATTTTCCTGTCCCCAGGGGTTCTTTGTCTTGGTCCCAAAGAAAAACAAGCTCCCCTTCAGGGAAAATTTGAGGCTTGACTGATTTATCATATTGGATTTTGACCCTATTTTTATGAGCCTGGTTTGCTGTCAGCGCATCTCTACGCTATTCATCAAGATGTTCTAAATGTAATAGACGTTCTTCCAGCTCAGATGTATCAGGTAGCACATGAATAACAATTCTTAAGGACAGGATTTCACATTCAACTAGGGTAACAACTTCCACTCCATGAACGAGTTGGAAGGGAGAAAACCCTATAGCAGTTTTCACATTGGTTCGATATGCCCAAAGTGCAGTGTGCAACATAATATGCCAGTTGGAACATGCTACATTAATAGTACGTTTGAGGATAGTTTTCAAAGTTTTATTAACAGCCTCGACTTGACCATTTGCTTGATGATAGAATGAAGATGAATGTTCTTGTCTAAATCCTAGCATAGTGGTCAATTAAGTCATTATGCTATTTTGGAAATGACTGCCATGGTCAGTGACAATCACTTTAGGTATACCGAGTCGTGCGATAATTTGATTAAACATGAAAAAGCTGCAGTTTCTCCATCAACTTTAAAGGTGGGAATTTCCTCTGCCCATTTCGTAAAATAGTCTACAGTGACATTGATATATTTGTGCCCCCTAGCCGAGGCTGGGTTACATGTCACGTAATCAATCCCCCACTTCATGAATGGGCCCACTGAGATGATGGGAAATAATGGAGCATGATGTGACCGCATCTTTCTGGTGTAAAGCTAACAAGGATGACAACGCTTCACGACTTCCACACAATCTTTAAAGACTGTGGGCCAGAAATAACCGGCACATAATATCTTCTAGGCCGTTGCTAACCCAGATAAATGACCCCCACACGCTCCACTATGGGAATCATTTAGGACAATCTCTGCTTTCTCGTGGGTAAGACATCGACGCAAAATAGAATCTAGCCCCCTACAGTATAAAGTATCTCCTATGATGAGGTGGTTCTTGGCATGTATGCGTAGTTTACGTCGTTCTTCCCGCAAGAAAGTTGCAGGATACTTCAAAGTCTGGAGATAGATAAGTATATCTCCATACCAAGGGTCAGAGGTGGAAATAAAAAAGATATGCTCATCTAGGAATGAGTCTTCTTCAATAGCTACATCTTCCTCTACTGGAAATTCTGCAATGAGCTCAGCAAAAACTAAGGATTTTTTTGATTTGGTGGACTGAAAATCTAAGTCAAACTCTTGGAGAATGACTATCCATTTTTTGAATTTTCCTCCAACTATCCATTGAGACAAAACATATTGAAAAGGATTAACATCTGGCACTACCATCATAGTCCTCAGTAAGATGTAGTGACGTAACCTCTGAACAACATAAACAGCTGCTAAGGCCAACTTTTCGACGTGGGAATACCTAAGTTCAGGTCCGGCTAAAGCATGTCTGAGATAGTAAATGACATGCTCTTGTATTTTATCGTCCTCCTGGGATAGGACCACCCCTATGGTCGACTCAGATGCGACCAGATACAATATAAAATCCCTAGAGTAATCTAGTGGACGCAATAAAGGTGCTGACAACAAAGCTTTTTTCAATGCCTCAAATGCGAGTTGTGCAATTTCATCCCATAGAAATGGGGTGTCCTATTTTAACAGGTGCATGAAACCCTTCGTAATCTTGGCATAATTTACAATGAAACGTTGAATAAAATTGGACTTCCCTTGTAGGCAAGAAGCTGCCTGATAGAACGAGGAGGAGGCAGATTTACAATGGCCTCAACTTTCAAAGGATCTACCTGAATGCCTCTGTTAGAAACAATGAATCCGAGCAGTCTCCCTAACTTGACACAGAAAATGCACTTGTGGGGATTCAAGCGAATCTTATAGTATCTGCATCATTCAAAAATTAAACACAAGTGATCTAGGTGATCGATCCTTTTATGAGAATGTGCAGGTAGATCATCAAGGTAAGGTTCAACAATGGATTTAATATCATGAAAGGCAAAATTCATTACCTGCTGAAATTTTCCCCAGCATTTTTCAATCCAAAGGGATTTTCTTGTACGTGAAGGTACCCCAAGGACAAATACAAGTTGTTTTATGTTGGTCTTCCAGTTTAATTTGAATTTTATTATATCCGGAGAAACCATCCATAAACGAAAAGACTTCACTTCTAGCGCAAGCATCAATAATTTGATCTATAAATGGCGTGGGATAGTTGTCCTTAGGACAAGAATTATTTAAATCTCGAAAGTCAGTATAGACGCGTATGGTCCCTCTCTTTTTATCAACATGAACAGGGTTGGATACCCATTCTGTCAAAGCTATGGGATAAATGAAATCGGCTTTCAATAGTTTCTCCACTTCAACCTTCATTGCCGCCGCTTTACACGGGTTAACAGGTCTCAACTTTTGCCGAACAGGTTTAGCATCAAGGTATGTTCGGATCTCGTGCTCGACTATAGATGGATCAATGCCTGGCATCTCCTCATATGACCAGGCAAAAACATCACATAATTCTTTAAACAAGGTTGTATAGATTGCAATCTCCTTAGGAGAGCAGTTTGAGTCGATATGTATATTTTCCACAACGTCAGGATTTACAGAGATGTTGATAGGGATGGTAGCGGAGATATTTGCCATATTCCCCTCAGCAAACATTCGTTCCCTTGGTAAGGGATTAATGGGAATATAAACATTGTCTGCCAGTCTCATATGAAACTCCTGATTCTCTCTCCTGCTTAAATCTGGAATAAAATAGGATCGATGGTGAATTTCTTCATAGATCTTATCTTGTCTACACAAGGCTTCCAGAATGGCTTCGTCAGAAGGTAAAACCATATCTAAACAATCTGTAGAATGCAAAGAGTTTTCTGCCCAAGTAGGCAAATAGGCTTCTTCTAGTTCCTCTGAGACTATGAGGGGGACCGAAAAGGGATAAAAAATGATTTGGGTGATAGCTTGATAAACCACTTCCACTGTAGATAAGGGCACTTCAGGTTCATGGTGGGAAGGGAGAACCCAAGGATCAGTCATGATCAACAACCGTAGCTATGGACTTCCCCACACTAGTAGAACCTATATAATTAATTAGAGCTGGAAGATCAAATGTGCCCATCATTGATGCATACATTCCAGCCCCTAAGCTCTCTGAAGCAGGTTTGACCTAATCAACCAATGGCACAGTGGAGTCATTAGATTCCATGTGACCTTTTTGAGTAAAGCTGAGTTGGTCAACAGTAACCAACTTCCCTTCGTGTGGAAACACTACCACCCGAAAGATGACTGATGCAATAGTAGACATGGCATAAGTCCAACTTCTTCCCAAGAGAAAATTATAATCCAAAGGTGCATCAATCACCTCTACCTCAACAGACACCGCTTTCCCTGCCAGCTTAATTTCAAAAGCCGGTAGGATACCATGAGGATGGAATTAGCTTCTATCGAAAGTAGTAAGCAGGGTGTTTGATGGGACTAGCTCTGGGGATCCAAGAGCTTTCCAACAAGACAAGGACATAACACATGTAGAAGCACCCTCATCGACTACTGCCCTTCCAATGGTCTTTCCACCATGGATGACATCTATCGATAAGGCTAGATGATATGGTAGGCGAATTTTGACATTAGACAAATTAAATTTCGCCATGAGACTCGATGAGTCCATACTGCCTAAGGCTGCTAAGAGTGCATCTTGTTGGGTGGGACAACTCTATAACACCTCTAAAGATGACATTGCACAAGGATTTTGGGCTAAGTATTCAACTATGGAGTAGTTTTCTGCAGCCCTAGCATTAGGATTATGCAAGGTCTTCTTAAAGACACCTTTCGGTATCTTGGGCGTAATTTCGGTAGGTTTCTCAATCGTGAGAGGGTTAGAAGTTTCACCTATGGAATTACCCTTCTCTGAGGTCTCTTTTTCATAGTTCTTATTCTTGGTCTGTAGTAAAGTTTGGGATCACACCATGTTGATATAATTGGGGTCAGGGGCATTTGGGGTGCCCCCTGCTGCATTTGAAGTTGAACCAGAATTCTGTCCTTGGGGAAAAGGATCCTTCAGGACAGCCGGTTGTTGAGCTTGTTCCATAAGGGGAAAAATATGGGTGAGGTGATCTTCATGGCACAAATTACATGGGGATTTCACCTTCTTCTTTTCATTCTTGCCCCCACCAGCATTGTTTGCAAGTTTTTGCTTGTTTTGGTTTTCCTCCTCTTTCTTTCCTCTCTTATTTTTCCCACTGGGCTGTTGATTTCCCTTCTGAGAGGTTTGTACAAAAAAATTTGCAT
Source organism: Pseudotsuga menziesii (assembly GCA_001517045.1). NCBI lineage: Eukaryota > Viridiplantae > Streptophyta > Pinopsida > Pinales > Pinaceae > Pseudotsuga > Pseudotsuga menziesii. The sequence goes on from LPNX010766559.1 coordinate 183,429, forward strand.
TTTGGGGTGAGGGGGCAGCCTTTGCTACCTCCACCATAGAATGTTTGACGGACAACTGATGGAGCTGTTTGGCCAAAGATTCTATAGTGGGAGAATTTACGGAACCAACCACACCATCAGCATGGGATCCAGGATTAGGTTTCTCTGCATCGTGTGTTGGCCTCGGTGCCTCAGGGATAATCTCATATAAGATCCCAGATTGAGAATATATAAAATCTAGTTGTTGGGCCCTGAGGATAGCTTCTTGCTCATTTGTCACTCCTGAAGTAGATACATCCTTTGATATATAAGGCAATAGGGATTTAAGGAACCATTATAATAAGAACTTAGGAGGAATAGTGGCTTTAATAAGGCTCTTTTGCCTCCTCCAATCTTGGATGTGATCTAAGATATGGGTGGCCTTGTTCTGCCGGAAGGTAGACAACAAGTCCGTTTCGAAATCATATCGGACATGAAGTTGGAAGTGACTAAGGAATGTGTTAGCCAAGTCCCAAAAACTGCTAAACGTAGCAGAAGGAAACTCAATGTACCATTTTGCTGCAGTACCGATCAAATTTCTTTGGAATAGCCTCAACTGAACTGAATCTTCGTTTAGTGAGTTGGAAGAGCACCATAAATGGAAAGTGGTGGCATGAGCTCCAGGATCGTCAGCAACTTTGCCTTTGAATTTTGGGATATCTGAGGGTAGCTTGGTAGGGACGGGTGGCAAAGAGGGATCATGTCTCACTAGGTCATTCATTAGTTTAGACAAATCTGGCAAGTTTAACATTGCTAGGAAAGGAATCTTAGGTCTAACCAGAGCACTAAAAGTACCAGTTTGGGGATTAGAGGTACTTGCCCCCATATTCCCATATGTGAAGGTGGGGTTGCCCCCTACTACCAGTTGTGAAGTGGATGGGTTGCTTTGGAAAGGATTCCATCCATAAGCCACAAGATTGTTTGTGTGAGGTGTAGTATAAGAGGTTCTGGCCGCCCCAGTCGAAACTGGGGTTTGAAATACAGGAGCAGGTATCCCTCCGCTAAAAAGTGAAAAAGGAGAGCTCATGAACGGAGCAGAAATCAAAGTTTAAAAACCTTGACAATAAGGGTTAGTGTTTCCAAACTGCACCCCTACATATGAGGGTGTTGGGCCTATGTATGGAGTGGATGGGCAAATGTGACCCCCATTCCAAGGAAATCCTTGGAAAAAAGATGAGGATCCTATAGGACCACTCTGGGAAGTGTGTGTGAAGGAAGTAGAAACTGTAGGTACACTAGGAATCCCAGTGACCATACCACCAGAAGCACCTGCTAGACTTGTGGGAGCCGGTGGTTGAACCACTCGGCTCACTGGAGTTAAGGGCATGGTAGGTATACTGGATCTAGGGGCACCTACTGGGGGAGGTATCACCCCTTCAGCTGGAGTAGCTGAGGTGTAAATAAAAGAACTTTCTCCTGCAGTAGACATTATTCTGCGCACAGGGACACCAATCACTGGTGGATCGAAAGAATGAACCTGAACGATCACATGATCATTTAAGTCAGTTAGAGGTGTATTAAATTTCCTTGCAAACTCGTCAGCCTACAAGTCTTCTATCTCAACTGTGTTTAAATTAAAATAGTTTTCCCTAAGTTCTGGTTCACCCGAAACTTCACTAACTCCTATCGGTTCAAAAGAACCGTTTGTGTCCAATCTCCACCTTTGATGGGGAGGTGGAGGTTCCAATGTAATAAGTAGAGGAAGGTTTTGCAACCTTCGTGACCTTCTGATAGCTTGGTCCTCCATGGTTGTAAATTTTACTTTTCAAACCCTAAGGTCAACTAAACACAAACAAACCACAAAGCAATCACTATAAAAATTCCTAAAGTCTTAACAATGACAAGGTGTACAAGATAAGCTTTCCCGAAGGAAGCTGAGAGACAGTTTCTTGGCATCCTTGAAGAGGTTCTTAGCCACAAGCGGAGGAATCAACCACTGCCCTCCTACACTTTGAACAAGGGTTACCTTCCAAGCTCGTCCACGGTGACCTAGAAATAGCCTTCCGGTTTACCTATGTATAAAACCTAGATGTCAAGAGACTAGAGGCTACCTTAACTATACCAATAGTTTGGGGGGACAGTCGCAAGGCTGATTCGTATGCATGGGCAGGGTAGCTGAGCCTGAAACTCTGTCTAGGACAGAATCCCCAGATGTGTAAAAACCCTGGTCTACGTTTCGACAAGGAATCATAGGGTTATCTCCTCAGTCCAATGCCTCCACACGACCTTGTGCTTAACTCCTGTTTGAGAGGAGCTTCCCAGATACTATCGATAAAGAGAAGGATTTACCTATTGATTATCCCACTATGTCTGAATTTAAGTACTTACGGGGAGTTTACACTTCCTATCCCACAAGTCTAGCCTAAGCTAGTAGGTGTATGGCCCTATAAAACAAAAATTACTAATAAATTCGAATTATGGGGTTCATTTTAAGGGTTGTTTTTACTCAGAAGGCAAGTAGAGTGAAAGACTATGATTTTATTGAATTGTTAAGAAACGTAAAAAACAAATGTATAAATCAATTCCAAAGCAAAATATCACTTCTTAAAACAAGTTTTTTGTTGTTGTTGTTGTAAATATAAACTAATGAAAATGCAACTAAGGAAGAGAAAACTAAGACTTATTTTTGTAATTTTTGATATTTTATTTAAAAACTGAAAGTAAACTACCATATGCAATTCGAATGAAAATGTTTCCAATGCTTTTCTTTTCACTTTTCAAATTCCTCAAAGATTACTATGCACCTAAATGCAAAATTCTTGAGTATGCTTGAATAATCTAACTATATAAAGTAAGAAAAATGAAGTAAAGCATATTTATAAAAACCAAAGATCAACCACCTAAGGAAGACTTGGAAAACACCCAGCTTGGGAGGACACAATGAATGGAAATCACTGAAATCAATCAAAGGCAAGTGACAAACCAACACTATTCAAAAAATAGGATGGGACATACAGTATCTAGAACCTTGATCACTGATTCAGACAACCAGCTCTTGGACCTATCACCCAATAGGAAAATCCACTTCAAATTGCTAAAAGAAAGACAATCCAATCAATAGAAACTCAAAGTCTTACCAAAAAGCACGAAGTATGGTTAATAGGGCTATCAAACCTATAGTGCAATGTCAGTACTAAAGACTACTAAGCAAGACAAAATTCACAGAAGGACAGGGACAAGCAACCCAACCCTAAAAATTTTGTTGCTCAGACTTGTACGTGGCTGTTCATAAGAGAAACCCGCGTACTGTACGCGACTGTCTAATACATCAACCCGCACACACAGACCTCTGTACGCTACTGTGTAGCACAACAACCCGCGTACAGGAGTAAAATTTTTCAACAAAAGAAAAAATTATAAAGGTCTTCAAACACCACTATAATTCTGAACCAAGACACAACACCACACACTGAATCAAAGCAAAGACTAGGCAAGGATCTACAGATTTATCCAATAGCAGGCTGGGTTCCCCAGGGGAGTTTCCAGTTCTGTTGTTCAGGATTAAATACCCTTGTAACCTAGGGTATGGGGTTACCAAATTACTTCTAAACTTGCAGACAATTAGGTTTAGTAAAGTATAGAAAGGAAATATGAAGAAATATTGGACTCACCCGATTACCGACGGTTGATCCAAGCTTGATCTTCTTCCTCTCTGCTTCTATCCAAAGCTTTCAGGGATGCACCTCCTTCACCTGCAAAGAACAAATTCTCCAAGTACAATCTTATACATGTATATATGACAGGTTAGATAAACAATATATATAGTGCTTAATCAAATAAATTTATCAACCATAATGCATGAAAGAGACTCAACACAATGTTGGAAGAAGAATTCAATTTATTAACAATCAGTGAATGAGATAAGTGTACAACCCAACGCCTGAGACAAGGACTCCTCTACAACCAAAGGAATCTAAGTTCTGCTGCTCCAAGACTTTTGAAGATATACCACTAGCATATCTTTACTCTCCAAACATGATTTTTTAATGCCCTCCCCAAGGCCTCTATTTATACTTTGGGAAATATAGTGGTTTTGAAGGTTGAGGAGGTTGAGATAGTTGGGGTAGTTAATGATTAGGGCCCAACTAATCTCCATTAATCATGATTTATATTATTTAATGTCGAATGGAGATGTGCGCGACTATTAATATAGGCAACTCGCATATGACATGTGAGTTGCTTAAAGGAAACCCGCATATGCTGATGTACGCGGGTTGCAATGGAGATAGTCACATACAGTACACGAGTTGTCAATGAAGATAGTCATGTACGTATACGAGTTTCAATGAAGATAGTCGTGTACACCAATCAATACTTAGAAAAATAATATGATAGGCTGGTTGAAAGGTAAATGTATCTCATGTCATGCACATCTATAGTGTTTTGGCAATCTTTAATCCTAAAATGTCCTTTTGTGTACCAACATAGGGAATGTTGGCACTCGGAGGGAGAAGTGTCATTTGGGTTGATAACAAGTATTCTATTAAAGTTTATTCAACAGGTTTTATTGTAGCAGTGAAATTATTCAAATGGGTAGCAAACCTATGATTAAAATCTTACACCTTTTCTTTCTTATCCATCCTTAAACTCCTAACAATTATTTCATAATAAATTTAGCGGGGAATCCGTTTACTGTTTGGTATGGGGAATCCATCTGTTTAGCGGCATGACTACCGTAGAATTAAAATAACTTTTAATTATGTTTTACCGGTTGCGGCCCGGTCCACCATTTATGTAATTTTAAGTTTAGGGATGAAATGCAAGTGCCTAAACTAAATGCAAGTGACGAGTGAGTAAGAGCCTCACTAGAGATGCGCAAGTTCTTACCTCTTGTCTTACCGCTCTTGCCTCACAATCACTCCTACGAAAGCAAAAGAAACATCTAATCTATTCTAATTTATTCTAACTAACTTATCCCTAGGAGAGCAAAGATTAATTAATTGAGTAATGTAGTGGTAACGTACTGTAATGCTGTTTAGTGGAATTTTATAGGTAGTTGTCAAAATCTAGATACATAATTGCAACAATTAAAAATAAACAAAGGTAGCTCTGTTTTATTAACACGTTCATTAGTCATTCATTTGCACAAGATTTCTAACAGAAAAATAAAATAATTCATAAACTACATAAATAATTCAACAGGTTGGAACGATCTCATAGTTATGTAGCAAGATAAACAGAAATAGTTCGACATTCAACAATCCACATAATCCATTTGGAAATTCGTACAGTCCTCCTTTCGACAAAATTTGGTTCTCTTTATTCATAAAAGAAGTAGTTCTCATACAAATAGCTTCAACATATGTGTGCTCGAAAAAGTACCTCTAATATCTATTTGACCCCCTATTTATACATTTTACAAGTGGCTTTTGAGTTTCCCCGGCCTTTTAGGATTCCTTGACTCTTTGATTACAAAATTTTGTCTTCTGGTGACTTGCACTAGGAAAATATAAATAAAAAGAGATAATCTACAAAAAGCGCCACATGCATATAAGAGAAAACCTAGGAGGGCCCAATTGACCCTCCAATGAAATCCTTCGATGTAGCAGCTTCTGCAGAAATGGTATTGAAGTCCATAGGCTCTAACAATATGACTGTTACTTCATGTATGGTCAACTATGATTTTATCTCTGCTTCTCTGGGGGGGATTACCCCGAGCTGGTCTTTAAGCAGGAAATTATTAACCGCGACTTGTGCAACCAAACTCTTTACCACTTTCTCAGTAATTCCTTTAACTTGTTGTATCCTAATCTCATCCTCCTACAACCTATCCCAAAGGTATTTCAAATTTTCCTCATGGTTAGCAAACTCCTAGATTCGGTTTTTCATAGAGGGTTGGCATTTATTGTGTGTTGTGAGCACCCTCTTATAAAAATCCACACATTTCTCCAACATTTTCCCGACACTGACAGTTAATATTGTAGCAGCCTTGCTGCTCAAATCCATGAGTTTGAAATCGATCTTCAGGTTCTCAAGAGTATTTTATGGCAGATGTGTCATACATGCTACATCAGTTTATGTCCAGGTCAGTTTCCCCTGAATAATTTTTGCAATCTCTAGTGTTCTTGTCCTAAAATCTGTTGATATCATTGACATCTCCTGCAATCTGGTTTCTTCGTGTTTAATCCTGTGAACCTCATTTGCAAGATTTAATTGTACTTCATATATTTTTCTCCTGATCAGGAGGGCGTGCTCTAAGAGAGGGGTGATATCAATTTTTCGCTCATTTGTTGTCCTGAGCTGAATCTCCAAGGAACTATTTTGTGCCTCCAACTCTGCATTTTGGGCCTTTAACTCCTCTTCTTGTTTATCAGTTGAGGCCTCTTGTGCCTCTAGCCCTAAAGTCTTACCCTCTAGGTCTTTGTTTTCTCCATTAATAATTGTAATTGACACTACCAAGGCCTCCTTTCCCGATTCCAAGACCTGGTAATCCTATTGGATCCTCTCGAACTCTGAAAGAGTAGCCTCATTTTTTCTCTTCATTTCTTGGCCTTCCCCCCTTTCTTTCATCAAAGTGTCCTTGAATCTCACCATATTCTCCTTGTATTGATTTACAATTTCTTTCAATCTATCCACATTATAAGCATTTGCTTGAGCAGCTGCTACACCAATTGAGGTCAGCAGTTGTGGATATTCATCAGTACCTTCCATAAATGGTCTTTTAGTAACTGTAGTCACCTCAGGCTAGGTACCTACCTTTATCTTCTTTTCGACCCTTCAAAAAAAGGATTTCTGTTTAGGGTCGAAAACAACCTTATCCTGGGATGCAACTGCATTTTTCTTGGACTGGGTGAAAGGTACTAACCCTAAGTCTACAAAAGGGAGGTAACCTCCTGTTATTATGTCTCCATAGGTAGAAGGAGGATCTTTAATATTATCCAGGGAAACATCCCTTTTCCTGATTATTTCTATGTTGCTCCTCTTGCTCTTTTCTCCTTAGTTCTTCTGCCGCATTATCTTCCTCTCTTTCTTTGTCAGCTGATTCCTTTTTCATCCTCTCCTCTGCTTCACTTTTCCTTTGTTCTTATTCTCTTTGACTTTGTTCTTCCTCTTCCCTTTTCCTTTGGGCCTCCTTAGCTACTAATTTCTCTGCTTCTTCCTTTAATCTTCAGGCCTCTTCTTCCTTCTTCCTGACAACTTCTTCTTTTAGTTTCTGCTGCTCGGTAAAGCTACTGCTACTTCCTTTCTCCCCTGCTATTATACTCTTTTGTCTGAACCGCTTATTTAAAGTAGTCATATTACATGCATTTTTGAAAAATTCTTCATCCTTATTCAAGTAGTCAGAGTATTCAAAATTTTCCTTTACCAGTGCACAATGTGCAGAAACTTTTCACCAAGAATAATTCCTATAAAATATTTTCTCATCGAAGTGAAAATATTCTAGGTCCTTCACAAAATACGGTGCACTTTTAACTTTCGAAAACATGTAGTTGCCAACATAGAAAGGCATGGATGAATAGACCGCTTTCTTCATGTCAAACAGAAAATTCCTGAATCCATCCAAAAACAACTATCTTACCGCTTCCTTATCCACAATATCATCAGTGGCATACTTAGGAAGCAGTGATAGGGCTCTAGTCCCCCCATACATCCTCCGATACATGCCTTCTTCGGAGAAAAAATAGTCTCCATGTTCACTTATCACCTCAAGTGCTCCCTCAGGCATACACTTTCCTTCTTCAAGAAATATTAACTGGTAAATTGGCATCAAGAGTTCCTCATAGATAAGCTTATAGAAACTATGATACTTATGGTCCCATAATATCTTATATGCTGTGTAAATGGGGGTCCTGGCATTATTCCAACTGCAGTTCAGTTTCAAGAATGGGTAACGACACAAGATGCAATCAATTAGGTATGATCCCATGTAGAATTCAAATTTTCTTTAGAGTAGTCCTCTTAGTGCAACACTTATGCAAGAAGATAAGTTTTTGGCAATAATGTCCTCCCAATTGAAAATAGTTTTGTGCATAGTCTCATGATACATTAGTGGGATCCATACGATCTTATAGAACTTTCCATTGGCCTTGCTGAATATTCTATTGAGCATCAGTGCTACAAGTCTGTGAGGAGTGCGCAAGCTGGAAGTTTCATATTTGCTAAAGGCTCTCTGTCGAAATGGATTTCTCACTATCATCATCAGCTTTGAGCATTCAATATAGACTAAACTCAGACTATTTATCCATTTATCTGTCATGCTGATTTCCAGAACTTGTAGATTGCATGATTTGGAGATGTAAGCAAGAGTGAAAGAGGCAAAACCATTTCCTTCAACGTTGTATATGATCATATCATTTAAGTCTGCTTTAGGTAAAATCCATCCAATCACCTTGACATAGGTAAATAGTTTAGATTGTGTGGATACCTTTGTGATCCCATATCTTAAGATGTTTTCATACAGGGGAATATCTTCCAAGCCTGGATCAGGGACCCTCTGATCCTTGATCATGGGTATATTTGTCCCCATTTGAACTATGGTTCAGCTCCAGTAACAGCCTTGGTATCTTCATAGATTATCTCTATTCTAGGCATGATTTCCAAATCTGACTCCCCCTCAGCATCCTTGGCTTTATTTTTTCCTTTATTTGGCATGGTGTTGAGTGAGGACTGAGGCTGTAACAAAACACATCAAAACATAGCTTAGTGTCCATGCGGTTAAACCCATGCATTCATGAAAATGAAAAACTATTGTAAAATTGTAAGATATACAAGAAATATTTACAAATCATATTTTCCATGCATTCATAGAGAAATAGCTAATATCATCTTTACCGAGTCATCCATCATAAAAAACTTCGAGGCAAGGTTAAACTTGAAAAGAAATGATCAGTTCAAGTGTGGGTTCTTACTGCGGCTTTGGGATATCCAAACCTAAATCATTTGGTGCTATAAGAATCACCAAAAATTGACTTTAACCCCAACACAAAACCTCCCTTCATTGCCCTTATTAACCGCGAGAAAAACTAGTCTAGGGAGACAGTGATAACTCCAACCATCTAGGTCGACTTCAAAGCTTCCAAAACAATGGAAATGACCAAAAAGAGCAAAAACGATTCTTGATGGAAACCCTAGGACAAAACCCAAAATCCAATGGCGGCCTTCTGATTTTGCTAATCCCCCTATCACCGTAAATGACTATGAACCAAGCGATGAAAGGCCGGTGAAAAGTGTTATGGCTGATTTTACCATACTAGGTAGATCACACATTTATGGCCTCCCCTATCCCTCTACAGACTCTTTGGACCCATGGACTTATATTATACTTTGATGTTCCAAGATCATCCCCAAATATTTCCTGTTTATACCTATACGCGACTTTTAAAGTAATACTCGAGTGTATATGCATATTTTGACCTCAAAGCTGGGTACATCGGGATGTGTGCAAAATGGCAAATATTTTTGGAGTTCTCCTCATATGAGCCAGAATATTTTGTCTCTTGGTCTTCCATATGCCTTGATAACGCTCGGATTCGACCCTCCATTACCTCTTAGGAGTGTTATATAAAGAACCCATTGGATACATTGAAGGAGGATAAATTGAAGAGTAAGGAAACTATAGTCCATTATTGCCTCAGTTTCTCTTATACTTGAGTCTGCATCCATTTTTCCATTGGAGCACATAGTGTTCTTCCCAAGATTTCCTTTTCTTTGTGAGATTTCTACCGAGATATGGAGGATTGAAGTGGTGGAGGCCAAGGTGGAGGACTCGGTTTCTCCGGTTCGCAGAAGTGCTGACAGAGTTTGTCACTATTGTATCTCTGATTTATTAATAGAAATATCTTTTCCTTTCCAATTCATGTGCATTTTGAATATGAATATTGAATCCATGGATGTATTTACTTGCTTATACATGATTGATTATATATGCTAGAGTATCTCTAACACATTTATATATATCATGCTTGCTTTGTTTGCTATTGTTGAGAGAAAATTATAATTGCAATTGCATTGGAAAAGCTCAATGGGGATCTACTTCAACCATCCTAAATAAGGTACGATTCTATATCCCTTAGTGTTAGATTTGCTTATTTCTCTTGCATATTGGAAATGATTGATTTCTGGTGTCATACTATCTATTGTGGTACCCGCAAACCATAGGAATTTTCTCTCCATAACAAAAATCTCGACCCTCCCTAGCCTTATCATCAACACACTAGGGGTCTGAGCTATCTATGGACGGGGCTAGAGCAGTAGAGGCAAAAACGTCTTGGAGCAGGCGAAAAACCATGGCCAGTGAAAAACTAGGTCAAACAAAAAATCGGGGTTGGGTCATATAACTCAAAGAAACCCAAGATGCTATGAGGATGAGAGAAATACTTTAACCATGACAGGGATAGAAAACCTAACCTCATACATGAAAAGATCCTAAAACTCTAAATACCAAACCCCATTTACCAAACAGTTAAAAAACACAGTTGGAGGCCTACCTGGCAAACATTGAAAGGCATGGAGTTGGTGAAGACAAACGCGAGCTTCAACGAGTAATCAATGATGGAACGTGTTCAAAATGGAGTGACGGTTTGTTAAACAAACCTTACAGCCTATATATAGAAAACACAACAAGCGTGCATTAAATGCAGTCGTTGGGGCATTTAAAACACAGACAAAAAACGTCGTTTGGCTCCCAAGTTTGAAACTCATCCACACACCACTACATCAACAAGGGAAACACAAGCCCCTTCCGGTATTTTCAGTTAAAAACCACAATTGTCAGCTTTCTTCATGAAAATCAACTGCAAAAGGCATCGACACAGCTCATCCGACGTTGCGGAAGCGAAGGGTCGATTACAAGCCATAAACTTTGACGCCTTCGTCGAAAAGAAAATCAAATGCATACTGAAACTGTTAGAGAAGTGTATTGAGAACGACTGACCAAAGTATTGTCAACAGACTTGTAAATAGATATCCGATCGGCAATGAAAAACTAAGCCGAACCAACACTTCGGCGATGAAAGAAAGATCTAGCCGCAACGGCTGACCAGACTATGGTGAAACTGCCCGACGAAGAATCGTCTGATTTAAAGGTAGAATTCCATCGACCGTATCAGCTTCAACACTTGAACATATCTGCAACCGTCGGCTAGGAACTCAAAATATTTTTCAATACAACATGAAATTGGCTGGAAAGTGTCGGGTTGGAAGTCATGTTTTTTCCGTCGTGCCGGCAAAAATCCAAAAATTATTCCGACACATCGGGAAAAGGATTAGTTTTAACTTGAAGCAAAAATTTCAAAATTTATCTAGAATAAAAATTAAGTCATGAATACCAAATTTTGAGGGGCAAAGAAATCAAAAGCTAGAATTCTAAGGAGGGGCCCTAAAATCATCAAAATATTGGGGAGTGGTTGCAGCAACAACAATTATATAGGTTATATTATAACTATAACTATATGACATATTGATACTTATGTTAATATAAATTAAAACAAGAGTTATGAGGTAGAGTTTTTGCTAAACGGTTGCTTTGGAATTTGGAAACTTGTACATTTTTTATAAGTTCTTTCTAAATTTGGAAACTTGATACAATGCAGAAATTATGGAATCACTATTTCACCTTGTATTAATTATTTATAAGAAATAAATAATACCTTTTCCTTTATGGAAACTCGAAGATATTGCTAAATTTTTCCCATGTGATGTTTGTCAGGTTTCTATGGAGATTGGAGATTCCATAAATAGAACAACTAAAAGTAGCTCTTGGGAGACTACAACTTGCAAAGAACCTAAATTATGGGCAATAAAAATAACTCAGTGATTCCCTGCATTGATAAACACAAATAGGAATGTCTCAAGGAGAAAAAGTTAAAAATTGGGTCCTTTTGAAAGAACCATGACCTCTATTGGTTGTTTGGACATAACCATGACCTTTGTTGGCTGTTTGGAAAGAGTTGTGACCTTTGTGAGTTGTTTGGACTAAGCCAAGACCTTTTTACACATAATTTTTGGGCTACTAAGCCGGGTTGTGACCTTTTCTGAGTTTGCTAGACTGAACCGTGACTGTTTCTTGGGATGCCTTGACTCTATCTGTGGTCTGCTCATTGTTCTGAGGTCAATCCTTATAAAACTGGGATTTCAAATACTGGTTGGTTTCTTTGTTAATACTTCATTCCATATATGTGTAAGGAACTATGGAAGAGTTTTTAGGGATATGAGACTGGTTTTGGGTCAGCACCCTAGTTTATAATTGAGTCTTCGATTGGTTAAAATATTGTTTTTGGTGCTTCCACCAGTTCAATTAATGGATCAACTGCTATGACGTTTGTTAAATTTTCATATGCTTAACTAAGACATCAGTATTTCATTTCATTTTCATAACAAAAGCATATAAACAGGATCACTGAAATATAGACAAGCACAACCATACAAAATGAACACAAATATTTATCCTGGGAAAACCCTAAAGGGAAAAACCCCGCAAAAGCTTCCTCAATATAGATGTCCCCAAAAAGATAAAAGATAAAACCAGCAAGGAGATCAAAGCCTGATCCTCCTCCTTCTCCAGCTACTTCTCTTCTCCACTAATGCGCTACACAAGTGAGAGTGTGTGTCTCAAATGAGAAGCACCACACCTCTATTTATATTCATCCGTTCACTTTAACTAACTCATTCGACACGTAGGCTCGAGTTACACATGTAGGCTCAAGTAACCACACTGGGGTGCTAATGACCCACCTTTACAATTAGAGGGGACAACCTCATGACTCTTATTAGTTCTTCCGATTAGAAGCAGCAGGGCACAAGATAATACAAGTGGTTCTCCTGATAGGACCATCGGGGACCACACAAGATACATATAGAATATTCTTCGAAGTTATAATATTTCAACACTCCCCCTTAACGAGAAGGGTATTCTACAACAACATCAACAACAACAATAGTATGAGAGAGATAGAGGACATCATCATCATCATCAGGGTAACACATCTATAAATCATTGGAAGCTTTTCAACATTATGTACTCTTCATATTCAATCTTCAGTCTTCATCATCATTAATACTTTGACTGCTTCAATTAGTAACATCTTTAGCACTTTGACCTTTCGATCAGCATCATCTTCAGCACTTTGACCTTTCGATCAGCAATATCATCTTCAGCACTTTGTCCTTTCGATCAGCAACATCATCTTTAGCACTTTGACCTTTCGATCAACAACATCATCTTCAACACTTTGACCTTTCAATCAGCAACATCTTCTTCAGCACTCTGACCTCTCAATCAGCAACAACATCATCATCATACTCTGATCTTTTGATCAGGAACATCATCATCCTCATACTCTGATCTTTCAATCAGAAACATCATCATCAAAACATCATCATCATCAAAACATCATTATTATCAAAACATCAACATCATCATCATCAAAACATCAACATGATCCTTCCTTTCATAATTACGGGATCAACATGTCTGTGGTACTCAGACGATCCTTCCTGTCGGAATTACGGGATTTAGGTCTTTACGGAGTTACTAACGATCCTTCCTTTTGGAATTACAGGATCAACACATCTGTGGAACTCAGACAATCCTTCCTATTGGAATTACGGGATCAAGTCAATGATCCTTCCTTTCGGAATTACGGGATTTAGGTCTTTACGGAGTTATTAACGATCCTTCCTTTTGGAATTATGGGATAAACACAGTTGTGGAACTCAGACAATCCTTCATATTGGAATTACGGGATCAAGTCTTTACGGAGCTACCAATGATCCTTCCTTTTGGAATTACGGAATTTAGGTCCTTATGGAGTTACTAATGATCCTTCCTTTCGGAACAACGTGATCAACACATTTCTCGAGTACCGAAGTCACCGGATCTATTCTAAACCGAGGTTCAAGGATGATACAATCCTACCACCTTCTCGATGACCAAAGTTCACCAGATCCGTTCTGAAATGAAGTTCAAGGATGATACAATCTTGCCACCTTCTCGATGACCGAAGTTCACCCGATCCATTCTAAACCAAAGTTCAAGGATGATACAATCTTGCCACATTCTCGATGAATTTCACTGGATCACTTCTGAACCGAAGTTCAAGGATGATACAATCCTGCCACATTCGTGATGAAGTTCACCGTATCACTTCTGGATATATGTCCCAGGATGATACAATCCCTCTTCATTCTCGAGGAACGAGGTCTTTAGATCACTTTAGGGAAAGTGCCCAGGGATGATACAATCCCACTGCAACATCATTACTCCCCCTTTCGAACCACACCAAGCTTGTCTCGAAAGTATTCGAACTTCACTCGGGACAAAGGTTTCGTTAACACATCAGCAACCTGTTCATCAGTACTCACATATTGGAGCTTTATGGCTCCTTTCTGCATCATGTCTCGAATGTAGAAATACCTAATTTCTATGTGCTTTGATCTGTCATGGAACACAGGGTTCTCTGTCATCTTTATACAGCTTTGGTTGTCACATAGAATTACGGTAGTGTCCAACTCTAGATTGAATAATCCTGACAGCAACTTTCGAAGCCATATGGCTTCACAACTAGCAGAGCAAGCTGCTATATATTCTGCTTCGGCAGTGCTTAGAGAAACACTGGATTGCTTTCTGCTAAACCATGAAATCATAGCAGATCTTAGACTATAACAACCGCCTGATGTGCTTTTTCTGTCTGAGATACTTCTAGCCCAATCTGCATCTGTATATCCATATAATCTGTACTCATGGCTATTATCATAGTATAGACCAAAGTCTATAGTCCCTTTCAAATATCTCATCACATGTTTGGCGGCTACCAAGTGAACCCGTCTAGGTTGAACTAGATATTGACTTAAAGTGTTCACAACAAAACCAATGTCTGGTTTGGTATTTGTTAAGTACATCAATGACCCAATGATCTGTCTGTAGAGAGTCACATCCACTAACTCTGATGAGTCATCAGTTAAAAACTTTAGGTTGGAATCCATGGGGGTGGCCAAGGCTTTTCATTCCAACATATTGAATCTTTTCAATATCTCTACTACATACTTTCCCTAGTTGAGAAAGATTCCTTCTGAACTTTGCCATACTTTCAGACCTAGGAAATAGTGCATTAACCCAAGGTCTTTCATCTCAAATTCTTCTGCTAGTTTCTTCTTGCTTTCCTTAATCTGTTTCTTATTCCCTGTCAAGAATAAATCATCCACATATAGTAACAGGATGACAGGCTCATCTTTTACAACCTTTAGGTAAAAGTTAGGATCAGCTTTACTTTTGGTAAAGCCCATGCTCGATAAGAAACCATATATTATTTCATACCAAGCTCGAGGAGCTTGTTTAAGACCATATAATGCCTTCTTCAACTTGCATACATGTGTATGTCTATCTTCAACTTCAAATCCTTGAGGTTGTTCTAAGTATACTTCTTCTTCGATCACTCCATTTAGGAAAGCTGTTTTCACATCCATCTAGTGTAAATCCCACTTCATCATGGATGCAAGTGCCATGATAGTTCTAATTGAAGTATACCGTGCTACTGGGGCAAATGTCTCTTCATAATCAATTCCTTCTTTCTGAGAGAAACCTTTGGCTACAAATCTTGCTTTATATTTCTCGATACTTCCCTCAGCTGCATGCTTTACTTTGTATATCCATTTGGAGGATACTATACTCTTTCCTTCTGGTCTGGGAAATATATCCCATACATCATTCTTAATTATTGATTGATATTCTTCAGTCATTGCTTCTACCCATTCTTTCTTCTGGACCGCTTCTTCAAAGTTTGTAGGTTCTTGATCTAAAAGATCACACATCAAGGCTACATAGTTGGAGAAGGTCTTAGGTTTCTTTCTTTCCCTTGTGGAGCCTTCAGGGGCTCCATACCTTTCTGCTTCTCGTATAATTTCTCTTGTCCAAGTAGGCTTTCTCTTTCTTGTTATTTCCATTATGGGAGGTTCTGCTATGTCATGTTCTTCAGGAGCTTCATCTTCAGGGAGACATGTAGATTCTTTATTTATGGGAGATGTCTCTTCTTCATACACTTCTTCATGTTGGCATTTCCTAGATCTCTTGAGGGCTGCCTCTTCATCAAATGTCACATCTCAACTGATTTCCATGTGATGGAATCCAGGAATGTATATTCTGAATGCTTTGGATACCTCACAGTATCCAACAAATATCCCCTTCTTTCTGGATGGATCTAATTTAGTTCTTTTCTCTTTTGGTATATGAATATATACTGGACAACCAAATATCTTGAGGTGACTTACCTCAGGCTTCTTTCCTGTGAATACCTCTTCTAGAGTCTTGAACCCAAGAGCACTGTGGGATATTCTATTCTATACATACACAGCTGTTCTTGCCGCTTCTTCCCATAGATGCATTAGAAGATATTGATCATAAATCGTTGTCTTTACTACCTCCATGATAGTTCTGTTCTTTCTTTCCACAACCCCATTCTGTTGAGGATTGTAGGGAGTGGTTAGTTCCCTTTTGATTCCAGAGTCTTTGAAAAAGGCTTCAAACTCTTTTGAGGTATACTCTCCACCATTGTTCGATCGGAGTGTCTTTATTTTCTTATCTGAGAGATTCTCTATCAAGGCTTTGAACTCCTTGAATATTTCAAACGCTTCACTCTTTTCTTTCAAAAAGTATATCCAAGTCTTTCTTGAAAAGTCATCAATAAATGTGATATAATATTCAAAGCCACTTAAAGATGTATAAGACATTGGACCACATACATCTGAATGAATCAATTCCAATGTACCTTTTGTCTTTGTTTCACTTTTCGAAAATGGATTCTTGATGTTCTTTCCCTTTGAACATAGTTTGCAAATGCCTTCATGCTTGATCTTCATGTCTGGTAATCCCGTCACTAATTTGTTCACATGAGGTAGAGCCTTGTAATTGATATGGGCAAGCCTTCTATGCCACAGTTTACTAGGGTCAGTGGATTCATGTACTAGGGTTGTTTCTGAGTGCCCCTTTAGTTTATACAGGCCTCCTTATTCTTCACCAATAATGATTGCATCTTCGATATTGTTTCCTTCGGGCCACATGACTACTTGGCCATCTATGAAAGAAACTCTGAAACCTTTCTTATCTAAAGTTGAGATAGAAAGTAAATTCTTCTTTAGACCAGGTACATATAATATATCCTTCAGTTTTATGGGATTACCTGAATCAAGTTTGTAGCTTGTTTCACCAACACCTTTGATCGGGTATTGATAGTCATCTCCTAAGGATACCTTCTGAGGAGAGCTCTTTTCTTCAAGTTTGGATAGAGTTTTCTTTTGTCTCATCATGTGCTTTGAAGCACCACTATCAATAAGCCAGGTGTCTTCTCCAGGAGTTACAGATCAGAAAGTGTAGAGAATAGCACATACTCTTCTGCATCTTCTTCTCTTGCTTGTTTTCTTGGGGGACCTTCTTCTTCTTCTTCTTCTTCATCTGCTAGATGGACATGGTGCCTTTTGTTGTTATTGATCCTCTTTCTATTATTCTTGCCCCTTTTTAGGACAATTTCAGGCAATGTGTCCTATCTTGTTACAATGAAAACATTCAAAATCAGAATAGTCTTAAAAAGAAGGATTTTCTCTTACCCTTTGGATTCTTCTGGGAGGATGAGACTCCTTGAAATTTCTTCTCTTGAAGTTTGATTGGCCTCTTCTTCTTTTAGTGTGAGTGGCTAGGGCTTGATCATCTACTATTAGTAAGGCTTCCCTATTTGCCACTCTAGTCTCCTCTTGAATGCAGTCTTCCCATACAATATCAAACTTCATGCTTTCTTTTCTGGCACACATCATCTGAATAAAAGACTCCCAGGGTCTAGTGAGACCATTGAGAGCAGTCATGACCATTTCATCTTCATCAACATTATCTCCAATAGCTTCTAGTTGCTCTTTGATCTAGGAAACCCTTGAAAAGTAGTCTTGGATGGATTCTCCATGACTCATTTTGATTCTCTTCAGTTGAGCTCTTAGATTCATCTTCCCGTTGATGTTTCTTCCCTCAAACATTCTGGAAAGGGCATCATACATTTCTTTTGGAGTCTTCTTGGATGACACTTGAGGAATCAAGTGATCCTTAATGGAGTCAGCAATAATTCTTTGTGCCCTAATCATATCCTTTCTATGCTTCTCCTTGGCTTCAGCTTCTTCAGGTTCTGACACTTCTTCTTTGACATACTTATCAAGATCATTCTCTTGGAGAATGAGACCAATCCTATATTTCCATGCTCAAAAATTCTCTATGCCTTCTAGCTTGTTTCAAGCTTAGTGCTTGAATCGTCTTGCTAGAGAATTACAAAAAATTGAAATTTTGTGGAATGAAAAAATGACCTTACCAGGCGATGTGCTTGAATGAGGTGATTTGATTGATGTACTTGGATTCTGGAAATCTCAATCTTTCAAATCAGACGATTCAGCTTCTATAGAAATTCCTGTCACTGTTTCTGTGATATCTATGCAATTGCTACCCCTCTGTGTCTGAAATTTTGCACTGAGGTAACCTCATATGTCCCTTATCCAACACCATAGGTTTCATCAAAATTGGTTTCACCAATTTGTATTAGGATCCTTTTCCCAAGGTGACCTGTTACAAGACTGTTCAGAAAAGAGAAGTTGTACGGCCTGCCACGTGTCACTGTTTCATCTTCTGGTTCTGAAATTCGGACCACAGAAATTACGGTACGTGATTTTTTTGGAACATCTTCAGGAATTCTATTTGGATCTCTGTATCCCAAGCTACAACAGTTCTCCCCAGGTGTCCTGTTTATGGATGAATTCTAGAAGAGGATGGAACCCTAACTTGGAGGGATCATATCTCCAAGAATATAGCGAATATAAGGCTGAATTTTGGACACAGTGTACATCAGGATTTTATCTTCGGTCTCTAGAATTTGCATCACCTGATCCTTCGCCAATATTGGAATATAGTGAAAGTACCAAAACTTAGCAGTTTTAGTATTTAGGGTTTTTCTAGCTCGAGGTCAAACTAGGGTTTGACTTTCCCGGAGTTTCACCCAACCAAAAATATTGATCCAGGTCTCTAAACTTCTATTTTTATGAGGAGATAAATCCTATGCTGGGCTCACTCAAAAATTCCTCTTCTGCAAGAAGCCCTAATTTCCTGCACCAAAAACTGAAAATGCTCGAAATCGAATTCCGCTTCTACAGAAAGATGCGCCCTTCAATGGAGAGTCAGCCTAGCCTTCTTTTGCTGATCGATTGTGGAGAGAGAACCAAAAAGTAAGAATCCCTAGCTTCTGTAGCTGCACAATGTCTTCTTTCAGGGTGGCTCTGATACCATGTTAAATTTTCATATGCTTAACTAAGACATCAATATTTCATTTCATTTTCATAACAAAAGCATATAAACAGGATCACTGAAAGATAGACAAGCACAACCATACAAAAGGAACAAAAAGATTTATCCTGGGAAAACCCTAAATGGAAAAACCCAACAAAAGCTTCCTCAATATAGATGTCCCCAAAAATATAAAAGATAAAACAAGCAAGGAGATCAAAGCCTGATCCTCCTCCTTCTCCAGCTACTTCTCTTCTCCACTAATGCGCTACACAAGTGAGAGTGTGTGTCTCAAATGAGAAGCACCACACCTCTATTTATATTCATCTGTTCACTTTAACTAACTCATTCGACATGTAGGCTTGAGTTACACATGTAGGCTCAAGTAACCACACTGGGGTGCTAATGACCCACCTTTACAATTAGAGGGGACAACGTCATGACTCTTATTAGTTCTTCTGATTAGAAGCATCGTGGTACAAGATAATACAAGTGGTTCTCCCGATAGGACCATTGGGGACCACAAAAGATACATATAGAATATTATTCGAAGTTACAATATTTCAACAACGTTTAAATTAGGATCTGAGCTTGGTGAATCTATGTCGATTGTTGTAGCTAGTTCAATGGTCACAAATCATGATAGCTATATTGAAGTTAGAAAAGCACCTCAATATGGGACGGGGGACTCTCACATTGTGCACATCGTGAATTAGGTGGGTGGTTACATTAGATGCAAAATGTACCTAACCACTAATGCATAAAGGAGGTTTAAATTGACAGTGATAAGGATAGGCCATCACTGTATTATACGTATTGTATTCTGCGAGGTCATGCCTGTAAGAGGTCGAGGAATCAAAATATTCACCTGAAACTCTGAGATGGGGTTTGGCCTCTATCTTTACCGCATATGGATCTGAGACCATTTTTTAGTTAGCGCCCCAATTTAATTATAATTGAGTCTTTGATCGGTTAAAATATTGTTCTTAGTGCTTCCACTGGTTCAATTATTAATGAATCAACTGCTATGACATTGTTGAGGCTTGGAAAATCGTAGGTAACAACAGTTAGGGATTCTCCCCAATAAATGTTCCCAACCAGCCCATTACTATTTGGTATGGGGAATGCATCCGGTTTACGGTCCGGCTACTGTAGGTCAAGTAACAAATTAAATTTTTTTACCGGTTACGACCCGGTCCACCATATCTATTTTTAGTTTTTTGTGTTTAAGCTATGATGTGCATGTGCCTATTTAAAAATGCAAATTGATAGAGATAAAGAGGAGGGTCACAATGTGATGCGCAGGTTCTTACCTCTCGTCTTACCTCTCTCGCATCTAAATAACAAACAGCAAGAAACTAACTATAACTAACTAACCTATCCCTAGGGAGCATAATTATTAGTTAACAATGAGTAATGTATTTCTCTGCATGTATTAGGAAAAAATATAGATAGTTGTTATTTATTTTGGTACACATGAACATTAATAGAAATATGAACAACAAGATAGCTTATTGTTAATTGCGACCTTCATTACTCATAGTGGAAATTTCACAGAATAAACTAGAGGACATTCATAACATGAATAGAAATTCAATGAGTTAGAATGATTTCACAATTAAAGGACATAAGCTAAAAATGAAATAGTTCACATTCAACTGGTCCATAGCAAAGCATTTGAAACATTCCACCAAACTTTCTCCAGCATAAACTTGTAACTCTTTATTGTAAAAGGAAATAGTTCTTCTTACAATATACTCTCAAAAATTGCCTGGGGAAAAAGTCCCTCCTACATCTAAACTCTCCTATATTTATACAAAAAGCAAAACCTTTGGGCTACCCCTCAATGACTTTTGGGCTTCCCCAACCTTTAAGTTCCAAAATTTTGTTTTGTAGTATGTGCTTATAATTTATGCAATATATTACATTTTAAAACAAAAATCTTTTAAAATACATTATTAAGAGGGGATAGCTTGGTCGTTGATGAACTTTCTCCATGCCTGGGCCTCTACTACTATGCCTTCAAATCTGGAGGGTTCAAGAAAACAAATATTTATCTCATATTTGGCAGCCTGGTTTTTCACTCCTTTTATCCTTGTAGGACTCAGGCGCAACTGATCCTCTAGTATATGTATACTTATAGCTGCATGTGCAACTGCATTCTTTAAAATTTGTTCACCTAGATCCTTTACCTGTTGGATCTCTTGCTCGTCTTCCTGACATCTATTCTGTAGATGCTCTATAAACACTTTATGCTCTGGTATTGCGTCCAATTTCCTCTCTGCTGAAATCTAGCATCTATTGTATGTAGCGAGCACCCTCCTGTAGTATTCGGCACTTGCTCTTTTCGTTTTCTTTACAGTTTTCTTTAATTCTTCTGCAACATTGATTGCAAACTCCAATAAATCACATATTTCTGCTTTAAACTCTACTGGTCTTTAACTGGTAGCTCCACAGGAGATTCCTCATTTGTTTCTATCCACACTATTCTTCTCATTAGAATCTCTAGAATCTCTTAATATCTGTCCAAAAAATAGGAAGTAGTATCCAAAATTTCTTCTAATCTGCTATCTATTTGTAAAATCTTACATCTTTCTTTGTCAATGCACATTTGTAATTGGTGGATATTCCTTCTCTGAGTTAGAACATGTTCTTTTAAAGGTTGGAAGTCTATCTTCTATTCCATAGCATATTTCAGTGATGCTATCATTGAAGTATTCTGTTCTTCTAGGGTTGCCACCTGTATTTGATATTGCTTCTCTCTTTCTCATGTGGCTGCCTTCTCTGTTTCTAACTCAGCAATTTTACTTTGTAACTGGTCCTTCTCTGGTCTGAGAGTTTCATAGGATACCTGAAGATCATTCTTCTCAGTTTTCAACACTTGATGCTCTAGCTGTAGCCTTTGTAATTCTACAAAGCTATTATGAGCATACTTTTTCGTTTTCCCTGCAAAAACTTCTAAAGCCTCCTTATTTGCTTGCAAATTCTAGATTTTTGTTCTTGAAGTCCTCACTTCATTTATCATGTCCTCATATTTCCTCTTCAGCTTATGACCTTCATCCCTCTCCTTCTTCAGTGTTTCTTTTAATTGTGTTGCATTCTTTCTTGACTGCTCGAGATCTGTCATCAGCCTGTCAACATTATCTTCAGTTGCTTGGGTTGATTTCACCCCAGCTCTTGCTGTCAATCTTGGGTGTGCATCCGTTCCATGCACCATGGTTTTATCAGTTATCATCTTTCCTGATTGTCCTCCTATTTCAACCCTTTTCTCGGTTCTTTTTACAATCCTTTTCTTCTCCTTGTCATAGAAAATAGTACTGAAGTTCAGTACTTCCTCCCCTTCTTTAGGCATGAAAGGGATCAAATTCATTCCAAAAAATGAAGCTTGCCCCGATGTACTGCCAGAAGATGCAGCAGGCTCTTATGGATCAGGATTAGATTGTTCGTGTCCTTGATCTGTGTGATCTTGTCCCCCTTGTGTATCTATTTTCTCAGTAGTATGTTGGTCTTTTTGAGATCCTGTTAATATCAAACCTTCACTTTCTTCTTGTGTTAGCTGGAATATTTCACCTCCTGCGGACAGCAAGGTGTTCCACTGGTCTGAATGGTTCAGATCCAGAACAAAGAGAGGACAGAGGTTGAAGACTCTCCCTAGATGCTGTAGATATCTGGAATACAAGGCTTTGACAGTTCACCTATGTACCTGCAAACAATCTCAACACGAAACGAATCAAAGCAACCAGAATATGATCTACTAATCTATGCTAGTGATTAAGGAATATAGCAACATATATATGCGAAATCACAACAACAACATCATATGTGGGACATAAATCAACTTGCATTAGAATTATGAAGAATTTTACAACCAAGCCTTAGTGTTGACATGCATCTCCATGAAACCAGCTCTTCATCCCCAAAAGCTCCGACTCTAGCTCTCTATGCTCTCTCTAAATGATCTTGGGCCAAGAATCAATCCAACAGCATAACAATACCTTCAATGTTCTCCCCTCAACCATGGCTATGAGCTCATATTTATAGGGATTTAATGGATATAGATGGTTGATAAATTTGTGGGTGAGGTGGCCTCTAGGATCCTAGGATGAAGGATCTCGAGCTCAACTAACCCATAGCAGTAGGGATAAGGCAGTACATGAGGCTTATCATCTAGAAGCCTCGAGAAACTTCTCTTTTTCCATTTTTTCCCAGGGTACCGCGCTTCTCCTTCTATGACAGAGCGGTTCTGGTAATAACTGCCTATGGACCAAGGCCAATGGGCAGTGGCACCGCTTGTGGACAACCGATGAAAGGCGGTGCGGGTAGGGGTACCGCTCCTAGATAAATAGGCATGCGCAGTGCTAGGAATTTGTATGACAGATTGATGAAAAACCATTTAGTTTCCACTCTAGAAGCTGGGATTCAGGGCAAGTAGGTATGTCAAATGTCTTATCACATGATGGTGACAGGATTTTGGTATAACAGGATGCCCCCCAAAGCATGAGTCTTAAAGTGATATGATAAACAAGAGATTTGAGAACAAGTCGTTGCCAGGAGATGAAAATGTCAGCTCGATCAGAGTATGCAGTCAAGTAGGCATCTGTAGTACATTAGTATGTTGACTCATAGACACAAGTAACCAAACTCATAGCTACAGACCAATACAAGGCAGATCCATGAGCGGAATAAACAAGCATGGATACTAGAATACAGCGTAGATCCATGTGATAGAGGACTCAAACTTGGACATATCTACCAGACATACAACGTAGATCTATGTCATACAGACGCAAATTTGAGCATAGCCATGACCATACAAATGTGGATCCATGCTAGATATAAAAAACTCCATCGCAACCTGGGGAAAAAGTAATGAGCGCTTTTAAACAAATGCCCAAGGTCTTCGTCTCGTCTTCCACAAAGTATGATTCTATCCATGTGATTACAATGATCTGAAGTCGAACATGGTAGAAACCACTTGATTACCAGCCAATGATGTGAACTGTTAACAAGTGCGAGGGAGATCACCATTAATGTCAATGATTCCCAAGGTACCCTAGTACAATCTACTGAGTGTGAATAAATGTCCTGATGTTGAAGCACCCAGTTGATTCTATCGATCAAAGGTCAATGATGTGAACCTATGTCAAGAGCAAGATAATTTGTCATTAAGGCATACAGATCTCAAGGTACTAAATATTGTTTCTAAGACTATTTATCGAATGATGACCTGATGTCGACGGGAATAGTCTCGTCGAAGGAGGGCCATGATGGGTCCCACATCGACGACACGAAACTTGGAACATAGTTCTAGAATGATGTGAATGTAGTAACCATATGACTGGCTCAAAGATACTAAAACAAAGACTATGTAGACTATAGAGGTAAAACTTCTTCAGATCCCCTTTGAACATCGGGTGGCACAACAAAATGACTTGGCAGCATGACTAGACAGGATAGATACACAATGTGACAGTGGACAATGCATTATTTTGAAAGACTCAAAGGATTGACATGACTCATGAAAGTGGATTGTCGCGGAGATCAACTGAATACCCAATTGACTTACATGATTGTGCAGACAAGTGCCATGTTCAAAGGTAACGGCAAACAACTTCCATTATTTAAAAAATGATACCCTTCCCATTTTCCCCATCATGATCAATGAGTGCCTCTTTTCAGTTTTATGAGTTCAAAGAGGGTAACAAACACTCGATATAGCTTGTCAGAGGACAAGTCTAGTCTCATATGTTTTACGAACCTGAGAGAGGAGGGGTTCATTCCCAAACAGGCCTCTCAATGTTTAATTTAACGAGTCCACTGAAAGAAAACTCGGTATCGTTCATGTTTAGAGAGTTTGAAGGAATACGGAAGAAAACTCCAAGGGGGTCCTTTTTCTATGATTTAGTATCTAAGGTCTGAAAAAGTGTAAAATCATACCTTAGAGAACTCTTCCAGTCATGATTGGCTGGAGTGTTCCTTTCTCGTAAATAGTCCTATCCGAACCGAGAAAGAGATAACATACCGTCGGATGGACGACTCTTCAAATACTTTAATGAGCGTGAAGAAGACAAGATCGCTCGACAATCTTTTCATATTTAGGGAGCATGAAAAGGGTTTAAAGAGAACTACATGAGGTTCCTTTACACAATGTAATGTTTTATGAGCCTGGAAAGAATCAGAAATGGACTCGATGAGTTTTTCGTGTTTAAGGAGCTTGAAAAAGAGGTGAAAAGAGAACTCCATGACGCTTCTTTACACAATGTCGTATTTTACGAGCTTGGAAAGAAACTTGAACTGGACTTAGAACTTTGATACTAGATTTTAACGAGCATGAAAAAGTCTCGTAATAAGTGCTCGATGACCTTTTCCATTTTGTGAAAGCACAAAAAATCCATAAATATTTTTTCCAAAGCTTCTTACTAAAGTCAACCTGCAGATGACTCATAAACAAGTGTTAAATGCATTCAAAATCAACATTAATGGATTATGACAAATAGATTTTGACCAGAACATGATGTAATATCAAAACTATAGTAGGTCAGACCCAAAAAATGTCTATATAAGGCAAGTAAATAGTAAAAAATCAAAACATTTCACTATTTACCTCTAGCAGAGAGCACTTGGAACATTTTCTAGCCAGATCTTCCACAGCTGATATCGGGAGTTTCCACTGTCCATTTTCAGTCTCGTCAGTTGTAGGTAACAACTAAGACCCTTATATTTCATTTCATAGCTTCTATTTTAGGATTTGGTGGGTTTTTGGGCCTATTTGGAAAGCCCTAAAATCCAATATGTGGGCACCACAGCTACCCCTTACGGGATACGCGGTAGCACCCGAGAACCGCGCCAAGAACACGGTGGACAGGCGGTGCCACCGCTTGTCTCCAATGGGGCACAGGCAGTGTCGGCCATGGAGAATTTAAACAAATGATATGGGCAAAATTTATTCATTCTTTTGATTTGTAATGACTCAAGGATGGTATTAATGCATACCATTGTTGTTTTTGGCAGGTCTAGGTGTCCAAAATATGGTGATATGGAAGGAAAGAACACATGATAATGAGGATGCTGCTGCTGAAAGGAATGCAGTTTGCATTGCTACACTCAGGGATTGTGGGCTCTTAAATTTCTTCCGGACACCAAGCATGGTGTCCCACGAGAGATTACTGGAACACATACTGAGAATGTGGAATCCAGAACAATAGTATTTCGAGGTGGGGGAACACATACTTATAGTGGAGGTAGAGGATATCCATTTCCTGACTATCCTATCGAGACAGGGTGTCCCCATCTCACTGACAAGTTCCCATGGCAGGGACTTTACCACCAGAGAGCTCATAGATTGGCACTGTGTACCAGGTACAGGAACATCGGGGAAGAAAATCCCCATCAGGGCAGTGATAGACAGGGCTCTACAGATTGTCCTGTTCACCATGCAAAGGGTGGCAGGGAGCCAGGGTGTGCATCAGGCTTCCAGGGCACATATGTTGTATGGCCTAGAGGTTATGGCACCTACGGTGTTCAACTGGGTGGAAGCATTACTTCCAATCTTCAAGGATCAGCTAACTAAATGTCGGTAGGGAGAGCTGAAGTAGTTTGGCTTTGGTTCCATATTAGCTTGCTTCTTTTTTGAGCGGGTCCCACAGATGAGGCCCTAGGTGAATTTCCAGAGTCTGAGAGCACAGGACCCCCGTATGCTGAGGTGGGTCCAGGTCATGGCTCACACATGAGCGGGTAGGGGTAGAGTGAAGTTTGGTGATCCATTCTTTAGATGGTTGCGGGATCAGATGCTCATGGTCGAGGACTATGCCTATGCATGCACAGATTTTACAGGTGATCCTGACCTACCACTCCAACCTGGAGGGTAGTGGGGTGACATTGGTAAGAAGCAAGAAACCCTAACAATGAAAAATGTTTTTACGTTTTTTTTGTTTTTTATTTTTTATGATAAGTGACGGGACATGTTTGTCTTCATGCAGATGTTGGAGCAGCGAGGCCTGGAGGAGCATCTCCATTAGACAGGAAATCTGGAGCTTGGATCATGCCACAGGGTGATGATATCACTGGGGAGCTGGAGGAGAACCTAGAGAGGTTGACTCTAGACATCCCAGATGCTGATATAGATGACCTCCCGACTAGATATCAGAGATCTACGACGAGAGTACCAGGATGATTCAGTAGGCTACTACGTAGGGTGGATCGAGCAGTGATGTGCTATCACGAGAACCATTAGTGGATGAGACATGTATACTGAAAGGTGATAGCTTTTTCCTGAAAGCCTACGTGCTTCAGATGAGGTCTCGGGACCTATTTTTGTAAAACTTTTCCGTATATATACACACACACACACACACAGACTTTTACACAGTGTTTATATGTCTCAGATGGATAAATGAATTTTCTATGAGTTCTATGTGTCTTTAAATGTTTGTTTACAATATACCATGTTTGATTTAACGTCATGAATGGGAAATATGCCAATATAGGATGTAATTAGCCAATGAATTAGCAACTACATTATGTTCCCTAGGGATATGCCTATAGGTAATGGTTCCAAATGATCTTTCTAACAAACGTACCCTCCGGAAGCGGTGGAGGAGCACCGGGTTCCTAATGGTGTAGACATGGTTTAAATGAAAAACCATGAGCTAAGATTCCATCAAAAATACTAGATCACAGACATCTTGGGAGGTAGCTTTAGTCAGAAGACTGATGACTGCTTCATATTCAGCGATGTTATTAGTAGTGGGACCTAAACAATCCACTCCTGAACTGACCAAATCTTCAGCTGGGGAATAGAGAACCCAAGTAGCCGAGGCTAGATTCAAGGTGTGGCAGAAAGAACCATCAACGAAGCCATAGAAAGCCATCTGCATGACCAAAACATGGTAAAAATAGATGCGGACCCTAAAACTCAAAACCATCTTGAAAATACTGAAAGCACACTGAAATTCAATCAATATACATATATACAAGATACCAACCAAGAAAAACTAGGCATAGTACCTTTTTAGGTACAACCCATTGCGAGGTTGCCCTAAAAAGATTCCATCATAATCAACTAACAGATAGGCTCCTTTCTCTAACACCTTGGAAATAATGAAAGGTCCATACCACTTGGACTTGAACTTACCCTTCCCTAGCTTGTCATATCTCTGGTCATAAGTCAAAACTAGGTCACCCTCATTGAAAACACGAGGCTGGACGGATTTATCGTACTGTGAATTGACGTGTTTCTTATGTGCCTCATTAGCCAAGGCATCATCTCTACAAGTCTCATCAAGGTTATTTAAGTACAAAAATCTCACTTCCTCTACGGAAGTGTCTGGGAGAAGTTCGATGGCAAGTTGTAAAGATGGAATCTGACATTGGATCGGCAAGACAGCTTCAAGTCCATAGACAAGCTGGAATGGCGTGAAACTAGTAGCTGTTTTCATGGAAGTCCGATAAGCCCAAAGAGAGGAAAAAAGAATGAGATGCCAATTGGATTTATGATCTCCAACCATCCAACGAAGCATAGTTTTAAAAACCTTGTTAATGGCCTCTACCTGACCATTAGCTTGCAAATAATACGACGTAGATTTTTCAAGGCGAAAACCTATCTTGGCACTCAATTCCTTCATCATTTGATTACAGAAATGAGATCCGTGATCAGTGACGATGGACTGCAAAACTCCAAATCTAGCTATGATATGATTGAACAAGAAGAGAGCGGTAGTATTACCATCTTTTGCATATGTAGGCATGGCCTTAGCCCATTTTTTGAAATAATCCATGGCTACAATGATGTAACCATGCCCTCGGCTGAGGTAGGCTTACAATGCATGAAGTCAATCCCCCATTTGGAAAAAGGGCCAATGGCAATGCCGGGGTGAAGTGGAGCAGGATGGGTGCACTTTTTGGGATAAAAATGTTGACAACGTGGGTATTTCTTAATAGCCTCATGAAAGTCTTTGAAGATAGAAGGCCGGGAATAGCCAGTGCAAAGGATTTTCTGGGCTATAGCCATCCCAGATAAATGACCGCACATGCTCCAGAGTGGTAATCATTCAGCACATGTTTAACATCCTCATGAGTGAGGCATCGCCGGAGAATGGAATCAGTCCCACATCTATACAAGGTATCATTTAAGATAAGATAGTACTTCGCATGGTGACAGATGCGGCGATGGTCATCATGAGATAGTTGCAGCTGAAAATGCTAGTTCTGGAGATAAATCAGCAAATCTCCATACCAAGGATTAGTAGTGCTAATTAGGAACAGGAATTCATCTGGAAATGAATCGTTGGGCTCAGATTCCATGGTAACTCTGGGAAGGTCACACATAAGCTCAGCAAAAACTAAGGATATCTTTGATGTAGCCTTGGAAAACTCAAGATCAAACTCCTGAAGGATGATGATCCAATGGGAGTACTTGTCCCTGAGTACCTGACGAGTCAGAATGTAGTACATCGGGTTCTGGTCTGCCAATACAGTGGTAGTGCGAAGCAGAATGTAGTGACGAAATTTTTGCATACCAATGACCGTGGCTAAAGCTAGCTTCTCCACATGTGAATAACAGGTTTTAGAATCAATAAGATTCTTACTGATGTAATAAATCACATGCTCTTGGCCGTGGAGATTGTCCTGCACTAAAACCATGG
This sequence comes from Pseudotsuga menziesii, assembly GCA_001517045.1. Taxonomy (NCBI): domain Eukaryota; kingdom Viridiplantae; phylum Streptophyta; class Pinopsida; order Pinales; family Pinaceae; genus Pseudotsuga; species Pseudotsuga menziesii. The sequence continues at coordinate 213,330 of LPNX010766559.1, forward strand.
CGATGGTAGTAGTGGAGGTAGCAATATACAAGAGAAGGTCCTTTGAATAATACGGGGGGTGTATCACGAGTGAATGATTCAGAGCGTGCTTAAGATTATCAAAGGCGTGTTGGGCTTGGTCATCCCAGAAGAATGGAGTGTTCTTCTTGAGGAGACACATCCCATGCAAACTTTGGAGCTCAAGGATGTTGGTTGGGGCTGGTAGATTAATGATAGCGGCGATCTTCAAAGGATCAATCTGGATGCCATATTTGGATACCACAAAGCCAAGCAGACGTCTCGTCTCAACGCAAAAAACACATTTATGCGGATTGAGCTGTATATTATAATGACGGCATCTCAGGAATATGTCTCTAAGATGACCAGGATGGTCCTCCCATCACTGTGAATGAGCAGGGAGGTTGACAAGGTATGGTTCAACAATATGTTTAACGTCGTGAAACGCATTGGACATCGCATGTTGGAACATGGCTCCATCATTTTTCAAGCCGAAAGGGGTTCCCCATGGGCAAATGAATGTTGTCTTATGCTGATCAGAGGGAAATATGTCAATCTGATTGTAGCTGGAGAAGCCATCCATGAATGAAAAGATGACACTTCCAACACAATTGTCAATAATCTGATCGATATGCGGGGTAGGAAAGTTGTCCTTGGGACAAGATTTATTTAAATCCCTAAAGTCGATGCAGACTCTAATGGTGCCCTGCTTTTTATTGACAGGGACAACATTCGATACCCATTCTGTCAGAGGTACAGGATAAATAAAACTAGCTTTCAGAAGTTTCTCAATCTTAGCTTTAATAGCTGCGACCTTCCTAGGATGGAATTGCCTAAGTTTCTACCTAACAGCTTTAGCCGTGGGATAAGTTTTAATCTCGTGGACCACAATGGAAGGGTCAATCCTCAGCATCTCTTCATAGGACCAGGCAAAAATATCATGAAATTCCTTAAAAAGTGCCTTATATGCTTCATATTCATCTGTGGAGCAGTTCTGCCCAACATGAACATGCTTAATAACATCAGGCTTGGCTGATATGTCAATTAGGTTCGTCTGAGTAATGTTACAAAGGTTTCCTTCAGAATTTGTATCTTGCAACAATATAGGACTTTGCGGAACGTTGACAATATCAGTAGGAAACAAGGATGCAAAATCATGGCTGCTCGAACTGGTATTGGGGAGGAACAGGGATCTATGATGGTGATCCTCCAAAATGGGTTCATCCGTATTCATTATCTCTATAATGGACTCGTCGGAAGGAAAAGTCTTGGAGAGATAATTTAGAATCGGAAGAGAAGGTTCTAACCAGTACGGTAAATGGTAAGGATCCAAAGCCACTAAATGAAAGTCATCAGTGTGATCATTGGAACAAGTTTGAATGGTGTCATACATAGCTTCGTGTGGACTCAACGAGGTGGACTCAACAACATTTTTGCCCTTGGGCTCAAAATCAAATGAGGCGATCATATGTACTGTCGCGCTATCTGTGCTTTGAGGAGTAGATGGAAAAATCCCCATAAGGGATGAATCCTTTAGCATACCTACCCCAATCGACTGGTAAGGAGGAGGGGACTGACCTAACATGGGGATGTTATTAGCCATGGAAGTAGTAACATCTGGCGTACAGAAATCAAGCTGGTCAATAGTAACAATGCTCCCAAGATGCGGGAATTGGACCGTTCGAAATACTATTGAAGCAACAGCAGTCATGGCATAGAAACAATTCCTTCCTAAAAGGAGGTTATAATCCAAAGCGGCATCCACCACTTCTACTTGGATGGAAATGGTTTTTCCCCCCAGCTTGACCGCGAGGGCTGATATGAGACCATGGGGTTGGAAACCCCATCCATCAAAGGCTTTAAGGGTCATCGGTGATGTAACAAGCTTGGGAGAGCCAAGAGATTTCCAACAAGTCAGAGATAGCACCGAGGTCAAAGCTCCTTCATCTAGTACCGTTCGAAAGACTTTCTTTCCCACTACTTTCGTAATGATCTGAAAAGTGAGTTTATGCGGTAATCTAGGTTTATAGTTCTCAACATTGAAATGAATCAAGTTAGTGTTATCTGGGTCTAAAGCTCCTAAAGATGTCAACAAGTTCTTGCGCTATGTGGGGCAACTTTGGGGTACTTCTAGGGTAGACATCGCACAAGGTGCATGAGCGAGATCTTCAGCTACATTATAGAATTGAGTAGCTCGGGCATTGGGATTAAAGACAGCCTTCCGAAGAGTACTCTTTGGTGGGTGCAAAATCATGTCGAGAGTAGGATTCTCGATGGACAAGGGAACAGTAGACGAGGATTCCAAAGAACTAGTAGAGGGAGATTTCCTTGAATAAGATTGATCTTCTTTCTTATCTGTGGGTTTATCATAATTCTGGCTTCGAGTTTGCAGATGGATGGTATCTGAGGACATCATATGAATTTTCTCTGATGAACTAGAGTTACCCTGGTTAGACATGTCGTCTACCAGTTGTTGTTGAGAGGGAAAGGGATCCGTAAGTACTGCAGGTGCGGGATTAGACTTCAGAAACTAGGAGATTTCATCTCGATGGGGACATTCCTTTGAAAAATGGTCACCACCGCATAATAGACAAGGATATTTAGCCTTCCTTTTCCTTTTTTCATTGTCATTATTGGTTGATCGTGGGGTCTCCTGTTGGTTTCCAGGTTTTTAATTTTCATTTTTACCTTTATTTTTATTACCCAAGGTTTGAGTACTTTGAATAGAATTGACCTCGGTAGAAACCTTAGGAGTTGAAGGAGTAGCGGTTTGGGTTTGCTTGGTAGGTTTCGCTGTGGATGGGGACTGGATTGAAGGAACAATCCCATCAACAGGTACTTCTATTGGTGGCTTGGCAAGGTCAGTGCTTGGGCGAGGATCTTGAGGAATCAGGTCATAAAGAGTCTCGGACTGGGAATAGACCAAGTCAAGGTACTGAGCCCGACTAATATCCTACTCTTCAGTAACGGCACCGCCCATGGCCACATATCGGGCAATAGGAGGAAATGAGGACTTAGTGAACCAATCAACTAACAACTGATTTGAAATAGGGGCCTTAATAAGCCTTCTCTGCCTTCTCCACTCATGAATATGATCAGAAATGTGGGTGGAGGTGTTCTGTCGCAGAGAAGTTAAAAGTTCAATGCCCATTTCATAATGGATAGGGAGTTGAAAGTACATAAGAAATATGGTTGCCAATGAGCCAAAATCCACAAACGAATGTTGTGGGAGTTCAATGTGCCACTTCACAGTCGTTTTGGTCAAATTTCACTGAAAGAGTCGTAACCAAATGGATTCATCCATGAGGGAGTTCGAGGAACACCATAAATGAAAAGTCACAACATGGCTCCGTGGATCTTCATCCTGCTTCCCATCGAATTTTGGAATATTAGATGGTAACTTTACCGGAATGGGAGGCCACAAGGTATTGTGTTGAATGGGATCATTAATCAACTTGGACAAATCTGGCAAGTCCAAAGTTTCTAGGAAAGGTAACTGTCTATTTGGTTGCACATACTGGTAATATTGATATGGCCTATAATTACCAGTAGGGCCATAGGTAGACTGTTAAACAGGTTGCCGTGAGGAAGAACCACCGGAGGATCCACCCATGGGGGGTTGATTTCTGGAATTAGGACCACTAAGACCACTAGGGCCTCTAGGAGGAGGACCGCCAGAGCCACTGGGACCACTAGGACCACTAGGAGGCGGACCACCAGACCCTCCGAAGCCTCCAGGATGTGGTAAACCTCTAGAGCCACTAGAACCACGAGGTGGAGGGCCACCAGACCCTCTAGATCCATAAGGAGGAAAGCCACCAGTTCCCCCAGGACCACTAGAACCCCCGGGACCATAAGCAGGAGAGTTTCCAGATCCTCCGGGACCATGAGATCCCCCAGGAGGAGGACCTCCATAAGGTGGTCCTCCCGCTGTTAGGGAGAGAAATTCCTATGGCTTGGGGTATCACAACAGACAACTTGACTCCAGAAATCAATCCTTTCCAATATGCAATAAAAATTAAATGTTTAACACTAAAGGATCAGACCTCGTACCTTATTCCGAACGGTTGAAGTAGATCCCCGTTGATCTTTCCAATCTTCAGCTTGAATTGATAGATTACTTCCTCAACAACAAGTAAACAATACAAGCATTCTATATATCATGGTGTTATATCTATTCTAGCATATATAATCAATAATGTACAAGCATTTGACATAATTCCATTAATAAAATATTCATTCAAACATACATTATTGGACAGGAAAAGATATTTCTATTAATATAAATCAGAGATTACAAGATACAACCTCTGACGGCATGTCTGCGAACCGGAGAAACTGAATCCCCCACTTGGGCCTCCACCACTTCAATCCTCCATCTCTTGATAGCAAGCTCACAATAAAAAGGCAAGCTTGGGAAGAACAAAAAATTGCTCCAAAGGACAAAGGGATGCAGACTCAAGCATAAGTTCTGGCAACAATGGACTATAGTTTCTTTGCTCTCAATTCTCTCTTATGCCTTCAATGTACCAAGGGGTTCCTTATATAACTTTTCAAAGGGGTAATGAAAGGTTGAATCCAAGCGATCTCAAGGCATAGGGAAGGCCAGGAGTCAAATGAGTCAGATCCATGTCAAGGAAAACTCCAAAAGGATTTGGATTATTCACACATCCCGATGTATGCGGTTTTAGTGGTCAAACCCGCGTATATACGCTCTTATAGGTTTAAAAGTTGCATGTATCATTTTTCATATGTTTTTAGGGATGATCAAGGAAACATCAAAGGACAAAAAGTGCTCCATGGGGTCTAAGGAGTTTGCAGCAGGACAGGGGAAGGCCATACAAAGTGTGATTCACCTGGAGTGGTGAAATCCGCTATAATAGATGCCCCCTAATGTGTGAGGTTAGAGGGGTCATACGATGGCCGAAATACATTATAAGTCCATCCCAGAAGGGGAGTGATGAAGGATCCCAAATGGAAGACCAGCCACCCAATCAGCATAGTACAATAATACAACTCTGCACATAACTGCAAGTACGTATAGCAATCCCATATACATAAGAGTACAATGGCCATGAATAGGCATGATACATGACATCACATATGTGGTAATCACCACATACAATATACATATATCAGAATCTCCATGATGAAGATATACATAGGACCATGATCTCCATAATGGCTGAAGATATAACAGATCAAGATCTCCATAGTGTCTGGAAATGTTTGACATATATTGGAATCAAGTCACGAGAGCTGAAATCTCATGAACACTGGCACGATCAAGGAGGTAGCATATAAGAGATGCCACCAATCTGGAAAGTATTCTACACAAACCACTGCGAGTACATGTCCTACTATGCGAATAGAGGTGTCGAGGTCGAACATAGTAGTCCATCGTCTAATTACCGATCATTAATGTATACCATTAACAGATGCGAGATCACCCATCGATAATGAAAATGGGAATCAAGGTACTAGAGTGCAAACTAACAAGTGTGAATAAATGTGTTGAGGTAAAAACACTTGAGAGGATCCATCGATCAGGGGACATTGATGTATTCCCAAGAACTACGATGGCGAGAGAACAGTGCCACTGATTACTGCAAGTCTCAAGGCACTCAAAAGGACTCTAGATTCCAATCCCAGAATAAATGATCTGAAGTCGATGGGATGAAATCCGCTGGAAGGAGGGCATTAAGGCATCCCCCATCATCCAACACGAGGTACTCAGCAAAGCTGTATAATGTGGAAGGACTCGATCATAAGGTGCACGAACTAGTAACTGTACTGGGAATGGCCGACATGCAAAGTGAAGATAACTGAGGAATGGACGAATCAGGTTTCAACTTCCTTCGAACAAGAGCATAACGGCATATGGTGACTGAATGAAGCAACATAGACTCGATATACAAACTGGGACATCTCTGTGACATAGGAGGCATCAACAGAGGCTCCATAGGGACTGTAAGCTTAACCAATCAGTGGAGATAAACTCAGATAAATGAGTACAACTCCTAAAGTCAAACTATAACCCAAGCAATGGATGTGATATATAGTGCTCTGTTCAAAGGCGACACGACTCGACAGCTGCCAAAGGTAACATCTTTCCTTGTCCGAATTTTTGGTTTTTTGATTTTTTTTTGGACTTTTTCAGTTATTTGAAAAGCTTGAAAAAATAATAAAATAGCTTTATAGTTACAAACTAGGAGGAGACGAGTGTCATAAGGTCAAACAAACTAGTTGCAAGTAGTGGACCATACCTATGCTCAATGCAAGGATACATGTGTAGGATATCAACACTTAGGGGAAAATCCCCTCCCGGAAAAAAGGGAATCAAGCTACGAAGGATATAAAAAATGGATCTGCATGGCTAGACATGAGACGAGCTCGGGCTATATGGCTGAAACATAATGTCAGGGGAGCCGGCATAAAGCTCAAAAAGGCAGGCAAAGCTCATGATAATGCATTCACAACTTGACATGAGGGAGTCCTGAGGGAAAAAGGCCAGCATAAGATCAAGAGGAGTATGAGGCTCTTACGAAATGTCATGGCAATACTATACAACGAACTCCCACACCCTAAAAGAGAAAATGTCAGCATGGGCACCAAATGCAAATAAGGAACTAACTAAGGTACCCATGGAAGGTAAAGCTCTACCACTTATATCATACCACTTCTAAAGCAGCAAGAAGGTTCCGTGACATAACAGAGTGGGTTCGTACCTAAGGTCATGGTGAGATGGTCATAAGGTCATGAAAAATGCAAACGGTGGTGAAACCTAACCTATGCCAGTTTAGACATGATACCTGAGATCGGTACGAATGGGTCAATCCAATGGCTGAAATGGCACTGAAAAAGGTCTTCTACATCACAAATTATGTCAAAAACGATCCAAAATGGTTAGAAAATGTCGAAACTATAGAAAAGGGGGTAAAAATTTTCAAATATTTGAAAATTTTCTATAAATAGTAAAAAATATAAATTATTTGAAACTTTTACCCATTTGAGGTCTGATTTTCAACAGCGAATTCCAGGAGATCCAGCTGGCGGAATGCACTACCGTTTCTTCCGTGTATTTACTCATGCTCTCCTCTTGCATTTTGATATAATTTTTATGAATTTCCATGGTCTAATCAGGTTTCTAGGCCAACCCAAGATAAGCGCTGCGGCCCACATGGAAATTGAGGTTTTTTCCACGTATAGGGCTTGATATACGTGAAAAATGGCCTCGAACCCGCGTACATATGCGAATTTTTTGAAAACAGTCGCGTATGAGGCCGCACATATGATTTTTTCAATAAACTAATGGCAAATTTCCAATTTCTTATGCAGGATGGTCCTAGAGTGGAGAGAGCATGAGCATGGTGAAGTAGAGGAAGTAGTAAGGGCTGACTTAATGGCTCAACAGGCTCTACGCGCATGCGGACTCTACAAGTTTTGGTGTCTTGGTGGTTCGAGGGCCAAACCAAGACTGCTACATATGTTGGTAGACTATTGGGATCCAGACTCGTAGTCATTTCATATTGATGGGATGTCTCTCACCATAGAGGTGGAAGACATATACTTTATCATAGGGCTTTCTAGACGAGGGGAGGTGGTGAACCTTCATTCCTGTGGTGGGCCAGGGGGTGGCCTGACTATCGACGAGTACATTGCAGTGTACTGTTATCCAGACACCGAGAAGGTCAGGAGTTAGGTCCCTACCAATGCTATATGTGTGCTGGGCCTAAAGGCCATATTATTGACACTGGGAAGGATAACCAGCTTCGCATCACTCCACCAGGCCTCGCGGCCTCTGATGTTCTATGCATTGGAGTCCATGAGACCCACTATTTACAACTGGAGTACTACACTACTGAGCAACATGAAACACCAGCTCAGTGAGTGTAAGGCAGGAAGGGTGCAGAACTTCGGGTTCAACAATATTTTGAGCACATTTTTCTTCGAGCGTGTTCCAGGATTGAGTTGTAGACTGGACGTTCCTCTCCACAGGGTTCAAGATCTGGCCCAACGGCGTTGGGTAGATGCTATGCGCAGATTGGGGGGTGGTAGGGTGGCCAACCCATATCCAGCTGACTTCTTTCCATGGTGGCGATGACAGATAGTTTCCATCGATGACTACCCCTATGCAGGGATATATTTCTGGGGGGACCAGGACATGTCGCTACCACCAGGATCGGTATATGGCGATATAGGTAACAAATCTCGACCCTCACTTTTTTTTAAAATTTTTTTTTGAGTTATTTAATTTTTTTGTGTTTTCTTGACTATATGGAATAAAAAAAGACATGTTTTTGCGCGACAATACATAGTGACATCTACCATTTGTGTGCAGATGTGGGACCATGGCGACCAGAGGGCTTCCTATTAAATTTCATATGCTTAACTAAGACATCAGTATATCATTTCATTTTTCATAATAAAATCATATAAAAGAGGATCACTGAAAGAAACAGCATCACAAGAACAACAAAGATTTATCCTAGGAAAACCCTAAATGGAAAAACCCAGCAAAAGCTTCCTCAATATACATGCCCCAAAAAGGGAAAAAGGTAAAACCAACAAGGAGATCAAAAACCTGATTCTCCTCCTTCTCCAGCAACTTCTCTCCTCCACAAGTGTGCTATTCCAAGTGAGTGAGTGTGTCAAGTGAGGAGCACTACACCTCTATTTATATTGATCCGTTCACTTAAAGTTTACTGAATTAACATGTCGGCTTAAGTTAACTCATGTAGGCACGAGTTACACATGTAGGCTCAAGTAACCACACTCGGGTGTTGATGACCCACCTTTACAATTTGAGGGGACTACCTTATGACTCTTATTAGTTCTTCCGATTAGGAGCATCGGGGTACAATGAAATACAAATGGTTCTCCCGGTTGGACCAGCGGGGACCACAAAAGATACATAAAGAATATTCTTTGAAGTTACAATATTTCAACACTCCCCCTTAACGAGAAGGGTATTCTACATCAGCAACAACAAGAGCAGAGATGGGGGACATCATCAACATCAGCAGGGTAACACATCTATAAATCATTGGAAGCTTTTCAACATCATGTAGTCTTCATCTTCAATATTCAGTCTTCATCATCAACAATATCTTCAGTCTTTCATCAGCAACATCTTCAGCATTTTGATCTTTCAATTAGCAACGACATCTTCAGCACTTGGACCCTTTCGATCAGTAACATATTCAGCACTTTGACTGTTTGATTAGCAACAAAATCTTCAGCATTTTGACCTTTCAATTAGCAACATCTTTAGCACTTTGACTGTTTGATCAACAACATCATCATCAGCATTTTGAACTTTTGATCAGCAACATCTTCAGCACTTTGATTTTTTTTTGATCAGCAACAATATCTTCAGCATTTTGTCCTTTTGATCAGCAACATCTTTAGCATTTTGACTTTTCGATCAACAACAACATCTTCAGCACCTTGACCTTTCGATCAGCAGCAACATCTTCAGTACTTTGACCTCTCGATCAGTAGCAACATCATCATCATCATATTCTGATCTGTCGATCAGAATCATCATCACATTCTGATCTTTCGATCAGAAAAATCATCAACATAGAAACATCATCATCATACTCTGATCTTTCGATCAGAAAAATCATCAACATACTCTGATCTTTCGATCAGAAACATCATCATCATACTCTGATCTTTCGATCAGAAACATCATCATCATACTCTAATCTTTCTATCAGAAACATCATAATCATAGTGCGTCATCATCATACTCTGATCTTTTAGATCAGTACGTCATCATCATCATACTCTTATCTTTCGATCCGTATGTCATCATCATCATCAGCAACAATCTCTAATCCACAACTCAAAGACAAAAAATATTTGGATCACTTTTGGACTTAAAGTCCAGGGATGATACAATCCCACCACATTCTTGACAACCAAAGTTACCAAATTGATTACAGGAGAATCAGTCCCTATCACTTTAGGACTAAGTCCAAGGATGATGCAATCCTACCACATTCTCGACGACCGAAGTCACCGGATACAATTACGGGATAACCACTCCCTATCACTTTAGGACTTGAGTCCAAGGA
>LPNX010766559.1:225902-236064 GCA_001517045.1 Pseudotsuga menziesii
GATATTCAAGGTGACCATCACCACTTCTGCATTCTTCACTTCTTCTTCAGCTGGTTTCTTAAGGTCATATTTCGATCTATGTTCTTCCCTTCAAATAGCTTGGTCAAGGAATCAAACCTCATCGATGTCTTTAGGGAAGACACTTGTAGAACAAGTTGATTCGAGACTGAATCATCAATAATCTTCTGGGCTTTGACCAAGTTCTTCTTGTGAAAGGCTTCTAGCCTCATCTCCCTCTGAAACTGGAACCTCTATGCTCATGAAGGTGTCCAATCCATTTTATTCAGAGAAATCATATACTTCTAGGCTTGGAATTTGTCAACTTCACCAAGATTATCATCAAGCTGATGTGATAGATCACTTTGAAATGAGAAACTCAAATGAACATAGCAAAGGATTAGATATTACCGATTTGAGGTGTCCGTCCTGGTTCTGGAGTTGGCTGATCTAAGGTTTGTCACAGAAACCCTAATTTTTAAAACTTGGAATCTTTCAGATATAATTGGATAGACATATATATCTCTTCAAATGGAGCTGTCCAATGTACTCCATTTCTGAAAATAGTGGAGGGAAGCTCCCGAAACAGGAAGCCCTAATTTTCCAATTTCTTCTGCAGAAATGCCTGTTGCTGTTTCTGTGATATATCCAACATTTATGCTCCTCTATGTCTAAAATTTTGGTGCTACGGTAACCTCACATTTCCCTGATCCACCACCATAGGTTTCATCAGAATTGGTTTCACCATTTGGGATTTATGATCATTTTCCCAAGGTGACCTGTTACAGGACTGCTCAAAATAGAGAAGTTGTACGGCATGCCATGTGTCACTGGTTCATCTTCCGAGTCTGATATTTGGACCACCGAAATTAAAGTCCATGCCATTTCTATAACATCTTCAGGAATTCCATTTAGACCTCTGTAGCCCAATATATTGCAATTCTCCCCAGGTGTCCTGTTTAGCGATGAATTCTGGAAGAGGCTGGAACCCTAACTTGGAGAGAACATATCTCCTGCAATAAAATGAATCTGAGGATGAATTTTGGACACAGTGTTCATCAGGATTTTATATTCATCCCCTACAAATTTTCAGCTCCTGATCCTTCTCCAATATTGGAATTTAGCGAATGTTCCAAAACGTATCAGTTTTAGTATTTATGGTTTTTCTAGCTCATGGTCAAACTAGGGTTTGACTTTCCCGGAGATTCACCCTACCAAAAATATTGATCCAGGTCTCTAAAATTAGGTTTTGATGAGGAGAAAAATCCTATGCTGGTCTCACTCAAAAATTCCTCTTCTATAGAAATCCCTAATTTCCACATCGAAAATTGAAAATGCTCGGAATCGAATTCCGCTTCGACAGAACGATGCACCCTTCAAAGGAGAGTCAGCCTAGCCTTATTTTGCTGATTGATTGTGGAGAGAGAACCAAAAAATAATAATCCCTAGCTTCTGTAACTTGTGAAAGCTTCCCTATTCAGGTTAGCTCTGATACCATGTTAAATTTTCATATGCTTAACTAAGACATCAGTATATCATTTCATTTTTCATAATAAAAGCATATAAAATAGGATCACTGAAAGAAATAGCATCACAAGAACAACATAGATTTATCCTGGGAAAACCCTAAAGGGAAAAACCCAACAAAATATTCCTCAATATAGATGCCCCAAAAAGAGAAAAAGGTAAAACCAACAAGGAGATCAAAAACCTGATTCTCCCCCTTCTCCAGCAACTTCTCTCCTCCACAAGTGCGCTATTCCAAGTGAGTGTGTGTGTCAAGTGAGGAGCACTACACCTCTATTTATATTCATCCGTTCACTTAAAGTTTACTCAATTAACATGTCAGCTTAAGTTAACTCATGTAGGCTCGAGTTACACATGTAGGCTCAAGTAACCACACTGGGGTGCTGATGACCCACCTTTACAATTTGAGGGGACTACCTCATGAATCTTATTAGTTCTTCCGATTAGGAGCATCGGGGTACAATGGAATACAAATGGTTCTCCCAGTTGGACCATCAGGGACCACAAAATATACATAAATAATATTCTTCGAAGTTACAATATTTCAACACTTCCCTCATCATAGACGGAGGGGAAGAGGAGATGACATCACGGGTGTGGATGCGGAGCGAACGCTCCAGAGCATTCATACCAACTTTGTGAGACTGACTCATAGAGTTCCCATGGCACAAGTCAAGGACTTGCTTGAGGCCATGTAGTGGAAGGTGGTGGTTGTACCACGTGCATGGGTGCGTTTATTTCGACAGCTAGCTAGAGCCGTAGTGACGTTCCATGATCACAACCCTCCTCCTCCTCCACAGGATTAGACACCTGGGGGTGTATACATCTTGTATGACCGTGTATTATATGATGGTGGCTTAAAAATCCCCAATTTTGTATCATGACACTATGTATTACCACATTTTTGATGTATATATGAAAACTTTTATGGTGATCAATTTATTTATTTACATGTGTAAAAATTGTGTTTGTGATTAATTTATTGTGAATGAAACAAATGCCAATCTAACACGTAGTTAGCATATGAGTCAGGAACTTGATTATTATATCCTGGAATGTGTATATATGTTATATTGTCAAATTGTCATTCTAACAATCTCACATGCAAGAACCTTCTCAATAACGTTGGATCTCTAACATGGTACAAACCATTGAGCTGTGACACTACTAACTCCGAATCAAGACGTACCTCAAGAGATAGAACACCATGTAGAATGGAATCCCATAGAAGCTCAATAATGGCGCTGTATTGGGCAACATTGTTGGAAGATGGCCGTAGACATACACCTTCTAAAGACAGTACTTGACCCATAGGAGTATAAATCACCCAAGCAGCAGAGGCTGAGTGTTGAGTGTGACGGCTTGCACCCTCCACGAATCCTATGTAGGTGGAAGATTCCATTGACATCTGCCAAAAGAAACGGAAACTAATCACAAACCCGATCACGATAAGAAAAAGACCTAACTATGCAAAGCTGTACAATAATATACAATAAGCAGCCTTGGCTGAAAATCATGCATAGTATTTCTTAAGATAGAGCCCATTTCTAGGCTCCACCAAGGCCGTCCCTTCGTAATCCACTAACTCATAGGCACCCTTCTCTAACACATGCTTGACCACGTAATCACCACGCCACATAGGATTAAATTTCCTTGCCCCAAAGGGTTCTTTTGGTTGATCCCACAAAAGGACCAAGTCTCCTTCACTAAACGCTCTTGGACGGACAGACTTATCGTATTGGGCCTTTATGCGACGCTTATTAACCTCTAGAGCCACCAAGGCATCCCGACGCTGCTCATCAAGTTGCTCAAGGTGAACCAAACGCTCCTCCAAAGGTGAAGTGTCTGGTAAGAGTTACACAGCTAGCTTCAACGAAGGAATCTCGCATTCAACCGGCAATATCAACTCCACTCCATGTACAAGCTAATATAGAGAAAAACCAGTGGCAGTATTAATAGTGGTTTGATATGCCCACAAAGCAGGGTATAACATAATGTGCCAATTCATCTTGCTTTTTGCGATGGTTCATTGGAGAATGGATTTGAGTGATTTATTCACTGCCTCAACCTGTCCATTCGCTTGGGGGTAGTAAGAAGAGGAGTGCTCTTGCTTATACCCTAACTTCGATGCCAACTCTTCCATCATACGGTTCTGAAAGTGCGAGCCATGGTCAGTGACAAGTTCTTTCAGAATCCTGAACCGAGTAATAATTTGGTTGAACACAAAGTGAGTGGCTGTCTCACCATCAGATTTTACTGTAGGCATCTCCTCAGCCCATTTCGTGAAGTAATCAACAACCACTATAATGTGATGGTGCCCCCCAGCCGAAGCTGGGTTGCAATCCATAAAATCAATCCCCCACTTCGTGAAGGGACTGGCGGTGATAATGGGATGTAACAGGGCAGGTTTCGAGCGCATATTATGTGCGAACACCTAGCAAGGGTGGCACCTATTGACCGCATCAACACAATCCTTAAAGATCGACGACCAGAAATAACCCGCTCTCAAAATATTTTGAGCTATAGAAAGCCCAGATAAATGACCACCACACACCCCTCTGTGGCAATCATTCAGGACTACCTCAGCCTCTTCATGAGTTAAACAACGTCCTAAAATGGAATCTACCCCACGGTGGTACAAAGTATTGTCCACTATGAGGTAGTTCTTAGAGACGTGACATAATCGTCATCCTTCATCTTGCGAGAGGTGAGTAGGGGTCTTCTTTGTTTGTAAATATACTATGATATCCCCATACCATGGGTCTAACATTGAGATTAAGAATATGTGTTCATCAACAAATGTATCTTCACAAACCAACTCCTCGGCCTCGCTCAGGAAATTCGATATAAGCTCTACAAAAATTAAATACTTCTTCAATTTTGCCGAAACAAACTCGAGATCAAATTCTTGCAGAATGACAATCCATTTATTATATTTTCCCCCAATCATCCTTCGGGTGAGGATGAATTGAAACGGATTGACATGGGCCACAACCAAGGTCTGGCGAAGGAGAATATAATTTCTCAACCGCTGAACCGCATGTACGGTAGATAAAGCAAGCTTCTCGACATGAGAATAATGAATCTCTGCGTCAATAAGGTTCCGTCTCAGATAATATATGACATGCTCTTGGAGCTCCTCATCATCTTGAACCAAAACCATACCAATTGTCTCTAATGATGCGGCCACATATAATAGAAAATCACGGCTATAATCCGGAGGACTAATCACCGAGGCCGATGCTAGGGCTCGCTTGAATGCATCGAAGGACTCCTGGGCTCGCTCATCCCAATCAAAGGGAGTATCCTTCTTCAAGAGACGGATGAAGCCTCTAGTCAAATTGGAAAAGTTGGCAACAAATCTTCGTAATAAGTTTGCCATGCCTTGCAACCATTGAAGATGACGAATATTTTTCGGGGGAGACAACTAAAGTATTTCCTCAACCTTCAAAGGGTTGACTCTTATACCCTCTTTCGAAACGATGAATCCTAACAAATGACCTGACTTCACCCAAAAGATGCACTTATGAGGATTTAATCTAACTAAATAGTGTTGGCATCTTTCGAATACCAATCTTAAGTGATAGGAATGATGCAATCTCATATGAGAATGAGTAGCGAGGTCATCCAAAAATACTTCAATAATTGACTTGAGATCATGGAAGATCAAGGTCATTGCCCGCTGAAATGTAGCTCTGGCATTTTTAAGGCCGAAAGGCATTTTTTGATATGCAAACGTTCCCCAAGGACAGATAAATGTGGTCTTATGTTGGTCCTCAGGTTTAATCTGTATCTGATTATACCCGAAAAATCCATCCATGAAGGAGAACACCTCACTACCCGCACACTCATCCAAAATCTGATCAATAAATGGTGTGGGGAAGTTGTCCTTAGGACAAGCACGATTCAAATCATGGAAATCAGTAGATATGTGGATCGCTCCCTGCTTCTTATCCATCGGAACGGGGTTTGAAACCCACTCCATCAAGGGAATGGGATAGATGAAACCGGGTTTCAACAGCTTCTCTATCTCTGCCTTAATGGTGGGTGCTTTCCTAGGATTCACCGTGTGTAAACTCTGTCGAACAGGCTTAGCATTGGGGTAAGTCTTAATCTCATTTTTGACAATTGGAGGGTCAATACCTGGCATCTTGTCGTAATACCAAGAAAAAATATCATAGAATTCCTTAAATAGCTCGGTGTATTCCAGAATCTCAGCATGGGAACATTCCGCCCCAATATTGACATTCTCTACTGTGCCAGGATTGCGAGAGATGTTGATAGGAATCATTGAAGATATGTTCACCATGTTTCCATCAGCCATCGGACCAGGAGAGATTAATGGAACCACGGGAATACCAACTCTCTGACTAATAATCTCCCTAAACTCCTCATGCTCTAAATGGTCAAGCTCTGGAAGAAAGTACGATCTATGATGAAGTTCCTCCCATGGTGGCTCAACTCCCGACATAGCCTCAATAATTGCTTCATCCGAAGGGAAAACTGTATCAAAGTAGTTGTGGGGATGAGAAGACTATACTTCCCATGCCGGCAGCACATAAGGGTCCTCCTCCTCGGTCCATGAAGAGGAAGGACTAGGCTCTGCAGCAGACTCTAGATTAGCTTGATAAGCAATCATGGCTGCAGGCAACAGCATGTCTGTCATGACGGGATCACTCGAAGTACTCGGTGGAGGAAGAATCCATGGATCTTCCATATGACTCATGCAAAAATACACCAATCTCATAGATGTCAAAGCCTCATCGAAACTAGATCCTATCATGAGGATCGGTGCAGGACAACTAAAGCTTCCCATGAGGGATGGGTACATGCCTACATCCACACTCCCAGTTTCCGGCTGAGAATGTTCAACGATCAGGATCGAAGCTCCCAAAGATGCGGTAACAGACGGATTCTTCAATGTCATTCGATCAATCATTACGATCTTCTCGTTATGTGGAAAGCATACAACACAGAACAACAAAGAAGCAACGGCTTGCATAATGTACATCCAGTTCCTACCCAGCAAGAGATTGTAGTCAAGGGGCACATCAACCACCTCGACCTCTATCGCAATGGTCTTCCCTCCCAAACGGACTTTAAGGGAAGGAAGGATACCGTGCGGCCTAAAATATCTCCCATCGAACGTAGTTAACATGGTCGCTGATTTAGACAGCTCAAGAGAACCCAGACCCTTCCAACAGGACAAAGACATCACAGAAGCAACAGCGCCCTCGTCAATCACAGTGCGTTTGACAGTCATATTAAGAAATTCTATGTGAACCAAAAGAGACACATAGTAGGGAAAGCAAGGCTGGAGTCCTACGGTTTCAAATTTGATCACCGAGGAAGAATCATCACCGTTCACACCAAGGGCAGAAAGCAACACCTTCCTTTGTGAAGGACAACTCTGGAGCACTTCCAATGCAGACATCACATAAGGAGTATGGCCCAAATCCTCGACAACTGAATAATTCTGGGCAGCTCGGGCATTTGGATTATGCCCTGAATGCTTAAGGAATCCCTTAGGAATGCGTGGTGCAGCCTCAGGTTTATCCACAGGTTTCTCAATACGCAAAGGGGACCCTGGTGGATCAGGCTCTTTTCCTGGGCTAGGTTGTGATGAACTATAATCTTTCGCACGAGTCACAACTTTCATAACATGGAACATGTTAATGCACCCATGACCACTACTCTTCGGTGGATCATCATCACTAGACTGGTCATGGGACTTCAAGTTCATATTTTGATTATGTGGTAAAGGGTTAGTTAGCACAGTTGGGCCCTGTGCCAAGAATCTCGAAGCTTCTTCAATGTGAGGGCACAAGTAAGTGAGGTGATCGTCCTTACACAACTTGCAAGGGAAATTAACCTTACGTTTAGCTTTCTTGTCCCCCCCATCATTTCTACCGTTCTTGTCATTATTGTTAGCATTCTCATTCTTATTCCCACCTTTACAATTATTTTTACCCTTTTTTCTATTCCGTCCGGGCTGCTAGTTACCCTTCTAGTCCGACGATTGCACAGAAAGTACATTCGCCATTTGGGTAGGTTGAGACGAAGCTGTAGCTTGTCCCGAAGTAGATTGGTTGATTGACAACTGACCAACTTGTTTTGCAACCGAATCTGCAGGTTTCGTACTTGCACAACCCAAAATTCCATCAGCATGTGGTCCAAGTTTGACTTTGGGATTGAAACTGGAATGAGGAGCATTGGGAATAATCCCATACAACAAACCGGACTGAGCATAGATAGGGTCCAGTTCTTGCACCCTAAAAATCGCTTGTTCCTCATTCTGCACTCCGGATGTGGAAACATCCTTCGCTATATATGGCAATAACGACTTGAGGAACCACTCGAGGAGGAACTCCGGCGGTATAAAGGCTTTAATTAATCTCTTTTATCTATGCCACTCTTGAATATGATCAGAAATATGTGTGGCTTTATCTTGCCGAAATGTCGACAAGAGTTCAGTACCAACATCATAACGCACTGGTAGCTGGAAGTGATTAATAAATGTCATCGCAAGGTCGTCGAACAACGTGAAAGCACCCCTAGGTAACTCTATATACCATTTCGCAGCAGGCCCTGTGAGGGTGCGTTGAAATAGTCTGAAACGGACTGAGTCCTGATGTAATGAATTCGAAGAGCGACATAGGTGAAATGTAGTAACGTGTTCACTCGGATCCTCTCCCGGTTTTCCCTTGAACTTAGGTATGTCCGAAGGAAGCTTGGTAGGGACAGCTGGCCAAGCTGGGTCATGAGCCACAGGATCATTTGTCAGTCTCAATAAGTCAGGAAGATTAAGCGTCGCAAGGAAAGGGAGCCTAGGATGATGAGGTCGATGGACCGCTCCGTGATTCATATAGGGTTGACTACCACCATGGCCTTGGCCATAGTGTCCTCCTCCCGTATGACATGTATAGGGTGGCATGGAAGCACCATAGTATGGTGGACCTTGACTAGTAGGAGCTACAAAGCCGTAATTAGGAGAGTAAGCAGGTTGTTGATACTCGCATCCATAAGGTGAAGAACCCTATCCATACTGCATCCCATAATAGGGTCCATAGGTCATCGCGTGCGATGCTCCATGAGACACTCTATAGGTAGGAAGATACGCTCCAGAAGTAGGGATATACATACTGAAAGTAGGGATATATGCCGTGGAAGTAGTAATATGACCTCTAGAAGCATGAACATAGCCTCCCAAAGCAACGGGCAGTATGTAAACTTGAGACACAATTGGTCTAGTAATCGCAGTATGGACCTGACTCATAGCCATGTGCTCACTCGAAGGACCATGTGAATAAGGTGGAGGGTGGACATTTGAAGAACTAGGGATAGAGGATGAAGGGATCTGAGTAATCAAGTATGTACTACCACCTATCGTCACTCGTCTCGGGTCTGGTATCCTAATCGGATCGCTAACTCTAGACCTAGGAGGGATGTATGATGTAACTTCCACCACTGGGACAGAAGGTGCAATGTGACTAGTGCTCCCAAACCTCTCCACATGGTAAGGAATGAAAGTGACCCCAGGCATAGTGTTAGGCTTGAAGTTGGATTCGACATGAAATTCCAAATCATGTGTAGGGAAACCAGACATAGCATAACTACCATAGCTAGTGCTGGCAGGTTCAAAATGAGTCTCAGTGTCCTTCGGCATTCCATACCGATAATGCGTCAATGGGGAATCAGCCCTAGAGTGAGTAGGTCTATCGTGCATGGCTCCTATCTCAGAAATCACATGACCTAACTCAGCTAAGTCGGGTGAAGGATCATAAGTAGGAGTAAATTACCCATCGTCTACACGAATGGGAGGAGGTGGTTCAGGAATATCCTCTAAACGGTCTCCCATGGTGTGTGAATCAATGTGTGACATAGTACGCCTGGACTGTCTAGGTCTCTCTCCAAAAGGAGGAGGAGAAGTAGAAGGCAGAAGTCCTGCTAAATGACGAGAACGGCGAGGAACCGCACTCAAATCCACAATGACTCAAAAAATAGCAAAGACTCTCTATTTACGTAAACCCTAGGCCAACTATCATGCACAGAGCAATCACTAATAAAATCTAAAGCCAAATGCAAGCAAACAAGGGCTGGATAAGTGAGCTCCCGAATGAAGCAGGTATGTATCGCCTAGGAGAGGCTTGAGACTCCCATACACAATAAGTGGATGTATGTAACCAATTATTGTGGCCCTCAGCTTCAACGCGTAAAGCGACTGTGCTGTTTGACCCCAACCTGGTCGGGACACCTGCAGAATAACCCCTGCAAAGTACCCCCTCGATATCCTAGGTAAGGTCACTAAGGTCACCTCAATATAATCAATGCTCAGGCGGACAGTCGCAAGCAGGATTGACTGTATGGGCAAGGTAGCAAAGATTGAAACTCTCGAAAGAGCCCCCAGATATGAATACAATCATGGAAATATCTCCGGTACTACTCAGTTATGACTAGGGGTCATCCCAATCAATAACCGCTCACATTGCCTCGTGCTTAACTTCCTTTTGAGAGGAGGATCCTGAGAAACACTGGTCACATATCAAGGATTTCACACACTCACCTGGACAGACACATACATGTTGTTTAGTGATCTTGGAGAATTGACTTACAATGAACTATTCCAAGATCCTAAAAC
>LPNX010766559.1:236265-278811 GCA_001517045.1 Pseudotsuga menziesii
CAGCAAATATCAGAATTCACCCAGCAACCAATTATATTCCACAAAAAGGAAAAATCAAGGGCATACATGACTGTTCGCAGTAAACCCGCGTGTATACGCAAAAATCGAAGATAAAACCACGTGTATACGTGACTGCAAGTCAAAAAATCGCGTACAGGAAGAAAGGTGCATAAAATCAAGGCAAATAGACAGGCTGAGACAAACTTCACACCAATCAAACTCTACCAGGCATACATGCCCCCATACCCGACACAGAAACAAGAGAGAAAGAGCAATTCAAATTCATTGAATGCCGAGAAAACAACCCCCAAAGGACAACCACTAGGAACTCCCCAACGGAGTCACCAATTCTGTTACGGAGAGAAATTCCTATGGCTTGGGGTACCACAACAGATAGCTTGACTCCAGAAATCAATCCTTTCCAATATGCAATAGAAATTAAATGTCTAACACTAAAGGATCAGACCTCGTACCTTATTCCAGACGGTTGAAGTAGATCCCCGTTGAGCTTTCCAATCTTCATCTTGAATTGATAGATTACTTCCTCAACAACAAGTAAACAATACAATAATTCTATATATCATGGTGTTATATCTATTCTAGCATATATAATCAATAATGTACAAGCATTTGACATAATCCCATGGATAAAATATTCATTCAAACACACATTATTGGATAGGAAAAGATATTTCTATTAATATAAATTAGAGATTACAAGATACAACCTTTGACGGCACGTCTGCGAACTGGAGAAACTAAATCCCCCACTTGGCCCTCCACCACTTCAATCCTCCATCTCTCGATAGCAAGCTCACAAGCAAAAGGCAAGCTTGGGAAGAACACAAAAGTGCTCCAAGGGACAAAGGGATGCAGACTCAAGCATAAGTTCTAACAACAATGGACTATAGTTTCTTTTCTCTCAATTCTCTCTTATGCCTTCAATGTACCAAGGGGTTCCTTATATAGATTTTCAAAGGGGTAATGAAAGGTCAAATTCGAGTGATCCCAAGGCATAGGGAAGGCCAGGAGTCAAATGAGTCGGATCCATGTCAAGGAAAACTCCAAAAGGATCTGGATTATGCACACATACCGATGTACATGGTTTTAGTGGTCAAACCCATGTATATACGTGCTTATAGGTTTAAAAGTTGCATTTATCATTTTTCATATGTTTTTAGGGATGATCAAGGAAACATCAAAGGACAAAAAGTGGTCCATGGGGTCTAAGGAGTCTGTAGCGGGAGAAGGGAAGGCCATACAAAGTGTGATTCATCTGGAGTGGTGAAATCCGCTATAACACCCACAGTATGTATAGGTATCCCTCCCATGGCTGGCATGTAAGACCAGTTAGGTTTCCCCCATGGCGTAAAAGTGTTACTAGGGTATGGAATTCCAGTATAAGGCATTCCTGTAGGATTAGATGGATTATTACCTACAGGTATTTGATAACCATAACCACTAGAAGACTGAATGGTAACAGTTTGTGCCCCCAAGGACTGAACTAAACTCGATAGGGGATTTACCACATTAGAGTGGGTGGGAGGGACAAAAACTGTAGATGTTTCTATGTTAGAGGTCTGCCCTTGAATAGGTACAACTTCGGTATCAGATAACATAGGTTGTGCTGGGGGTTGCCCCCCAACATTTAAAGGTACTGACGAAACATGAATTGAAGGTTGGGCCCCAGATGCAAAAGACCTGGGAGGATTTGGAACAAACATAACATGAGAGATGAGAGGGGTGGAAATTTGACCTGGGTTGTGGGTTGTTAATGGACGATCTATAATTGGTTCAATGGGTCTCATATAATCGGCTAGTGAATGATATCCCATAGGAAGAGATGTGGAATGTACTGGTGTAGAGCCTAATAAGCTATCAATCTGCTTTTCTACCTCCCATGCACGGAGAATAGCAGCATAGTATTTCCTGCATTATTATTCATTATCAGGAGAACTTACATGGGTGCCAAATGAGGCAATGGCCTGTCCGATAGGTGTCTCCCAAAAAGGAGCATTAGGACCAAAGTCCGGGCGGGTTGCATCGTCAACATGACCTTCCAAGGGAGAATGGAAAGACGAATTTCCCCGAGAAGGTTGTTGGACCAGGGTAGGCGAGTGTGAAGAATATGGTACTCCACTTTCCACCACCACATTATCTCCCACTTGGGAGGGTGTAGCAGCTCCCTGTTCGATAGCTTCCATTGGATTTTCTCCTGAAACAAGAATAAAATCAGGTGGCAAGCCCCGTACTCTTCTGGACTTTCTTAACTCAGCCAGTTTGTAAAGTTCCTATCTAACCTAGGGTCTTAAAATCTAAAAAAAAAACACACCAAAAGACTTCCCTACTCAAACTATAGGTCAAAATAAGCAGACTTAAAATGACAGGAGGAGTTCAAAAGTCAGGTCTCTCACTAGGATTGTCAAGAAGGTGCCACGCACGATATACCTCGAGGGTACGTGCATAGTAATCTCCCCGAATGCTATTTTCGGTATATGGATCCAAACAAGACGGCCAAAGGGCTTTTCTCAGATAGATAAGGTACCCTGGTGGGGTCTCCCAATATACTCAAGGTACGTGGGAGCTTGAATCGGTAGTAGTGCTATGTAATGCATAACTGTACACAAGGGGCCTTCCGATATATAATCGAGTACGTGAAGTACCTTTCTATATACTTCAAGGGTACATGAAAGGCCGTTCAATATACCAATGGTACGTGAAAGAATCGAGCGAGTCTCAGAATGTAATGCTAACAAATAACGACAGCTCCTATGTTTTATGACGCCTGAACACATCTCTAACCTATCACTTAGTTACTACGTAAATTTTAACCTACAACTACCATTAATTTTAACTTGTATGGTTAGGTGAATGCATGATGTTTTGACAAAAAAGTAAAACCATGCAATATGCTTATGCAAATGTTCACTTTACTGTTCATTATGCCTACTTACGGGAGGGAAGAGAGTGTTTTTACTTTTGTTTCAAAACCAAAAATCATTCCAATCAACAGTCATGAACATCAAATCAAAGACAAGAAAACACTTTTACAAGCCAAATTCTTCTTTTTGAAAGCAAATGAGAAGGGTGAGAATCTCTTTTCCTAAAAGAACAACACCAAGCACACCTATATGCCAATGCACTCTAACTTTTCAAATTTCCCAAAAACATAAGCAAATATAACTTAAAACTACCATTTTTTTTTTATTTTGATCAAGATAGTCCTATATGCATGAGAGACGAAAGATCATAAACGTCTTGAAAGCTTGTAAATCCAATCAAAAAACCCAAATCCAATGCTCAAATATGATGTCGTAATCCCAAGCAAAACTTTTCTTTTTTGAAGGAAAGAAAAAGAAGTTTACTATGCAAGCAAGAAATGAAATCTAGGAGCTAATCTAGTGTTCTTCTTTCAGTAGATGCAACGAAAAGAGACTTCAATGATCACCCTAACTTTCAGAAAACAAGAAATACTTCTTTAAGCACAACCAACAAGCAAGAAGCGGATGAAAAATAAAAAAGACAAAGAAAACTTTTGAAATTCCACTCAAATCAATCTTAAATCATCAAAGAAGCAAGCCACACACATCAGACTCAATAACACAAGCCTGATAACAGAACTGAAAGCAATCAAAATTCCAAATTTTTACAAAGAAAAATGAGGAAAAAGAGTTTTGTACTAATGCCTACCTGGCACCGTGTTTCATAGGTGTTGACAGAGCATTTCTAATACAGCACCG
This sequence comes from Pseudotsuga menziesii, assembly GCA_001517045.1. Classification (NCBI taxonomy): domain Eukaryota; kingdom Viridiplantae; phylum Streptophyta; class Pinopsida; order Pinales; family Pinaceae; genus Pseudotsuga; species Pseudotsuga menziesii. Next base: position 240,006 of record LPNX010766559.1, read on the forward strand.
CTCCTTGCAAACTAGATACAAGTGGTGGCACCGCTTGCTGCTCACTATATTTAGGTGGTGGCACCGCTCCTCATACACAACATGTGCACGGTTCCCTTTAGATGGCCAAAACAAAAAAAAAAGAACGATGGATCAAGTCAAAAAAGACTAGATCAAGGCAAATACTGTCGAATTGAATGTGGTAACAGAGCATAAAAGAACGAAATGACTAAGATCTGAACAGATTTGGAAATTTCAAACCCAAATAATACAAATCAGAAAGTAGATCTGACTGAAAAGAGTTGAAGAAAATGGAGCCTGGATTCGGACAAGAGTTACAGACTGAGGAAGATCAAAACAACTGAATACTTCTTTCGCTAGCGGAGTCGCTAGATTTGTTAGCTGGAATATTTCACCTCCTGCAGACAGCAAGTTGTTCCACTGGTCTGAATGGTTCAGATCCAGAACAAATAGAGGACAGAGGTTGAATACTCTCCCTAGACGCTGCGAATATCTGGAATACAAGGCTTTGACAATTCACCTGTGTACCTGCAAAAAATCTCAACACGAAACAAATCAAAGCAACCAGAATATGATCTACTAATCTATGCTAGTGACTAAGGAATCTAGCAACATATATATGTGAAATCACAACAACAACATCATATGTGGGATAGAAATCAACTTGCATTAGAAATATGAAGAAGTTTACAACCAAGCCTTAGTGTTGACATGCATCTCCATGAAACCAACTCTTCATGCCTAAAAGTTCTGACTCTAGCTCTCTATGCTCTCTCCAAATGATCTTGGGCCAAGAATCAATCCAACAGGATAACAATACCTTCAATGTTCTCCCCTCAACCATGTCTATGAGCTCATATTTATAGGGCTTTAATGGATAGAGATGGTTGAGAAATGAGTGGGTGAGGTGGCCTCTAAGATCCTAGGATGAGGGATCTCGAGCTCAACCAACCCACAGCAGTAGGGATAAGGCAGTACACGAGGATTATCATCTAGAAGCCTCGAGAAACTTCTCTTTTTCCATTTTTACCTAGGGTACCGTGCTTATCCTTCTATGACAGAGCGGTTCTGGTAATAATCACCTATGGACTAAGGGCAATGGGTGGTGGCACCGCTTGTGGACAATCGATGAAAGGTGGTGCGAGCAGGGGTACCGCTCCTGAATAAAAGGGCATGCACGGTGCTAGGAATTTGTATGACAGATTGATGAAAAAACCATTTAGTTTCCACTCCAGAAGCTAGGATTCAGGGAAAGTAGGTATGTCAAATGTCTTATCACAATATGGTGACAGGATTTTTGTATAACATCTTGTCTTTTCTTTATCTCTGCTTCTTCATTTCTCTTTCTCTCCTCCTCTTCCTTCGTTGATGCTTCCTCTGCATCTCTCTTTCGTTCTTCTTCTTCATTCTTCAGCCAACTCTCTACCTCTTGTGCTAGCCTTGTAGCATCTTCTTCCCTCTTTTTGGCCTCTTCTTCTTCCATTGGCTTAGTCTTATGTGAAGTTTTTCCCTTACCTCCCACAGTGACTATTTTCTGTTTAAATATCTTTTTTAGGGCGGTCATGTTTTTTGCACTCCTGGATGTTTCCTCGTCCTTGTCCCAAAAGTTGGTATATTCAAAATGAATGCTTGCCTCCTTGCAGTGATCTGCCACCTTATTTCAGGAATCATTCCTGTGAAAGTTCAATTTCACCAAAATGGAAATGCTCCAGGTCCTAAACAAACTATGCAGTCTATTTTACCTTTGAAAACTTATAACTTCCAAGATAGAAAGGTATTGCAGGATAGGATGCCCTCTTATGTTCGAAAAGAAAATTTCATACACCATCAATATAAACCTGTCTAACTGCCTCTTTTGTGCAGTACATAATCAGTGGCATACTTAGGGAGTAGAGAAGGTTCTCTAGAACCCCCATACATTCTTATGTACAATCCTTCCTCAGTCAAGTAATAGTCTCCATATTCCTCGATGACCTTGAATGCTTCTTCGGACATGCAGTTGCATTCAATCAGGAAAATTAGGGTGTACAAAGGCATGATGAAGTGTTCACATATTTCTCTGTAGTAGCTATAGTATTTATGGGCCCAAAACAATCTATATGCTGTGTATACCAGTGTCCTATCCCTATCCCAATTACACCTCAAGGCTGGAAAAGACTGGGTCTATAGTATATAGTCAACTAGGATAGAGCTCATGTAGAACTCTGATTTCTTCTGTGACACCCCTCCCAAGGCTGAGGATATGCATGCTGAGAAGCTATTAGACACTATCTTTGACCAATTAAATATGGTTCCTTGAGTGGCCACATAGAAGATAATTGGTATCCATCCTATTTTGAAGCTTTTTTCGTGAGCTCTACCAAAAATCCTATTCAGCATTAGTGCAATGAATCTATAGGGAGTCCGGAGAGTGGATGTATCATACTCTCCTGAAGGCCTGGTTTGAAATTTCTTCCTTGGTATCATCATTCTTTTAACTATTTCTAGCAGGTCCATAGTTGTCTCTTTCAACCAGCTTTCTATCAAGTAAATCTGAGTAGAAGGCAGATGATATGCCATAGAGACATTTGCAGGGCTATATGCAGCATAGCCCTACTTAGCAGTATTTTCAAGAATCATCGTAGTCACATTTTCCCTAGGCAGAATCCAACTTATTGCCTCTGAGCACGGGAACAACTCAGGTCTTGTGGCTACTTTCATAACAGCCGATTTCTTGATGTTTGCATAAATGTTCAGCTCTTCGAATCCTGCATCAGGTATGTTTTGATTTGCAATCATCCTATATATCTCTCCCCATTTGTAATCCGGTTCTACCCTGGTGGTAGCTTTGGTATCTTCATATATATATTCAACCCTGGTGATGATTTCAACCTATGGTTCTCCTTTAACAACTGGAGCCTTCTTCTTTTTTCTTTTAGACATATTTTCTTTGCAATAATCACCCTGTCATAAACATAGTATGTTCTTAGACCATTTGAGCTTTCAACAAGTGTTTTAATAATAACAAAAAACTGTATAAATCTATTTACCTCTTCCATATGCATTTTGAAAATAAACTATACAGAGTATTAATGCATGAAAAGAAAAAATGACAAGGCAAAAGAAAATCCTGCAAGATGTGTCTTAAAAACCCTCTAAGTCCACTGCCTATAGCAAATTTCACAACCCGGAGAGAAAACAACTCTCTATCTTGGGTCGTATTTGAACTAACTCGAACTCATTCGATAAAAGTATCAATCACGCAATGGCTACTGCTAATATTCAAACACAAGACCCTATACTGTGCTCTTTATTGCGAAAAAAACCTAACTCGACCAATCATTGAAAACCTCCGCCATCCCCTGAAACAGGGTAGATGTATGCAAAAAGCTTAAAACCCCCCTAGATGGCCATGGAAAACCAAAGTATAGGTGGTGCAGACAACGTAACCCTTGTTTGCACCATCCCCTCAATCATTTGCGCATGAGTAAAAAAATACATAAAGGCTCAATCAGTCACGTGGGCTCAAAAGAAAAACTGCAAATAGCTATCTCCTCAACCCTAAAATAAATAAATAAAATCATGCATACCGCGGAGACCAATACTTTCACGAGAAAACCTAACCGGGGAAAACCATGGTTCCCAATCAACCAATAAAAATACAAATAGAGAAATCCATGGTTTTCCTAGCTAGCAAAATGCTTTGTAGTCAATGGGATGACCCAAAAATCTCCACGGTAGCATGCAAATGAGTCGAATCCGGACAGCTGGGCATGTAAATCTCTACAAATGACAAGGAATAGAGAAATATTCAAGTTCGAATATGGATAACAATAAAATAATCCTCCCCTTCTATATATAAACCTTCATTGGGAAAAAATTGACAGGAAAACCCTATCGGAAATTGAAAACTCTAATTGTCGGAAGGATAGTTCGATTGACATCCACAATGAGGGACTCACAAACAACTACGGATTTGCGACAATTTTTTAAGTCCATCGGAGATCGGAAGCTCTAAATGCTAAGGGTCAAAACTTTAAAACTGAACGTTTCCATAGTGTCAGTGATATAAAATATATCATTGCGGCTAACTCTTCTAAAAAGTATCGAAACCTGAAACACTTAAGTTCCTCAGCATCGGTGATCGGAGAGACTATCCTTCGAACACATTCACTATTTGCCTTCCGAAACGTCAGTGGCATAAAAGACAAGTCTTCTGATTTATTCGTCAATTGACTTCAGACAGCGATAAAACAAAGTCACCAACAGTCAAAATAAAAGGTTTGAGAAATAAAACAAAAGGGAGATAAAAGCATGGATCAGCGAAAAATAGAACTATCAATTGGGACATTCATAGTTTGCCTTTCGAAACGTCGGCAGCAGAATAGGGAAATCTCTGGTTCATTCTTCAACCAACTCCCGACAGCGATAAAAGTCATCGAGAAATCAAACGTTAAGCTCTAAAAAGAAAACAAAAATCCACTTTTTCTATGTTTCTAACCTCAAAAGATCAATTTTTTTAAGTAGAAAAACTGGAGTTCCAAGACAGATTTAAAGAAATAGAACAAACTTGGGCTAGATCAAATCAATAGGAGGGTCCAAAATTTCCAAAATTTGGGAAAAGGTTGGAACTGCAACAAATGTTTAAAGGAACTGATCTTGAAGCATCTAGTTCAACGGTCACAGATCATGGTAGCTATATTGAAGTTAGAAAAGTAGGTCAGTATGGGACTTGGGACTCTTACATTGAAGGATCAACAACTAGCTATGATGCTTCTTATAGGTATCGATATGGTACTGGTTCTACCTAATTCATAATTGTAGGAACCTAATTTTCCTTTGGCGTGCGCTTAACAGTTTGCTTGAATGGTGCAGGAGGGATAAAGATGGTCAAGAGAGAATTCATGAAATTGCTTTGTTGGATCTCTGAAGATCGAGGTGCATGGCACTAATATTACAGATAGAAGGTTGATAATTCACAAAATTTACACTTCATTGTCAAAATTGCAATTTTCCATGACACAATTAAAAATGACTAACATAAATGACTAATTCATATTCTTCTACCTAGTCATTTTTTATGCTGTGACTAAATTGATCGTTTATGTTAGTCATTTTTAACGTTGTCACTGATTATCTAGTCATATTTGTTAACTGGTGACTAAATTAGTCGTTTATAGTTGGGTCAATCAAAATTGCTCATATTTAGTAATAAATCACTTGAAAAACCTGTGGTGACTATAATTTTTAGTCACATAGTAGCTAATTCCTCATTTTGTACAAGTGTTATTTGAATGTTCACGATGTTAAAAATTATAATACAATTTATGACAAGTTGACTTTTCATATTGTTTTTTAAAACTACAAAATTATTTAAAATGTTGTATTAATACAAGTAAACAAAACACATGAATGAATATGATGGAGGAAGAACTAGAAATATACTTTTAGCAAATGCCATCACATAGGAACATTCACTCATCCCATTTTCTACCATCTTGGTAGGCCCCCAATTGCCACCATGGCTTGGTAGCTCAACTAACAAGTCATGGAAAGAATGTATGTATGCTTAGGAATGAGAACATGTGTATTACCCCTATTTTTGACTTGGAATATATTAAATCAAATCATGTAAATGATGTAAAAATGCTAATATGGATTCCTAGCGTGGAGCTCAAGGCCAAGGCATGACTAGTGAATGGATAGGAACACATATAGTAATATTTCTATATGGATTGTGTGGTTAGCTTGTCATGCTAACTTGAATGCTACATAAATATTATGCTGGAAAAAAAATAAAATGGTCCTAGATGGTTGTGTAAAAAGAACTAGAGGGGCTATGATTCCATTGGAGGGGAAGATAAAAGGGGGCCTATGGAAGATTTAATCCTCTATTTCTGAGTTTCAACCTTAGAACTCATCTATTTGTTTCCATGTTCCTTAAATGAGCCAATTAATTCCTTTTAACTGTTAAATCCAATCATAGAATGCATGTGTGAGCTTGGTGGGGAAAGTACTTTTGTGTAGTTATGGAAGAATGGGATGATAATACTTCTATGATTGTTGTAAAATTATTCTCTTTTATGGTCAGAAGTTATGTCAATTGTCTTTCCCTATCCTCTCATCTCTTTTGGATTCTACCATCCATTTTAAACAAGAATATTTTTGGACAAAAAACTTTTACAAGAGGCAGAGTGTTTCCTTTGTTGTCCATTCCATTGCTATTATCATTACCATACTATAGGAAAATTTGAAATTGTGAAGGAAAATTGTAGACATTAGGGGCGATATATGGTTGTAGGTGAACATATAGCTTGGGAAATATAGGAAGCTTTACCCATTGAATTTTATTTCTCCTAAATGCTTGAGAATCCATGAATTAATGCTATAAAAGGTTCTCCAACTTCACAAAGCAGATTGCATTCTTTATGTACAAATCGGTAAGCACTACAAGGGTTGCATTTCTTGATGGAAATGTGGATCATTGAAGGGAAATTCCTTCCTTGTGTTGTGTGGGGCAGTAGAAAATAGTGCCATGGCTACGATGACCGAGTGGGATTCCTATAAATGCCTTAGAGGTGGGAAATTTTTCTAAGCATGAGAGACAATGGATTGTGGGTTGAGAGAGAGAAGATTGTAGTTGTTTCCTTCTCCCTAGTGGCCTCATAGCCCAACTTGGTGTGGTATCTACAAATGATACCTACAGTTGGGTAGAAATTTATCTTACATAGATAGTTGCTTGGATCTGCTTATTAAAAGATAAGCATTCTCTTGTAATTGAATTATGAATGGTTTTAATTTGTTACTTTGTAAAACATGCGTGTTTACGTATGTTGTATGTGTGGATAGATCTTTAAATTTTGATGTGTTTTACATTTTATGCATCTACACGTACAATTCATATTAAAAATTCATAATTATATCCATAGGGTGAAATTTTAAAACCTGTAATTCATAAATATCCCCCTTTATTGGTTGAATTGATGGATGGGGATATGACATAGTGGTATCAAATATAGGTTGAAACATCACGGTTGTATGGTTAACGATCCATAGTTACAGGAATAAATCAAAGATTGCTTAGGAAATGTTTGATAAACGCTTTTATGGAAATCATAGTTTTAATAATAGATGGCTTTTTAATGGAACCCATGAATTAAGCATGTGATAAACTATTAGGAATGCTAGGTTGGGTTAAGGAAACTTGGAAAATTTTGAAACTATAGATTTATCAGTGAAAAAAATTCCCCTTTTGTTATGCAACGTATATATTTTCAGAATGGAGGGAAGACTCGATGTAGTTTTGCAATAAACCCCATTATGAAATCAAAATTTTTCACAAGTACAAAAATTTGAAAATTGCAAAATTTGAGATGGTACCCACCAAATCTATGTGGACACAAGTTTGAAATGGAGGAGCCATGTGTATAGGGGGTATTGTATGGTCCAACCACGTAAGATAAGTGCATAAATGGAACGACCCAAACCAAGGTCATTGGGATATGATAATCAGATGAACTCAATGTGACATTCTCAACGATAGTATTGGAGTCCAATCCAATGCGAATGATCCCGAAAAATATATCGAGATCAACTCATTAGAGGCTAACCATTTGAAGAAGTTGTCGAATATGAACATTAAGTATTTTGATTGATCGAGACTCGACGTATCAGGAAGGATTTATGGGAGGCTAGTCATCGGGGAAGTAAAGCAAGAATTCTTCAAGGAATGTTTAATAGAGATGAGAAACGTATGGGACCCAATGTGTGTTGGTGTTTGAGAAAAATTGGATATGCTTGTACTTCAAAAATTTTATCAAACAATTTCAACACTTTGAATTTCATAAATCAGCCACATACGAATCTTTATATCAGCCACATATGAATCTCATAAATAAATCATACACATAAATGAGCTCCATAAATGATCCATATAAATCAATCAACCATGAGAGACAAGATATACCTTGGGAAACCCTCCAAACATAGAGGATGAAAAACCCAACAATTCTTTGAGTATGATAGATAGATTTGCAGAGAATGGTTTACAACACATAAGAAGATTGCTCGATAAGAGATATCACCACAACAGTAGAGAAGAGAGATCCAATGTAACCCTACAAAAACAATTGTATGCAACTATATTGAACTTGCCATATGCCTAGCATATTAATAACAAGCAAAAAACCCTAGCATGTAGAACATAGTGCATAGGAGGCTTAGTAAACACTCTGAGAGCACCACATAGTGCATTCACAAGGAGGAGCTAACTATAACTCCCTCCATGCAAACATTAGTGCCCTTCCTTTCCTCAATTACATTTAACTGAATGTTCACTATCTTGAACTGAAAGTGGACAAACTTGAACTGAATGTTTACTAAAATGAACTTAATGTTAACTGACTTGAAATGAATGTTAACTTACTTGAACTAAGTTTTAACTTACTTTAATTGAATGTTAATTGAATTGAACTCAATCTTTAATTCACTTTTGATCACTTAGATAACATCTTAACTTAAGTGTCATTACCACTTCACTCTTAGTGCCATCATGCACAATTTCTATTATTAGCTTTTGCATGAATATCTTTAGTTAACCGATGCATTTTTATTGATGAACATTAAGATATTCTTTACTTAACTTATTGCATTCATTAATAGTTCAATTGATGCTTTGAATGAGGCATTGATTGAGGCATTCATATTTTACTGAAGCTTTATAACTTGAGTTCACTCAGACATTTGCATGTGCAATGTAAATTCTCTTTCTCTATGCTTTATCTCATTATCATTAAATAATTAATGCATGGTGCATATGTGTATTATTTATCCATATTATCATATCATACTCAGAATAATTATTCGATGCATATTGTTCATCATATATATTACCCCGATCCATATAGTCAGATGCTAAAGTAATTCACTCCAAGGTAGCTAAGCCCTAAAGGAGACTTATAGAACTCACTTCCCATGACTAGCAATATATCACATAGTATAACCACCTCAACAAATGGAGCTCTACAGTCTTGATAAAACAAAAGACTTTAATCTTGATATAACATAAGAACATCTCCACAATTAGAGATCCATTCTCATAGGTTACCTTCTATGAGAATACTTGACTTGATATTACTCACAAGTCTAGTCTTGATATTACTCATAAGACTCAGATTGATATTACTCATAAGCTTTACAATACAACATCACCACCTTAATCATATGAGGATACATAATAGTTGATATGACTCATAAGTCTGACTTGATATTAATCACAAGTCCATACAATGACTCCTAATGATGTACAATCAACAATGTGTTGGGGAGAGTTTCATTAGGAATTTGATACAAAAAATCCCTAATGTTGAAGTTTCTTACTTCTTATGTGCATACGTGAGGCACTTTCTTTACCCATGTAATCATGTGCACAAGAAACCTTTGCTTCTGTACAAGATATTTTCCACTTCTCTCCATTAATTCTTATTAAAATTATGTCAGATGGGTCTTCCTGGTTCTTTTTATTTCATTGAAAAATATGAATCCTTGTGCCCAAATTCATCGCACACATATAATCTAACAATGTGGCAATATTTTGCTATATGCCATGTTATCACACAAAGTGTAGCTACCCACTGAAAGTATTCTATCCGGTATGGTAGAGTTAAGGTATCTAACCGATAGCACCACAAGGGCCTCGCACACTAATAATGAGAAATTAGTTGTCACACGAGATAGCATTTTGTCACTTTAGATCCATCCAGAGAATGATCAAGGGGGGATCCTAATAGCCTATGAGGGATAGTGAACCTACTCAAGACACTCTAAGGGAAATTCAATGGATAAGAATAGTGATCTAGATCTAGGAAGATAGAAGTGGTAGCAGAGGTTAAATCCAAGTTGGGGAGGTTTATGGCAATAGGATAATACCCAACTTGAAGTGAAATATACCACAACATGAGCAAGGTAGTAGATCTAGTCCAGAAGAGAAATACCCAAGTTAGATCCACCTAGCGTTTATGCAATTAAGGAAAAAGTGGACCTAAAAGAGTAGATCATGATGTTTCATGACTAGATCTAGGTGCTTGAAGAGATGATATATGGATTTGAAGTAGGTTCAAGCATACCCAACTAACAAATCTGAAAGAATGACCAAAAGCTCAAGGAGGATTCCCAAACTAGAGAAGACTAGTGCTAGATCCAAAGGTAAATGGAGTTGGACTGGGTTAAAACTTTAGATATAGGGTTTTTATAATTATTTTTGAGTGTGTTTTTATGGATGTATTCAAATAAGATCCCAATCTATCAGATCTATAAAACTAGGGTTTGAAAGAAGAGGGTTTTGCGATGACAATTAGATTAAGCCCCCAAAAAATAAAATAGATGCAAACATACCTGGAAATACTTGCTACTAACCATGCATGGTGACGATATTCCCTTTTCAAACAATTATGAGTGTTTTCCATGCAATGCCAAGTGAAATTGATTTTCCTTTTAAGAGACCAAGTGCACCCTCCTCCTACAAAAGAGATATACCTAAGTAAGAATTAATTTGCAAAGAGACAATTAAAATATTTGAAGAAAGAATCAACGAGAATCAAGATGATAACAAGATACAATAAAGATACTCCATGATCCCAAAACGATTTTTGGAATTAGTATGGAGCTCAACCACAATAGAGACCCTATCAAATAATCCTCTTCACCAATGGTACGACCACCTGCAAAAGTATTAGAAAAGCATAGATCCAGAAGAATTATAGAGAGAAAAATACTTTTGAATCCCCTTACAAGACATTTAACAAAGATTCCAATAGTTTTTGCAAAAATATTTTATTATTCTAAGAGCCCTAGAGCCAACAATCCTTTTACAATGAGAGAGCATCTCAATATATAGATCTCTTGAGTACATAATACCTAGATCCAAAAATATCAAAGGTAAATATCATAATATAATATCACTCTAATATATGGCTAAGATTAGTCGGATACATAGCACATGGATCAACTCAAAAATAGAGGGGGGCGCACCCACTAAGACACCCAACAGAGGGGTGCACCACATGAAAGAAGAGTAAAACATAACATAGCACATGGCGAGGGCTAGGAGGTAATAAAAATCCTTCTCTAGCATGTCGCCATGGCATAATATCAAATAATATATCAAGATAAAATCATTATGTGACCAAATGACCAAATTGTGGCCCCTCAAAATACATAAAAATAAAGTCCAAAATGATGAGTGTTGGGACGTGTGGACCCCATGAAGAATGACATTGTTTTCAAAAGTTGAATATATCATCAATAATATGCCTCAGGTAAATCACATTCCATTTACTTGCATCAATTACCCAACTCTATTTCCTCATTAGCCATTTTCATTATTTTTGTATGTCAAAATACTGCCTTGGAGATATAGAAATGCCAATACCTCACTACTGACTAAGCATGGGTGTCAACTAGCTACAAAAATGGAACCAACACCATATCAATATGGTAATATCGACTGACTACACACTATGTTCCCCTCTGGTGCCCTAGGAGAACTAAATATCCACTAAAAACATTTTATTTTAATTACTGAGGCCGGGATGCTGCAAACTAATAAAATGATCCATAAATCCAATGCAATTTTCTGAAACTGAAAAAATAAGCACACCAATGGACTCAGAATGTCCAAATCCACTAGGAATGAGTACTCATACATCATATGCTCATAAAAAATACATCAAAATCCCATCCAAATCGAGAATAATAATAATAATTAAGCCTGCAAATGTTGATAATAATAATAAAAACACAAGAAACCATGATAAATCATCATCTAAATCATGAATATGTCTAATGGACATTGATAAACCACAAATAATTATCGTCCACAACCATAGGCCAAAACTCATCCCAGACCCTATTGCTAACTTGGTCAAACTAGGTTAACCAGGTCAATAATGATCAAAATGATTAACCAAATGAAAATCTCTGATGTTGCAGGGTACAATATGGATATAGCATGCTCAATTAACTATGTTAGTAGTAAGACTCAAGTATAAATGGCTTAAGCTGATGATTATAAGCACAATACATATAAATAATATATCCAAATCAAATTAATCAGTTGCTATAAATAAGAACCTCAAGTGTATACTCATTCATAGATTTAACCATTTTGCTATTCAAGGGTGAAGGTAAATAAAACAAGGTAAGTCCATGGGAATGAATTTACACTAAAAAATGCGATCATCTAGGCTGAAGGAAAAGGGGATCCACACAACACATAAGTTGGAATAAGTGAACACTAGGGAATGGCGATGTCTCACACATGGGTGGATTAATGAGAATGATCCATTAGACTCTATACAACCAACCTTTTAAGACAATTTACTTGCTCAGCATAATATATTAGTCAACCTCCAAAGGCAGGTGCCCTGGAAAGCCTTTTGGGCTCCAGAAAATGACAAAGGCATAACCATGATAGGTTAACCTCTCCATGTTGTCTTGTAGGGGAAAATGAATCGTACATTATACATTGATCGATTGCTCATCCTTTAGACATTGACTATTTTTAAAACATTTACTTTAACTTAATATTAGTAATTAACTATCCATCCTCCAAGAGAAGGTGCCCAAAATCTCCTTGTGGGCCTCATATAATGACTCAGTATAACCTCCATCTCCCGCCACTATCCATAGGTGTGGTGGAGTGACCACCCTCTTTCCCTTTGGGGGAAAACAAACTTACATCATACAAAGGATGAGTGCTCGTCTCTTGGAAACTAGATGAATTTTACACTTATTTGTAGTAGTGTTTAAAATCATTGTTACTTTGCTGGCTAGGCATCCATTTAGATAAAGCATTTAATTTTTGATGCCTTAATGTCTAAATACACTTTTGGTTAAGACTACTTGTATTCAAGACCTAGAGGAATACAATCCATGTGATGAAAATCACACAAACCGACACCGAGACACATTTTAAACATGGAGACCCATTCTAACATAGAGGTGAAGGTGGGGAAAGTCCTAGATGTTGCTAGTCAAGATACAAGTCAGGTTTAAACAAAAAATGGAACAAAATGGATTGATGGAGATAATGAAAATGATGCTAAGGCTAGCAAGATGTGTCCCTAAAGGGAAATTCCCAAATCCATACTAAGAGTAGGGCATGACCAATGAGTATACAAAATAATCTCTTGAACATAGCAACTAGATCACTAATACTTTAGATTTCGATGAAAACTAATAAGATATCGCCAACACATAACCACTAGCAACCCAGTCTAACTACTAAAATAGGAACCAAAGAAAAACTAATATCCATATATCACTTGGCTCATATATCTTCATCTGATCTGCACAATATGAAAGGAATTGAAATATTGCTACTGTTGTACATCATGGGTACTGTCACTCCATCTCTGCTCTAAATAAATGAAAAATGGATAACTTAGCCATCAAATATGAGGTATAAGGCTCAATCACAACATGAGACTAATAATTGGAAATATATGGATCCAGTAAACAAGAGCGATCATGAAATATAAGCTCATCATCTATTGATCTCAAAGTAAAGGAATAGCTCAAAAATATGCTCAAGACTACTAAGGAACAATGGCAGCCCCACTACTATGTACGTGACAACATGGCCAACATAGTTACATGTCCAACATTTCATTGAACATAATTTATTTTTGTAACCGGAAGTGTTAGCTTACCCAATTCTTTTATGTCTTGTGCGCATGTCATATCTTCTCTTATATGCATCCTATCGTTTTTGAAACAAAACCTCCTTTGCCCCAGTTATTATTAGTTGATCCTTTATATACAAGACCTGTTTTATCTTCTGCGATCTCTGATTGTTCAAAATGACATCTAGGATTTTCAAGTTGTTCTTGAATTTATCTCTGGTATTTGCGTTCATACTCTTTTTCGTTCTACCCTAGTTTGCTCAAACTATCTCATTGTTCAAGTGTGAAATTTTTATTTCCTTTTGTGCTAGCTGTTATGCCAATAGTTAATTCCTTGTTTTTGATTCCCTTAGAGATTCATCTAGTACAAACTTATTTTATTCAAGTTCCTTGATCTTGTCTTTTGCATAGTCCAACTATTTTCCAATATCCTTTTCTTTGTCATTTATTCATATTTCTAGTACTTCTTCCATGTCCTTGGTGTGCTTGATTAGCTCCTCTTATTTTGCTAATTGCTCCTTTCGTGCCGTATTGATTATTCTTGATTTATTTAATTCTTCGAGTGCGCTAAATAGTTCTCCTTCCCAATCAACTTTGATACTTTCCTCATCTTCAGACTTCGAGCGTTATTTTATGTTGATTGATTTTTATTTTACTTTAGCCTTTTAAGATGGTAACCAGATCCCATTGTAGGGACATTTACTTTTAGTGTTCTTCTCTAGTTTGGAATATTCTTTTGTGCATATTTACTTTTATTTAGTCTCAAATTTTGGAGGGGACATATAAATCCCATTGTAAGTTTGTTTCTTTGATGGTTTCAACGTGCTTTTATGAGCTCCATTGACTAACTATTTCCCTCCATCTATTGAATTCTCATCTTGAATTAGTTCCATAAACAATACGTCTCTTGAACTTTAATTTTTATCCTCTTCCTCTAATGAACCATTATCCTCCTTGATGTAAAGGCTCTTCCTCTGCTTGGGAAATTTATTCTTGTTCCCATCTCTTCTTTGTTGATACTTATTCCTTTGTTCTTGGTATTCTGGTTCTTCTTGACTCTCACTTTCTTTGTTTTCTTCATACGTACACTTAGAAGCAATGTGTCCAACCCTTCCACATTTGAAGCATTGGAAAGTAAACTTTCCTTTATACTTTCCATGTCCTCCTTTTAGTTTTCTAACAAAATTAGCTTCTTCTTCATCAGACATTTCAGATAAGTTCTTACACTCATGCTTATTTCCTTTTTGTTTCCTTGTGACTTTAAATGTTGCTTCTTTTTTGGAGGCATTTTTTGGTTCAGTCCTCATTTCATAAGCAGTTAGAATTCCATGCAACCCATTTTTTGTCATATTGTCCAAGTCAGATCTATCTTCTAAGACTGATACTTTTGAGTTGAACCGTGGAGGAAAGATTCTCAAGATTTTCTAAAGAATTGAGTCTTCTTTAATTGTTGCTCTAAGTCCCTTTATGGAGTTCACTATCTCATCTACCATGAGAAAATATGTTGTAATGTATTCCTCTTCTTTCATATTCAATGTTTCAAACTATGCGAAGAAGGTTTGCAAATTGGCCTTTTTGACCTTTTCATCCCCTCATAGATGCTCTTTAGCTTGTCCCATATCTCTTTTGTTGTAGTGCATTGCATAAATTTAGTGAGTTCAGCATCAACAAGGCCACAAAATATTCGATTCATTGCTTTTTCATTCCACTCATATTGTCTTCTATTCTCTAATTCATATAGCTCAATTCTAGAAACTGTGTGCTCATTTTCACTAGTTTCCTCTGATTTAGATGAAGTTTCTTTTGGAAATTCATATTTCAACAATCATCAACAACTGGAAGTGTTACTGAAACATCTTCAGTATTGGAACATCATCTCTACAGCATCGAGTTTTCATCTTTTGTAGTATTCGAACACTTGATCCTTTGTAGCAACACTTGATCACTCGATCCTTTGCAACAACACTTTGATCTTCATCTTCTTGTTGTACTCGATCACTTGATCCTTTGCAGCAACACTTTGATATTCATCTTCTTTCTATACTCGATCCCTTGATCCTTTGTAGTACTTGATCACTCGATCACTCAATCCTTTGCAGCACTCGATCACTTAATACTTTGCAGCATTCGATCACTCGATACTTTGCAGCACTCAATCACTCGATTCTTTGCACCATTATATCACTTGATCCTTCGATCAATAATTTTATCTTCTACATCCATGCTTGATTTGTTGATCAATAACATTATCAGAAGCATCATTACCATCAACACACATGATCTCTTTGCGGGATGATCAATACCTATCACTTTTGGACATAAGTCCTAGGATGATGCAAATCTCATCAGCCTACTCCCCCTTAACAAGGATGGTCCACATCATCGACTAGCTAGATCGCCCGCAAATGAATGCAGGACCATATTGTCTGCAAATGAATGTAGATCTCGTCCACAAATGAATCTGCAAATGGATGCAGATATTGTCTGTAAATGAATATAGGAATGCATCATCTACAAATGAATGTAGAACTCATCCGTAAATGAATGCAGGACCACATCATCTACAATTGAATGCAGATCTCATCTGTAAATGAATGTAGGTGCATATCATCTACAAATGAATGTAGATCTTGTCCACAAATGAATGTAGGATCACATCGTCTACAACTTATTGCAGATCTAGTCTGGAAATGAATCGAGTACCACATTGTCCATAAATGAATGTAGGACTCATTGTAGACCATCCTTATAATGTTAGAACTAGGAACACTCTCAAGAGAGTGTTCTTTTCTACAACATCATCCTACAAGTGAATGTAGGATCACTCTCAAGAGCAGAGTGTTCATGTCTATAAGTCCATCCTCAAGAGAGGATATTTTCATCCACAAGTTAATGTCGTACCTCATCAGCATTTGCGGGCACACTTGGAATTCTCTGTACTAGAGCATCACTTCCATATCATTCGCAGTGACATTCTCATCATCACTCCCTCTTTCTAGGGAGGGTCCATATCATCAATTACCTACTCCCTCTTTCCAAGGAGGGTCCATATCATCACCGTTCCTCCTTTCAAGGGAAGTTTGTAACATCATCATTGTTCCTCCCTATGAGGAAAGTCTTTTCAGAATACACCAAGCTTGTCACAGAAGTATTCAAACTTTACTCGAGATAGAGGTTTGGTCAATACATCAACAACTTTCTCATCGATACTCACATAATGGAGTTTTATAGCTCCCTTCTGTACCATATCCCTTACGTAAAAATATTGATATCTATGTGCTTTGACTTATCATGGAACACAGGGTTATCTATCATCTTTATACAACTTTGGTTGTCATATAGAATCACTTTGTTTTCAAACTCCAAGTCAAATAAACCTCACATCAATTTTTGAAGCCATGTCACTTCACAACTAGCAGAACAGACTTCTATGTACTCTGCTTTAGTCATTTTGAGAGAAACACCAGAATGTTTCTTTCTAAACCATGAGATCATAGCGGATCCCATACAATAACATCCACCTGAGGTGCTCTTTCTGTCTACGGCACTTCTTGCCCAATATGAATCTGTATATCCATATAATCTATAGTCATGATCTCTATCATAGTATAGTCCAAAGTATATCAAGTGAACACGTCTTAATTTAACTAGATACTGACTCAAGGTGTTCATATCAAAGCATATTTCTGGGCTGGTATTTGTCACATACAACAAAAACCCAATAATATGTCTGTACTGAGTCACATATACTAACTCTGATGATTCATCAAATAGCAGCTTCAGGTTGGTATCCATGGGTGTGTCCATGGCTTTACAATCCAACATATCAACTGTTTTTAGATTTCCACTGCATACTTTCCCTAGTTCATAAAGATTCCTTCTATGCTCTTCCACACTTCCAGACCGAGAAAACAGTGCATCAATCCAAGCTCTTTCATCTTGAATTCTTCAGCAATATTATTCTTGCAATATGCAATATGTTTCTCATTTCATGTCAGGAATAAGTCATCCACATATAGTAATAGCATGATAGGTCCATCAGCCATAACCTTCAGGTAAAGGTTAGGGCCTACTTTACTCTGGGTAAAGCCAATATTTTCAAGAAGCTATCTATTCTTCCATACTAGGCTCTAGGAGCTTTCTTTAGTCCATAAGTCCATACCAATCTTTCTTCAACTTACATACATGATTCCCTCTATCTTTGACTTCAAATCCTTGTGGTTGTTCTATGTATAGTTCTTCCTCAATCACACCATTCATGAAGGTTATCTTTACATCCATCTCATGTAAATTCCACTTCATCATGGATGCAAGTTCCATGATGGTTCTAATGGAAGTATACCTTGCTACTGGAGAAAATATCTCTTCATAATCAATCCCCTATTTCTGAGAGAATCCTCTAGCCACAAATCTTGCCTTGTATTTTTCAATACTTCCATCATCTGAATGTTTTATCTTGTAGATCCACTTGGAAGATACCACACTCTTGTTTTCTAGTTTGGGTACTATCCCAAACATCATTCTTCATTATTGTCTGGTATTAATCCCTCATTGCTCCTACCCATTCTTTCTTTTGTATGGCTTCCTCGTAACTGGTAGGTTCTTGATCTACAATATCTCACATCAAGTACACATAACTAGAAAATGGATTCGATATCTTGCTTGTTCTTTTGGAGCTCCATACTTTTCTGCTTCTTGTATGATTTTTCTTACCCAAGCAATTTTTCTCTTTCGAGATATGTCCGTAGTAGGTGGGTCCTCAGGTTCTAGCATATCATGATCTTCTGATGCTTCTATTTCAGGAGAGGTTGTAGCTTTTAATTTTCTGGGAGGTACATCCTCTTCATGTACTTCTTAATGTTGACACTTTCTAGATTTCTTGAGAGATTTTTCTTCATCAAATGTGACATTCATACTAATCTCTATGTGATGGAATCCTGAAATGTATATCCTGAACGCTTTGGAGTCTTCACGGTATCCAACAAATATTCCCTTCTTTCCAAAAGGTTCCAACTTGGTTCTCTTTTCTTTTGGAATGTGGACATATACCGGACAACCAAATATCTTTAGATGGCTCATTTCAGGCTTATTTCATGTGTACATTTCTTCCAGAGTCTTGAATCCAAGGGCACTTATGGGATAAACTATTATGCACATAGATAGTTGTTCTTATTGCTTCATCCCATATATGCATAGGAATATCTTGATCATGTATCATTGTCTTCACTGCTTCCATAATGGTACTATTCTTTCTTTCCGCAACACCATTCTATTGGGGATTGTAGGGAGTGGTCAGTCCTCTATTGATTTCAGCCTCTTTACAAAAGGATTCAAATTATTTTGAAGTATATTCTCCACCATTGTCTATTACGAGTGTCTTGATTCTTCTATATGAATGGTTCTCTATCAAGAATTTGAATTCCTTGAATTTCCCGAATACTTCATTCTTTGTTTTCAAGAAGTATATCCATTTCTTTCTTGAATAGTCATCAATAAATGTAACATAATATTCATATCCACTTAAATACGTTGAGGCCATTGTACCACATACATCAACATGAATTAATTTTGACGTACCTTTAGTCTTTGCCTCACTCTTCAAAAATGGATTCTTGATATTCTTTCCTCTTGCACATCCTTTGCAAGTTCCTTCATGATCCATATTCAAATTTGTTAAACCAATTACTACTTTGCTCACATAGGGTAATGCTTTGTAGTTGATGTGAGCAAGCCTTCTATGCCATAGTTTACTTAAGCTAGTGATCTCATGGACAAAGGTTGTTTCTGAATGTCCTTTTAGTTTATATAATCCTCCTTATTTTTCACCAATGACAACTACATCTTCAATTGATTTTCCTTTGGTCCACATCAGCAATTTTTCATTTATAAAATCAACTCTATATCCTTTCTTATCTAATTCTGATATGGAAATTAAGTTCTTCTTCAAACCTGATACATATAGCACTTCCTTCATCTTCATGGGAGTTCCAAAGTCAAGCTTGTTTCTTGCTTCACCAACACCTTTGATGGGATATTGATAGTCATCTCCTAATGATACTTTCCGAGGAGAGTTATTTTCTTCAAATATTGAAAATATTTTATTTTTTTCATGTCATTTGATTTGAGGTAACACTATCATATAAGCCATGTATCTTGTCCAGGTATTACATACCCAGAGAGTACATATTCTTCTACATCTTCTTCTTTTTCTTTTATCTTTCAAGGTATTTCTTCTTCATCTTCATCCTCATCTTCAGCTAGGTGTGCATGATGTCTTTTGTTGTTTTTCTTCTTCAATGGACACTCTCTAGCAAGGTGTCCTATCTTGTGACAGTTGTAGCAGTGATATTGGGAGTATTCTTTCTTCTGAATGCTTTCTCTTTTCTTTTGAAACCTATTGGGAGGTTGATACTCCTTGTGACTTTCCTTCTTGAAGCTTTATTATATTATTCATCTTGTGGAATTAGAGGAAATTTCAACTCAAAATGGGCCTCCTAAAAAAAATTAATAAAATAATAGTTAAAATAATTAAATAATATTTATTAATTTTGGAGGAAGAAAAGAAAAAATCTACTTTTTTGTTTGTATTTTCGACATATGTCCCTGATTTTTTACTCAAATTTCGATCGGGAGAGCTCGTTGGATGTAGAATTAAATTCCGCATCCAACGAGTACCAACTCGGCATACTTTTGATGGACCCCGCTACCCCAAAAACAAGAAATGCCTGAAAAAATGTGATGATGACATCATCATCACTTTTTTCAAGTATTTCTTGTTTTGGGGGTAGAGGGGTCCATCAAAAGTATTCTGAGTGGGTACTCGTTGGATGTGGAATTTAATTCCGCATCCAACGAGCTCTCCCAATCGAAATTTGAGTAAAAACATGGGGATATATGTCGAAAATACAAACAAAAAAGTAGTTTTTTTATGATACCTATCCCCAAAATTATATTAAAAAGTGTTTAAGACCTATACGGTATTTCAAATTTAAAGCAATTTCATTGGCTAACAGATGATGACATGGAATTTGAGTTAAAGTTAAAAGACCCATTTTGAGTTGAAATTTCCTCTAATGTATCAGTGGCTAGGGATTGATCATCTTCTTTGATTAGAGATTCTATGTTACCTACTATAGCTTCCTCTTGGATGCAATATTCCCATACAATGTCAAACTTCATACTTCCTTTCCTAGCACACATAGTCTATATGAATGAATCCCAAGGTCTAGTGAGAGCATTGAGAGCAGTCATAACTAGTTCATCTTCATCAAGGGAGTCTCAAATGGCTTCTAGTTTCTCCTTGAACTGGGAGACCCTTGTGAAGCAGTCTTGAATGGATTCTCCTTTACTCATCTTGGAATTCTTCAATTGATCTCTCATATTCATACTTCTCTTGATGTTATTTCCTTCATACATTCTGGAAAGGGAATCATACATTTGCTTTGGTGTCTCTTTGGATGACACTTGAGGGATCAAGTGATCCTTGATAGAATCAACAATGATCCTCATTTCCTTGATTATGTCCTTTTGATGCTTTTCCTTAGCTTCATCTTCTTCTGGTTTTGCAACTTCTTCTTTGATATATTTCTCAAGATAATTCTCTCTTAGAATGATACCAATCCTATACTTCCATGCTCGAAAGTTTTATATGCCTTCTAGCTTGTCCTCAAGCTTAGTGCTTGGGTCCATCTTATCTAGGAGGTCACTAAAAAATGAAATTTATTAAATTTCAATACTGACCTTACCATGATATGTGCTTGACTGAGGCAATTTGGTTGGTCCACTTGGTTTCTGTAGATTCCAAATATTCACCCTCCAAACCTTTCTTGTGAGATTTCAGTTTTTGGAGATTTCTTGTTCTGGTTTTCTACAGCTTTTTGGTTCAAGGCCAAACTAGGGTTTGGATTTCCCAGAGATCCGCCCACTCAAAAAATTCAATATAGGGCTCAATATATGTGCTCTAGGGATGCATAAATTTCTATGCAATCAGATTTCCAAAATTTTGATTTTAACAGAAACCCTAATTTTTTTTCCGAAGGGAGAGGAGAGAGAGTTTCACCTTGTGAAAGTTATTCTATTAAGTATAGCTCTGATACCATGTTAATATTTCATAGACTGAACTATATATCATTAGTGTTTAATCAAATTTCACATCCATAGCATATGCATAATCACTGGAAGAAACCCAATCACAAGATAGACACCGGTTTATCCCGGGAAATCCTAAAGGGGAAGAAGAACCCAACAAAATTTCCACTATATAGATGTATACAATAAAATCCCAAAACAAGTGCTCCTTCTCCTTGTTGATCCGTCTCTCTCTCTCTTTCCTATGCACTATACACAAGTGACTATATGTGTTCAAATGAGAAACACGCCTCCTCTATTTATATTATTTTTGTCACTTGACTTTTACCATAAAAAGTTAGCCCCAACAAACTTACTGGGATGACTTCACCTAGGAAGACAGAAAACAATATTATATTATATTCAAGAGGGTACTATTCACCCAACTTTCAATGGAGGTTATACCTCATGCATATTTGATGATCAAATACAATAGTAACATCCCGACGAAGGAATAAGACATCTCCCTTGTGTTACATAAGTAAAATACATTTAGAATATTCTTTGAAGTTACAATATTTCAACAATAGGTGTGGTTATCTCCTTTCAGTCCAACATTCTGAGTATTTTTCAAAATCTCCACTACATACTTTCCTTTAACAAGGAAGATTCCATACGCACTCTGCCACACCTCTATGCCTAATAAGTAGTGCATCATCCATAGTTATTTCATGTCGAAATCAGTGGAAATCTTCCTTTTTGCATCTACAATGAGTTTGTCCACTCCTTCCACGAATAGGTCATTGACATATAGTAGGAGCATCACCGGTCTTTCATCTTCAACCTCGAACTAAAGGTTGGAATCTACTTTACTATTAGTAAATCCTAACCTCATTAGAAAGCTATCCATCCTATCGTACCATGTCTTGGGTTCCTGTTTCAATTCATACAATGCCTTCTTTAATTTGCACACATGAGTCTACCTATCATGAGTCTTGAATCCCAATGATTGTTCTATGTACACTTCCTCTTCGACTACACCATTCAAGAATGTTGTCTTGAATTCCATCTGGTGTATCTTCCATTTCATTACTGCAGCCAATGAAAGTATGGTTCTAATGGAAGTCTAACTTGCTATGGGTGCAAATACCTCCTTGTAGTATATTCCTTCTTTCAGTGTGAATCCTCACACCATGAATCTTTCCTTGTGTTTCTTGATGCCACCATCTACATCATGCTTGATCTTATAGATCCACTTCGAAGTCACAATAGACTTCCTTTTCGACCTCAGAACTATCTCCTAGATCATCATTCTTCATAATCATGAATTGTACTTCTCGATCATGGAATCCTTCCATTCTTTATTTTATGCAGCCTCTTCATAGTTGGAAATTTCCTTGTCAATGGTGTCACATAGTGGGCCCACATAGTAAGTGTAAGGTTTTGGTCTTTTTCTTTTTCTTTTCATCCCATTTGAAGCACCATAACTTTCTGCTTTTTGTATGAGTTATCATTCCCATGATTGTTTTCTCTTGTGGGATTCCTTCTCGTGAAGTGTCTCTACAAGCTCTTGTGGTTCTACCATGTCATGATCTTCATGGACTTGTAGAATTGCTTCTACAATTTCCATACCTCAAACTCTAGTTCCTTCAGGTTCCTAGACCTCTTCAATAGGTAGCTTCCTCGATCTAGAGTATGCCGAGTCTTCATCGAATGTTACATCTCTATTGATTTCAATCTTCTTGAATATTTGGAAGTATATTCGGTATTCCTTTGAGGTATCATTGTATCCTATGGATATTCCTTTCTTCCTCGAAGGATCAAGCTTAGTCCTCTTCTCCTTTGGGATGTGTATGTATACATGGAAGCCAAATATTCTGAGATGGATAACTTTTGACTTCTCTCCTGAGAAAGCCTCTTCAGGAGTCTTATTGTTGACTGCTCGATGAGGAGTACAGTTCTATACATACATAGCTGTCCTTGTTGCTTCCACCCAAAGGTGCATTAGAATATCCTGTTCATGTAGCATTGCTTTCATTGCTTCCATTATAGTTATGTTCTTCCATTCCGCAATGCCATTATGTTGAGGATTGTATGGGGTTCTCAACTCCCTCTTAATCCAAGATTCTGTGTAGAGTTCCTTGAATTATTTTGAGGTGAAATCTTTGGCATTATTTGACTGTATATTCTTAATATTCTTTTCAGTGTGGTTCTCGACCAAGGATTTAAATTCCTTAAACTTACTGAACACTTCTTTTTTCCCTTTCAAGAAATATATCCAAGTCGTATGTGAGAAATCATCTATAAAGGAAACATAGTACACATACATGCTTAATGAGATGGAAAACATGGGTCAACATACATATGAGTGAACTATCTCCAGTATTCCTTTATCTTTACTTTCACTACTGGGAAATGTCTTCTTTGCATTCTTTCCTTGCGAAAATTCTTTGCAAAATCCTTCATGCTTTGCCTATATTTATGGAAGTATCGAGACTTATTTGCTTGCAATCAATCGATAGTGCTTTATAGTGAACATGTGCAAGCCTTCGGTGTCATAGTTCACTTGGTTCTATCGATTCATGAACCAATGCTTTTCTAGGCTGTCCCTTTAGTTTGTACAAGCCTCTTTCTTTCTCTCCAATCAATGTTGCATCATTGATTGTCTTTCCTTTAGGCCACATTCGAAATTGGGCATCCACAAATTCAACTCTCATTCCCTTTGCATCTAGTGTAGAGATGGGGACAATATTATTATTCAATCCTGGAACATATAGCATGTATTTCATCTTCAATGATTTCCAGAGTCTAGCTTGTATGAAGCTTCTCCACTCCACTTTATGGGGTATTGATAATCATCCCCAAGTTTCACCTTGTGAGGTGACTCATGGGTGAATCATGCTAAGAAATATTGATGAATGATTCTTTGTATCCCGTCATATGTTTATATGACCCACTATCCACAATACAATCATTGCTTCCATGCACGGGGGCGTCACCCAGGGACCAATATGATATCACGTTCGTTCATACTGGGGTCATTAAAAATTAAAAATTAAAAGTCAATATATTGGTGGTATATTAGGGGTAATAAGGGTTTTTTTTAACTATATAAATATCCAATATGTTTGGGGTTATTTTATTCCAAATTCCTACCCGCGCCCTTCACCACCAGTGCTCCACCATAAGCCTACGTGCACCCTGCGTATGCTGCTGAGTTTCTATGGTGCATAGCAGTGTTGGAGAGCCATTGCATAGCATTCTTATTCTTCCATACCACCAATTATCGCCCTCGCACTATCTTTTCTGCTACTGCGGTCACGGGTTCCACCCCAGCCACCTCCATCATTTCTTTTGTTCTTTTCCTCTGCAATTTCTGTGTTCTGAGTGGTCTTTATATGAGATTATAAGGCTGGTATTTGTTGATCATAATTTGCATTAGTGTGGCTATGGAGAAGTAGGTGAGTTTAGAGTACTTGGTTTACAGAACAATGATGCTCAGCCCTGTTCAAATCTGCATGGATTCCACCGATTGGCCACAGGTATATACACGTACATGTTATAATGATTGTTTATCTGGTTTTTTCTTGTAGCTTTGTTCATGATTTTGTCTGCGTGGGGATTCCTCACACTATCTTTGCTGCTGCTCAACGGTCACGGGTTCCACCCCAGCTGCCTCCGTCATTTCTTTTGTTCTTTTCCTCTGCAATTTATGTGTTCTGAGTGGTCTTTATATGAGATTATAAGGCTAGTATTTGTTGATCATAATTTGCAGTAGTGTGGCTGTGGAGAAGTAGGTGAGTTTAGAGTACTTGGTTTACAGAAAAATGATTCTCAACCCTATTCAAATATGCATGGATTCCACCGATTGGCCACATGTATATACATGTACATGTCAGAATGATTGTTTATCTGGTTTTTGCTTGTAGTCTTGTTCATGATTTTGTATGCATGGGGATTATTTTCAATTATATGCCGTGCTTGTGTTGGCTTTTGTCAAATATTTATCATACCTATTGTGCATTTTGGAATAGTTTTGAATCTAGAAATTTATGTAAATTTTGTAAATTTATGTATCATGGCTATTTTGGAATAGTTTTGAGTCTGGAAAGATTGGAATTTTGTAAGTATATGTATCATAGCTGATCATGATTGTAACTTGTTCTATTGAATTTGAGTACATGTACTGAGATTTGAGAGTAGGTTCTAGCATAAAATTTGTAGAGTGCTAGTTTCAGCAGAAAAATTGAAGACTGCTGAGGAATTTGGTTGAGAGCAGATTTTGATTTTGGAGAAAATAGTTTGACAGTAAAATTTGATGTGTGATTGTGTGTTGTTTAACTAAACGTATTATTTATTTGATCTTACATTAATTGGGTTTCTAATCTTAGGTTTTAAGGAAGTGTTGTTTAAGTTGGTAAGTGGTTTTGCAGCATTATTTGAAAAGATATTTTAGGGTTTTATTGAGTCTTGTAGAGGGTAACTAGTTTTTTGGTTTCTAGTTAGATTTGTTTAAACATTGTGCTGATTTTTGTTCTGTGATATGTTTTTCTTGTGTCTTCTAGCTCATAGATATTTGATGTTAGTGTTGTTGTTAAATTTGAGCCCATTTGATAATCCTTCTGGGGTTTGGTTTTGTTCTCCAGGGCATGATGCAAGAAAGAGGTTTTAGGCCAAGTGGTGAAGACCTGCTTTCATGTTCACATACATTGCTTGAGAGAAGGCTAAAACCTCATCCTGAACAAGCCCTAGATGCGAGTCCACCAAAACCAAGTTCTGCTACTACAACAACTATAGTTTATCACAACCTTGTCATTTATGCAAGACCTGCAGAAGGTACTAGACCAAAGGAGGAACTCTGAGGACTGTACCTGTTGGTGGGGGCTGTAGAAAGAATAAGAGGGATAAGAGAACTGTAGCTGCAGAACAACTCGTCTTCAACACACAAAATGAGCCATCCACGTCTACTACACCCTATGCAAGTGCCCTACCATTGCCCTGGATCACCATCAAAATTACCTTAATCCTGCTACTATTTCAAGCTCTTATTTCAATCTTCCTGCACATAGTACTACTGGGTCCCCTGAAGTTAGTCTAGCATTTGCCAGAATCCAACAAGCTGCAAGGAATGGGGGTCGGTCTGTTCTACCCAACTGCAACAACTCTGATTTTTTAGGCCTCTCCTATGGCAGTGGTGGGCAATCCTATTTTGGTCCCCAAAGTAGCCTAGATAGTCTTAACTGCTGCCACTGGATATGCTTGAAGGTGTTGAGCTTCAATGTTGTTGGTACAATAGAATAAAGGGGCAACGCATGTACAAGTAAGTATACATTGACATTTTGATTTTTGTTTCCTGGTGCTTTATTTGTGGTTTCTGCAATGAAGTGACATTAGCATTTGGTTTTGTCTAAAAATGACTATTGTGTGATGCTTTTTATCTTAGAACAAGGACAGACAGCTGTGGAAACTGGGCAGCCTGCCACTTGGGCTGATCACCTTTTACAACCTTAATTATGCACTAGATAATTCTTGGCATGTTCTAGGCCTTGGTTATAATCCTAGTGTTAGTCGAACAGACATTGCAAAGGCAGCACTGATACATTACAATGGAAACATGAAACCATGGCTTGAAATTGGAATTGCAAAATACAAACAATATTGGACCAAGTATATGAAATATGACCATATATTCTTGCAACAGTGCAATCTTGGTGAGTAGGTACATATGACAGTTTATTGTACATATTATATTGGAACCCCGAGTACTCCCTATCATTGCTATCCATAAGAATTGCGACAATCATAATTGGAGTGGTTGAGCATAAGTATCATTCTTTTGTTTCCATTGGTCGGAGACTTAGCAGGGTGGATCGAACAGTCTGAAAAAATCACTGAAGTAACAATTTCCACTACACCACATTTGAAGAAATGAGGATATATTATTGCACAACACTATAACTATATAGCAAACCAAAGAACCCATAAATGATTTATTAGTGTTGTAATTGAGCAACAATATGTACTCTTTAGGATAACCTCCACAATCATACCGGATACAAAGAGAGTGTGTCTTGTATAAAAATGTCAATAATAAGGTCATAAAAAATATTATACAATCTTTCACCTATAGAAATTTATACATGCATTGCAATATTGGTGTCTTCTCAATGCACTTATTAGATTGAAATAAAAATATTTGTTCAATTTTAGACAATTCCTAAGGTTATAACATTTGCTTTTTCTTAAGTTCCATTAATTACCACTGGAATCCTTAGTTGGAACATGTCTTGAAACTCCACTTTCAATCCAGCATTGTAGTCCAATAATATTTTTTTTTACAAAGACTCTGCTACTATGTTGAGTTTCAGTGGCATAAATTAAGAGTTGTTGTTAGAGACCCTCCCCCCTTCCCACCACCCTAGGCTTGCTTTCAATTGAAAATAATAATAATCATACATAAAAAAAGTATTTTTTTCTCAACGTATCTCTTGGTGTATCTAGTTATATTTATTGAAATAACACCAAGTGCCCCTCTTCTTGATAACTGGTTCTTCCAATATTCTTTGTTTTATATGCATGACTGGAAATTTAGTGTTCTTATTAATTGTTATGATTTGTGATGCACATTATAAATAAGGCATTTCCATGTCTTGAAGAATGTTTGCATTCAATTCTAACCATATACCCCATGTGTTAAAGAGATGAAGTGTTTTGAAATTGTTTTACTCACTTCTTTTCATCCAATTTTTTAAGTTGTCACCCACAATCAATCCATTATTCTATTAGCCTCATGGGTTGGAAGGAGGAAAGGGAAAACTAGGTTCCTCAAGTAGAGACTATCTTTAATAGTCTTATTACTACCTATGGATGTAATGGCTGGAGAAAATATTTAAGGTAGAAGGCTCTCTTGATTCCTCTGACATGGATTATTGGGGCTTTAATACACATTCTAAAGCAACATATTATTGGCAATTTCTTCTATAATGCAATTAGCACCTCTTTCTGTATTACCTTGGCTTGGGTAAAAATTAAAAGAAAGATTCAACTGATAACAGTGGCCTCATTATGAAGATGGATCTCAAGGATTCTGCAGTAAAATGAAGGTCTATGGAAACACTAAGTATATCGGTTTGAGTTTGAAGGTTGGCCATTGGATTACATCATGTAGAACTTTTTGCTATTTGATCAACAGATGAGAAAGATTGTTTATGAGGGTAGAACTAGTCAAGTGTTGATATGTGTCCCAAACAAGTTGACAATAAAAAAAGAAAATATGGGTGTCTACACTAATAGAGTATTTGGTGTCACATTTCTTGAGTAAATGTAGAACTTAAAGTCATGTCATTCTTTTTCTTTTCTGCACTTGGCCAAATTAACTTTCAGTATGACCATTCTCTTCAACTTTACAAAAAGGAAACAAAAGCCGAGTGGAGGATGATAGAGGTTGTGACACATTTCTTTAGTGAATGTATAACTTTTTGCTATTTGATCAATAGATGAGAGAGATTCTTTATGAGAGTAGAACTAGTCAAATGTTTATGTGTCCCAGACAAGTTGGAAATGCCAGATGCCCTGTTCAATTGGATTATATTTCATCTGTAAAAAGCCCAAATGAATTTTCTTGATTCAGTGAACATCTCTGAATATATCTTCTACAAAGAAAATTTTACATCTCAAGACATCCTATTGCAATATGCAGTAAATGTTTTGTGAACAGTAGGAGGTAGGTTTTAATATGTTCCAAACAAATGGGAAATGCCAGTTTTCCTTGTTCATTTTGACTATATTTTCTTCTATAAAATCCCAAATGAATTTTCCTCATTTAGTGAATATGAAACCATCTTCTACTATACAAAGCAGTGTATAAATGATTTATGAACAGAAGTGCCAGATATCCTATGCATGTCCACATTTATTTAGTGAATGTAGAACTTTTTGCTATTTGATCAACAGATGAGAATGATTGTTTACGAGGGTAGAACTAGTCAAGTGTTGATATGTGTCCCAAACAAGTTGGAAGCCCTGTTCAATTGGATTATATTTCATCTGTAAAAGCCCAAATAAATTTTCTTCATTCAATGAACATTTCTGAATATATTTTCCAATAAGAAAATTTTACATGTCAAGACATCCTATTGCATTATGCAGTAAATGTTTTGTGAACAGTTGGAGGCAGGTTCTGATGTGTTCCAAACAAATGGGAAATGCCAGTTTTCCTTGTTCATTTTGACTATATTTTCTTCTGTAAAATTCCAAATGAATTTTCCTCATCCAGTGAATATGAAACCATCTTCTACAATACAAAGCAGTGTATAAATGATTTATGAACAGAAGTGATAGTTATCCTATGCATGTCTCCTGTTCAATTGGATTATATTTCCTCCCTGTAAAAACCCAAATGTATTTTCTTCATTCGAAGAATACGAAATTATCTTTTACAAGCAAATGTTTGTTTTATGGTAAAAGACATCTCCTCACAGTGTGCAGTGAATGATTTTATGTTTTGTTCATGATTTTGTCTGTGTGGGGCTTATTTTCAATTATATGCAGTGTTTGTGTTGGGTTTTGTCAAATATGTATCATACCTATTGTGCATTTTGGAATAGTTTTGAATCTGGAAAGATTGAAATTTTGTAAATTTATGTATCATGGCTATTTTGGAATAGTTTTGAGTCTGGAAAGATTGGAATTTTGTAAGTATATGTATCATAGCTGATCATGATTGTAACTTGTTCTATTGACTTTGAGTACATGTACTGAGATTTGAGAGTAGGTCAAAATTTGTAGAGTGCTGGTTTCAGTAGAAAAATTGAAGAGTGCTGAGGAATTTGGTTGAGAGCAGATTTTGATTTTGGAGAAAATAGTTTGACAGTAAAATTTGATGTGTGATTGGGTGTTGTTTAATTGAACGTATTATTTATTTGATCTTACATTAATTGGTTTTCTGATCTTAGGTTTTAAGGAAGTGTTGTTTAAGTTGGTAAGTGGTTTTGCAGCATTATTTGAAAAGATATTTTAGGTTTTTATTGAGTCTTGTAGAGGGTAACTGGTTTTTTGGTTTCCAGTTAGATTTGTTTAAACATTGTGCTGATTTTTGTTCTGTGATATGTTTTTCTTATGTCTTCTAGCTCATAGATATTTGATGTTAGTGTTGTTGTTAAATTTGAGCCCATTTGATAATCCTTCTGGGGTTTGGTTTTGTTCTCCAGGGCATGATGCAGGAAAGAGGGTTTAGGCCAAGTGGTGAAGACCTGCTTTCATGTTCACATCCAATTGGTTTGTTGCACTGTTTGTTGTGTATTCGTATTTCCTCAGGTTGACAAATTTCTAGATTGTTGGGCTTGTGGAAAAATGAATCATGCAGCTGGGATTGAATTGATTTGTGTGCACATTTTTCATGTAGTTAAATCTCTTTTTCTATTTATATCTATCTCAAATTTGAGTCAGCTGATATGGAATATGGCTTCACAAACATACCATTCTTGAATCAGGCAAAGCCATGTTTGTCAATTTGGAACATAGTCATATAACAAATTTTGGATATATTTTTCTAATTATGTGTCATGGTTGAGGTTTATAACCATAAATGAATTTAAATTGGGACACACAAATAGCCATAGGTGGGAGTTTAGCTTGTGAGACTAGAGCATGGCATAAACGTTTTTTTGAATTTGAATGATTGCAGAATACTCGAATGAAAAGCATTGGAGTTATTCTGCCAAGCCTGTGTTCACCCTTATTTTTCCTTCTTAATCTGAATTTGATGCATAAAACTTAGGTGGTTGGGAGCCAATTACATTTTTGAACTCTTGCCTATTTATATTTCTTGCATCATCACAATGATCTTGAATAAATTTAAAGTAGATGTACACCAATTAGTAATTTTAACTCCTATAAATATATTATCTATTGGTACTTCTAAGCAAAACGGGTGTGTGTTTCTGAGAGTTCCATTTTTTGAAGTATGATAACTCATACAACTTGTCTCCTTCAGGTTTAAGTAACTTGGAAGATTAGCCTGAAATAAAATTGATTGGGTCTATAGCATATACTCTTTTCAGAACTTCTCTTTCTCTCATCTACACTTTTATATTGTATAGTCTTTGTGCCATCATTGAAATTCCTTGTGGTCATCATGATTAGGTTCCTGTGGTAGCAAATAATCTAGTTGTCTCGTGAGTGACAATAATTAAACAAGTTCTTTTGAAATCTCCTTCATTCCATGGGAGAACCAATCTAACTGTAGATAGCTAATATTAAATGTTTGATTGGTGAAATGATTTTTTCCACAGAATATAGGTCAGATTGTGTTTGGTAGGCTCCAATGTTGGCATTGATGATACTATTTGATCCGAAGTACTTGAACGAAATAGTAAGTAGCTTCTTTTGGCATGCCATTACAGACATTTGTGTTTTTTGGCCTCAAAGGATGTCACAAGTTGATCATCATGGGATGCATGTATTCTCTTTATATCACTATGTCTGTTATCCTAAGCTAATTAAATAATAAATACCCTCAGTAGTACCTTGCTTTGTTTATTGAATCTTATCTTATCATATCTAATACATTGGAAGACCCAGGAAACTGTGCTCCATTTTTTAGGCCTCATAAATGTCCAGATAAACTTTGGCAGTTGTTTTCACTTCATGGCCATGGACTTCTCATAGGAAGGTAATAACATATGTTGGATAGGTCTAATGATTTTACTGTAAAAAAAAAAAGGTTAAATTCCTTTCTAGTGGTCGTTAGTTTGGCATTTACAAAACCACTCGTTCTGGAGTCTGGACTACTTAGAAAAATGCTATACTGAATGCCATTGTTTTGCATACCTTTCAAAATGAATAGTTCCACCCATTGCAAGGATATCATATGGAAAAATTCACCAACTCTGGAGTCACCTTGGTTTATGTATTGCATTTTAGCTCTATCATGCATCGTGCAGATCCAGGGAGTTGCTCTGCAATTTTTAGAGATTATAAATTCCTATTAGATTTTAGCACTCCTAGTGATTCCTCATTCCCATAGAGTTCTTTCTTTACGATTTTCATCCTAATAGGTGTACACTTTATACAAAGGAAGACTCGATTGCCATAGAGATCTTGGTTTATGTTGAGGAAACTGAACCTTCTTTAGATTAGTTGTAAATGTGCACCAGAGGGATTGGTAATTCCCAGAGATAGCTTGATCTATTTTTTATAGAACTTAACGTACCCTCAAATATGCCTAGCTTGCTGAATCTGGTTATTATTTATGATTTTTTTCACTAGATCCAGCAAGAATTAGGTTTTATATGTGTTTTTAGATGCATTAATGCTTTTGTAAGGATGTTTAGGCTTAGACCTTTTGTGGATATTTGGACATTATGTTAGCATGGATTTATATGTTATACTATGAGTAAACCATGATTTGTTGAAGAGATTGTTGTCTTGTCCTTATAGTTGTTATTAAGTATTGAACCTATTGAAATCCAGTATTGGTTATGGTATCTCATGACCTTCTATGATTGTAGGTATATTGTAATGACCATGATATATTCATTGTTATATGCTACATTAGTTATTATCCTTTTCTATAACCCATAGAATTAAGTCTTGAAATCCATCTTTGTCCACTATGGCAGTCAGCTAGTTGTATAGTGGAGAGATGGTGGTACCTCAAAAGTAAATTAAGGTGCAGTTGTATATATTTTTTGCATCCATGGTTGTTGGATTTTCTTCTTCAGGAATGTTTGTGGGTTGAATTCATTTTGAATAAGCACTAAATACTAATGATTGAATTTGGTACAAAAGGGAATGTCGTAGCTATGGGGTTTGTGCAACAAAAATGTGCTATAGTCTGTAGGAGATCTCCATGGCCTAACAATGGAGGAAGCTGTATATTCCTCATCATGAGCTATTTTGTAAGTGCTCATGCCTTTGGGATGGAAACATGGTGAGAACAGGTCTGAATAGAAACCCACATTTAATAAAAGTTTGCATGATTGAAATGGACTTGACATTTTTTGGAAAACACATGATTGGATTTCTATACTGTAAAAGTACTCTTTGAAACAGGAAGACCGATTCTCATCTTTGCTCTCTAGGTTCTTCATTTGTTAGAAATGATGATGTGGTGATAGGAGCATAGCAATTATCTATTCCTCACCATATTACCTGCAGTCTGCTACAGGAGCTATTGGAGCTACATGTAACTACATTTAAATGAAATTAAATAGTAAAATGGTAGTACAACAGTACTATGATCGATGGTTTGCAAAAAAAGTCATGCCTCATAATAGATAGTCAATTTTATTTTAATATGAAGATTGTTT
This sequence comes from Pseudotsuga menziesii, assembly GCA_001517045.1. NCBI lineage: Eukaryota > Viridiplantae > Streptophyta > Pinopsida > Pinales > Pinaceae > Pseudotsuga > Pseudotsuga menziesii. The sequence goes on from LPNX010766559.1 coordinate 274,045, forward strand.
TTTATGGTATCGATCATTACTCATGGCCAGAGTGGAAGAAGAGTGTAGTGGGACTTCTATGATATGCTGAAATTCCGTCCCAATTGAAGGAGAAGGCTCCAAGACCCAAACCCTTGTATCTTGGACCAATTTGATTAGTTGTGATATTATGTGGCCATATCCAACAAGCCCATGAGAAAAATGTCAGAATTGTGAATATGTATCCAGGGAGTGTGTAGTATAAAAAGCTGGCCACTGCAAATATAGCAAAGAACTGCAATCGTAACTGTCTCTTCCTAGAATGGCCTTTTTCATGAAGAGCCCTGATTCACATTCAAATAAGTACTCGTACCAAAACAAATGAAGCAGAAAGCATATGCAAGAATGTTCTAATACCTATGCCTTGCTCAGTAAATTACATGAAAAAATGTAGATCAATCCAAGGTGCATGCATTGCATGGTTTTCTAACCTTTCAAGTTTTGTTGAATCTCAGGTAGCTGTGGTAATTCCCTTGGTTATTAACATGTTTTTTTACAGTTTGAGTGGTGTATATTCTTGTGTCTTGTTGTAAGGCGATTTCTATGCTTATATAGCGAAACTAATATTATAACTATATAGACATTTGAGCCTCAAACATGATCCCCACAGAGAAATTAACTGAACATATTCCAAAGGGCCCTTGGCTACAATTAACTTCAAATTTTATCGATGCTTTCAGTTGAAGAACTTCATTATACCATGAAAGAGCAAGTTAGGTGATAAAATGGTAAGGATGTCAATTTTGGAAGCCTGAGTTTGGATTTTAAAGTTATCAGCCTATATTTACTTAAATCAGTGGAGAATTCCATGTGAACACAATGCAATACCATATTGGAACTTGAAAAGCTATCAATTTCAACAAGGTTTCCTACTTGATTTGGCCTCTACGTGTGTAGTTTTGTGGTGCATCCCATGGGTGTTTTGACTGCAAAACTGAAAATACAGCTTCAAGAATACTTCATCCTGAATAGAACAGCTTCAAGAATACTTTGAACAGATTGGATTTAGGAAAGGTTATTTTATTCTGAATAGCCTTCTCACTTAAAAAAGTATTAAGTGGGCAAAGGAAACTAGGAAAAATTTTCTTTCTCGAAATAAACTTTTACATGGTTTATAACATGATTGAATGAGACTTCATTTTTAATATTCTTTAGTGGCTAGGATTGTGAAACTTCTTCACCCGAGCAGTTTGAACCCTATTCTCACATGCCTCAACCAGAGTGTATGTTAAGGATAGAATTTTCCAAGCAATCCCTCTTCAAATATATCTTTCCCACTCCACACTTTATGCCCCTTAGCTCCATAACTCCAAAAGGATGCCCCTTAGCTCCATAAATCCAAAAGGATGCCCCTTAGCTCCATAATTCTATGTCGTTGCAGCAAATCCCTTCGATTGTATTTTAGGGGTGGGTAACTGTTTAGTGACAAGGGCAAATCCAAGATATCCCTAGTACTTGCTGGTGGTGGGAAACTGTTTAGTGACCACTTCATAGATGATTCAACTCTCACTTCAGAACTCAACAAAACTTCGGTTGATGGTACCATTTAGTGCCTAGATATTTTCCAACATGTAGTACCTGGAATTTTTTTTCCAAATCCATAGAGCAGTGATCACTGATAAGTGAAAAATAGAGACAAAGGAATTCTTTTTGGTCCCTTCCATAGGAATATGGTTGTCTTGGATTGGTCAACATTAAACCCCAAGGAGCAATTCTGGAAATTAAATGGGTTGGAAGAGCCATGATTGTCGACGCCCCTTAGCAAATTCTCCTCGACCATCATAATCAAACTGCTTCTCATATTTGTGACAAATAAGGCATTTGAGATTTATCTAGTATGGTTGGATTCTTTGATATATGACTGTTATTGAAATCCTTGTACAAGACTTATAATGGAACCATGATTATTTAAGGGATTGGTTCTTAAGTTAGTGGATGTCAAACCATAACCAGAGAATAAGGATCTTATCTCTATATACTTAATCATTTGTCCCAGTGTTTCAAAGTTCTTTTAATAATCTCTAGTCTATCAGGAAGAGCCGACCCTTGGACATTTGATGAACTAGGAGGGCTACTTTTGTAGGAGCATCCCTCAAATGGACTCTAAGACAATTTTGACCATCCTCTCATAGAATAGCATAAGGAAATGAGACATAGATTTGTCCATGTGATAGAAGAGGAGAGGATAGGAGATATAGATTTGTGTGATAGAAGAAGAGAGGAGATAGATATTTGTGTGAGAGTAAACAAAAGATAATGCTAAACCATGCATGAAGATTTAGAATGACAATTTTAATTTAAATAAAAAAAGAAGTATTTAAAATGAGGATGACAATTTTTGTCATCCTCTTGAAGCAAAGAATAAGGAAAGGAGATAGAGATTCGTCTATGTGACATAAGAGGAAATCAAAGACAAGGCAAACTATATATGAAGATTCAAATGGTAATTTTAATTCAAAGAAAGAAAGGAAGTGTATTTAGTGTGATAAATATGGACTTTATTTTGAAAAAAGATGGTTAAAAATTGTGTTTAATAAGTTGGAATATTTTTTCCAAAGAAAAAATGTTTCTTAATATTCATTTGGAATAAAAAATATATATACAAACCACCAATTCTTCCTAAGCAGACAATTACTTTAAAAAAAAACTTTTAGAACAAACTGCTTTAGACTTACTTGTTTAAGAACTTAACCCCAAACTTGAAACTTAAACAAACATAAATTCTGTTTTTCTCCATAAGGGTTGGGGCATTATATCTAAAATCAGAGAAGAGTACCCGGATCGGATGATGCTTACATTCTCAGTTTTCACATCACCTAAGGTGTCTGACATGGTTGTAGAGTTAATTTCCCTTGGTTGAACTTCTCTGAGCAACACTGCCCATGATCTTTCTTAAGGACACTGCTATTTTTCTTTGCTGGGGTGAATATACTAGGTAGAAATATAAAGGGGTATAAAAAATGTAAATGTAAAAATGGATACATGCAATATATAGTGAAAATAGGGGTTTTTTTAAATTGGGAAGGCATATTGGGAGGGGGTTAAAAAAAAGATTTTTGGAGGTATTTTCCAATATTTTTTGAAATTAGGGGTATTGTTTCATATGCCATGAATGAACGTGCTATGGCATGGTTTCACTGAGTGAATACCCCATGCTTCCATGTGAGATAGTCCTCACGAGTGCTAATATTATCACACGTTCTTCATCTGAACCATATTTCTCTCTTATGAATATTTTGTTTGTCGGTTCATTTTCTTCGATGGTATGAGCATGATGTCTCTTATTCTTCTCATTGAAGGAGTCTTTGTTCTTGGGAAAAATTATTGCAAAGTTTCCCTTTTCATCACAAGTGTAACATCGAATGTTGGAAGGATCTCTTCTGAACTTATTTTGTTTCCTTTCCTTCTTTTTGTTGTGATGGAGATTCTCCTTCTTTCTGTAGTTTCTTCTAGTGTGAACTGTGAGAGCTTGATCTTCAGTTTCTCCAACCTTCTCTTCTCTTGTTATGAGCCGAGATTCTTCTTGTATGCATTCTTCTTAGAGTCTGTTGAAAGATATCAGCTACCTTCTTGCATAGATTTCTTGAATGAATGAGTCCCGTGATCTTAAGAGGTCATTCAAGGTAGTCATCAAAATCTCTCCTTCTTCTACGTTCTCTTCAACTGCTTCAAGTAGTTCCTTGATTTGAGGAACCCTTGTGAAGTATTTTTGTATAGTCTCTGAGTTCTGTATCTTCACATTCTTTAATTAGTTCCTCAATGCCATCTTCTGATTGATGTTCTTTCCTTTGAACATCTTTGTCAAAGCATCAAATACTTCCTTTGGTGTATTAAGGAATGACACATGGGGTATGAGATGATCCATAATAGAATCTAAAATGCTTATATTGGCCTTAACCAAGTTATTCTTATGGGTAGCCTTAGCCTCATCTCCCTCTGGCTCTGGAACGTCTTTACTGATGTATTGATCCAAATCATTTTCCTCAAAGATCAGGGAGATTTTGTACTTCCATGCTCAGAAGTTATCAGCTCCTCAAATCTTGTCCTCAAGTTAAGTATGATGATTCAATTTCAAATGAGAACCTAAAATGAAAATAACAAAGATTTATATCTTACTGATTTTAGATGTCTGACCTGGTTCATGAGCTAGATGACCTAGAGTTTGTGAGAGAAACCCTAATTTTCCAAACTTGGAACTTTGTGAGAGAAACCTAATTTTCCAAACTTGGAATTTGGAAATTATGTTTGGACATAAATATGCACCTCTTTGAGGTGATTTACTTATCAAGGTCATGTTATGAAGACTAAGGTGGGAAGCCTATGAAACTTGATGCCTTAGTTTCTTCCCATAGTAAAAAAATGAAATTTCTCCAGATTTAGAACTGCTTCCACCAAAATATGCTCCCTTCTATGGTGAGTTATCCTAGCCCTCTTTTCTTGATGATCTGTGGAGAGAAGACCTTGAACTAGGAATCCCTAATTTATGTCACTGCATAGTGCCTTCTTTTGAGAGGCTCTAATACCATGTTTTTTTTTCTATTATCATTAAATTGATTAGGATCTTTATCTGAAAGAATAACAAGCACAACAAGATACACAAGGCACAAATATTTTCACCAAGGAAAACATAAAGGAGAAAACCCCATAAACTTCCTCAGAATAGTTCCATTACTAAGACAATATCAGACAATATCACAAGATGGAAAAAAACAATAAGAATCATTCTTCTATAACTCTCTCTCTCTCCTC